>JAGPOW010000290.1:34676002-34706131 GCA_030014935.1 Caiman crocodilus | reverse complement strand
GCCTCATACCTCCCGAGGCTGGGGGGCATGGCAACAGCCTGCAGGTGGCAGCAGGGGCTTGGCAGCAGTGAGCAGGGACTGCCCGCAGGTGGCCGCAGCAGCATTGGCAGCCGGCAGGGGAGTGGTGACAAGTGCCAAGTGGTGATCACCAATCACCCAAAGATGCTGCTGGCAGCATCAGCAGTGGAAGTGGGGGGAAGGGAGTGGCGAACTGACTGCCCACAGACACCGCCAGCAGCATCAGCAACCTAAGCCCAGTCTCTAGACATTTAAACCTAAACCTACTAGAGTTCTGCCTCAGTACTTGGAGCTTGCTAAAAGTGACCACCACCTAGCTGTGCTTAGAAAGATTAGATTCATTTTTACCAAGAGACAGTCTGCTATTAAAGAAAAAAGAGAGAAATAGGTTCCATTTTCTTCCCTTTTCCCAAAATGTGATATATAAGGACAGCTTTCCTCCAAATTAAAACAAGCAAAATAGTACTAGAAAGAAAGGCTTAATATGTGAAAACACACCATACAATTCCAATAAAACATAACTAAATATTCTTCTCTCTTTTTACTCCATTTACGTCATTTTTATTTTCACTTTTTTTACTTCATTTTAAATAAGCAAATCCCAACGAAACATATGCTACTACAAAGTTACAAGTAGATGCAGATGTTTAAATGTATAGGTACTACATATAATATCAGCAAAAATATATATTTTTATTATTATTTTATCTCCCTTACAGCAAAGCAAGCCAGCAGGTAAACTAGAAAAACTACTGGCAGGAAGACGACAAGAATCTCTCGTCTCTCTGCTACTCAAGGCTGGCACAAAAGAGACATTTTCTTGCTATCTTGTAAAGACGTTTCATTTTATATACACACTTTCCATCTTAATTGGTCATCAATAAAAAGCAAATGCTTCCACGGTACTTTATTGTTAGCCCTCTGGTGTCAAAATGCTTCTTAAAGTAAAGCCTTGTTTTTCCTTACTCACAAACACACAAACACTATTTAGTTTGTTCTTCCCATGTAAGTTATGTGAGTGGGAATCACATCTCTTCTCATATGGGAGAGTAGTCTATAAAATTAACTGCCTTTCTATTAGAGTAAAGCATGTCACAGGTGCACCTCTCCTTTGATGAATAGTATGTGTGTGCGCAGTACACCTCTTATACTGTCCATTAGTTTGCAGAGTGTTGCACTTACAGTTATGTTAGTCTTCTATTTTTTTTCTTCCATGGTTAATGGTGCATGGGATGAATGTCTGAATCTTGAAATGGCATCTTATAGTAGTAATCTTTAACAAAAAAAGTTTCTAGGAAAGATACAAAGGACCACCTTTCTTACACTGTTCTTCACAGGGAGAAGCTAATGTTTTTGTTGCAATGTAACTCAGAATACAAAGTTACAACTTCACTAATTAGAATGCAAAAAAATGCAAAGCACACACAAAAGAAAAGTCCAAGACACACATTTGATGGGTTATCATACTGCATTCAGTTTACTACTGGATTCTACTTTCTCAGCCCTTCAATTTTGTTCATGCTATTGCTATACAATTGCAAAGTTTAAGTGATGCCTGGCTGCTACCCTTCAGCTTCAGTATACTGAGCTATAAAAAGATGGAAGTACTAGAAAAAAGGCTGTGAATTGCGTGTGAGTGCACGCATGATTAGTTTACAATATTCTGCTGTTCCCTGCCTTTTACCATGTCAATATCCCAGACATACTGCATTTGAATTCCAGATTCCATTTTCCTCTTTGATGGAACATTAAAAAGGCCTAAAAGGAATTTCCGTCAAAATTGTCCCTCTCATACTGCAGGGAGAATATGAACAAATAAAAATTTTTAAAAAAACAGACTTGCAATTCAACAGCGTGGAGTCCCTAGCATGAATGCACTTTTAGGACAATAAAAAAAAAAACCAGGACACTAAACAAGAGAACGGGCAGTGGTATTTGTCTGATGCTCTGATGAATTTCTCTCCAATTTTGTTAGTGAATTTAGTGTCCATGAAAAGACTAAGCTCAGAGCAACAAACCACTGAACAGATATAAAATAGACAGCAGCACTACAAGCTCCCCATGCTGCCTTAAATGCGCTTTAGCTCCAGACATGAACAGACTATATCTAGGAAGTAAGAGGGTAGTGTCATTCAGTCCTTGACCTCTCTGAAAAGACTGAACAAGCACACCGATTAACTCTAAAAGTAGTGATTGCTTTGTGAAGTGGACTCCTGTCTGTTCAGAAATGAACAGGAAAAAAACTCCAAAAAGTCATTAAAATCCTCTCAAAGATTTCTCTAAATGAAAATATTTCTCTATAATATTAAACTTGAATGTCAAATGTCAAGGGACTTGTACCACATTTCAGGGGCCAGCACCCCAAACTCCCTATGGGGTTTGGGAGTGAAGACGGAGAGCTAGAGAAATCAGACAGTGACAGTCTGCCCCCACCCCGCATACACACACGCACACATTTTGGCAGATCTTTAATAGATTCAGAGGTGCAGTTAAATACAAACTGGTGATCAAACTGTTTGTAAAACTATGTTAAACTGCATTAAAATTAATACAGCCAGGGTACACACTTGTTCCCAAACCCCTTAAAAGGCTATTACAGAGAGATGACCAAGTAAGCACAAAGACACACTTCACTAAATTGTTTCTAACAAGTAATTGGTGGATTGTGACAGCTGTAACAGAAGATGAAGAGCAGTACATTCTAAAAGTGCTCTTGATAGATATATCAAATATTTCCATATGTGAAATGGCAGACTTAACAATGTATTTCCCTTTCCTCTGGCTAGAGGCAGCACATAGCTGTAATTAATCAAATGAACCACACAAAGATATGTAACTGCTGGGACCATCCAACACATGCAATTACTAAATTGTTTGTATAGCAGACTGTAGCAAAGGAAGTAGAAAGTGGAGACCGCTGAATTCAAACCAAACAATTGGTAGATAGGCTGTGCAGTATTTATATTACAGGGGACGGGAAAAAATAAAATAACCCTTAACTAAACATTCCAGTGCCCAAAATGAGAAAGGGGTCAACACCCCTGACAAACAGACTGCATCTACACATGCAGTGACTGACTGTGATGTAAAACTCAGTCATGGCATAGAACCAAGATTGATTCATTCACCCTGTGCACTGGTTCAACTTACTGTATGAAATATAGCGTTGTGCATGTACTGAGGAAAGACATAAGCAGCTCACCAAACCATCCTGGCTGGCACTCTAACACAGAGGCAATACATCCAGTAAGAGACAGTGGCACCGGATCACACCCTCTGCCAGTAAAACTAAACACTTATTCTTTTTTTTTTAATTAATGTGATTACAGAAAATGACATGTAAAGTCTGCTAAGCAGCAAGCAATAATTATATTAAAATTCCCCAGGCTTGCTGTTCTCCAGCTTGCTCCTCACTGACACTGGTGCACACCGAACCCTGGTCCCTTAAAGATGTGGCAGTCACCCAATCAGGGAACAGACACCAGCGCATGATTTCAGTTAAACCACACAAAGTTAGATAATACTTGCAGGTTACTATTTAATTCACTGTGACTGCTTATCAGAGTGCAATAATCCACCAGCCGAAGTGGATTATTACACTATACAAAATAAACAGCAAACACATCTATTAAAAAAATAAATAAAATTAGATAATTTAGGAGCAGGAAAAGTTCATGAATTAACCTTTTTTAAAAGAATGCGTGTTTTTCCACTATAAAATAGTTGACCAACTCATATTTTCTTGGGACAGATCCAGCACAGGCAAGACATTATAAATAAAAGTATAAAAATGGAAAAGCAATTTAAAAAACAAACAAACAACTTTCCGACATTTTACTTGGGAAATAAATTGACCTTATCATCCAGATTTTTAAGGCTCTTCCGCAGAAAGCACCAAAAATCCCATCTTCTGTGGGAACTGCCCTTTTAGGGAAGGTGGGGCAAAGCCATCTGCTGCTTTTTTTCAACTGTTTTCAGCCTTTTTTGTGGTAAAGCAATGAAACCGTACTAATTACAGAAACAGGCTGTTCAGCCAGAGAACAGAGGATGCCAGGTTCCACAGAACCTTAGCCCCCAAGTATGGAAACTGCAGACTTAGCTTGCAATTTTATGGGCGAGTGTTTTTGTATTTATTGATCTGGACCAAGTTCAGGTCCTATAGGAGGAATATGACAGATTTCATCTGTTTGACAGCCAAGTCTAATTGTATTTTCAGTTTGAAATGACCAAAGACAAAAGTGCATGTCTAGGTACTTCACTGGGGTGCCATATGGAGGTTTAGATAAAGGCTGCACTGATTGTTAGAGCTCCCCATAATAATAATTGGACATGACCTGAATCCTGAGGAACTGGAGCAAGTTAGCACAGATCTGAGTTTTCTTTGAAAGGGGGGATTAATACATTATATGATTTTTAATCAAAATCTGGGTTTGTATACACGACTTTTCAGGAGAATTAGTGTTCAAATGCAAATGTTTAGTTCAGTTTTGGCTAGATAACATCACATAAACCTATATATGAGCTCAGTTGCTATATGGTGTAATGGTTGATATTAATATTTAAATATCTGGAAACAAAATAGTTTCCCCCCTCCCCCTCACATTTTCCACATTCCTTCATAAAAGAAATTAAAAAGGGCAATAATCATGACACATCACCTCCAAATAATTCATAAGTAGTGAACAAGCTTCATGCCTTCTGTAGCTACTGTCATTTCAGTGCTTTTTCTTTTTTGCGTGTCAGATTTTCTCATTATTTTTTCTGATTCTTCTTGTAATACTTTTTAACCCATAGTTCTTTCCTCTGTGCCTCCCAATCATTTTTCAACTGATCAAACCAGTTTGAAAAAGCAGGAATAGGTCTTTCCTCAAAAATTCATCCTCCCCTTCAAACAGCTCTTTCCTCAACAATTCATCTTCCTCTGCCCTAACACAAGTTAATTTATTAAAATAACTATATACCAGATATCAAGAGAAAATGCAACATGGGTACTCAAGATATATACTATACAAGTCTCTCAGGCCCACTCAGTGTAATGTTCAAGTCAAACTAAACACCAATTTAAATTATCATTGCCATTTTTATAATTAGCATATTCAAGTTAAAGAAAAAGTAATATTTATGGCTTTATGCCTGCTGTTGTTCAGTATAACATCTATTTAAAAAGAATATAAACTTTTAATATTGACATTGGTAGAAGAACAAGCTCCAGTTTTCAACATATCCTTATTATGGCTCTTGCTAAAAGAATGCATTAATGTGTGCAATATACTATTATTAGTATGATCTTTGCAGTGAAAATGGTTATCAGATTTTATTGCCTAATATATTTCACAAACCTTTACATGTTCTGGTACAATGACCTTTTTAATATTCTCTATACTGTTTGGCTGGCCTTTCACCCCTTTCCCTTGGGACAGTTAGACTGTAAACAGGTGTGAAGAAAGGGTATAATGAAAGAATATTGAAAAGATCAGACTACTACTTTAATTCAATAAAGAAAAAAATGAGGTATTAAAGCACTGCTAGCTAGTTAGCAGGCATTGTAATAGTAACAGAGAATGGCAAGTTTAATGCACTGTCATAAAGTCACCAAGTAGCCTCTGAGCCGGAGAGGAGAGTGAAGTCCTGTTTCAAGGTTTAGTGCTGACACTGTAGAGAATTGGGGTAAGAAATACCATCCATCAAGATAGAAATTAAATTAAGGTTTGTCCATGCCAGCCTCCGGTGGCTGTCCAAATGGGAGTTAAAAATGCCGTTCTGGTTTTCAAAAGAAAAGCAGATAGCTCAATTTGTAATTCAATGCTGTGGAAATTATATGAGCACATAGCAATTATTATTTGGATAAGCAAACTACACTACTAGTAACCAGGTCATCATTGCAATGGGGTTTTTGGAAACTTTGTTAACAAAAGTTTACATTTAAACAAAAAATACATTTAAAAGCAATATTTTTAAAAGCATTTTATTAATCCTAGAATTATAACATTCTAGACCTTTAGAGGAAAATTTTAGAGTCCTCTTTGGCTGCAGTTTACCTGTGGGCAGAATTTGCACATATGCATTTTATATTATGTTGTATGTGTACATACATGTACATATTATATAAATACATATTTCTGCATTGCCAAATATATGAAACTGCAATATGACTTCCAAACTTATTTTGCTTTACTGTGCTTTATTAGTTACGAGTATAACAAGTGGCTGTTTCTGAGACTCCCAACAATATAGATGATGATTTTTCTGGAAGGGTTTTCTAGACAAATGAAACGAGATATTCTAAGCCAGTGGTTTTCAACCTGTGGTCTGAGGACTATGTCTAAGGAGTCTGTGAAAGATGACTATGAGCTAGTAACATTACATGAATACCCACATTTACAATTCAAATGGGTCAGCACCTCCATTCAAAATTTCCAAAGGGGTCTACACCACTATTCAATTTTTTTTTTACAGGTCTCAAAATGAAAAAGGTTGAAAACCACTGTTCTTGGTATTACATATTATAAATCTATTGACAGCTTTCACATTAATAAGAACAAATATCAGCAAGCCAACTGGTATAGGGCATGGCTGGAAGGAAGGAAAGGAAGGAGGTGAAAAAAGCAAATCAGTGAGGAAGGGAGGTTTGGTAGAAGTTGGGAGAAATGGGGTAGTAATTGGGCAAGCAAGGATGGGGACTGAGGCAAGAATCCGAAAAGCAGGAGATAAGAAAGAAGGTCACAGGACAGTGAAAAGTAAGTTGCCACTCAGGTATGCCAAAGACCCCAGATAGCCATCCCCTCAAACCACCCAGAAGAAGGAAAAGTCTCTACTTGTGCTCCTGAAAAGGCCAGATAAGAGTAGGATTACATCAGGATTTACTCCAGCAACCATTAGGAGGAGCATAGACTATTAATAACATAGGTATCTTTTGCTTTATTGGGCAGACAAACAGTTGACAGCAATCCAAAAAACACATTGTTCTTAAACCTGATAACCAACCTCCCATTTCAAACATAATCCAAAATTTTCCAAAGGGTCCCTATATACTCCCTTACTGTTGACTAGCAGCCAACCGCCTTCTAGCCCATTCCAGCTTACTCACTCCCTGAAAACATGTCAAACATGGGTTACCATAAAAAAAGTCATTTTCTTGGGCTTCAGATAGAACTGCATGAACTAGCTGTCCTGGGTCTGCTGATCACATAAGCATGTGTGTGCACAAAAGAGATTTTTCTTCCACTTTAAAGATCTTATATTTTGGAAATGTGTACCAGTTTTACAATGAATTTCTACCATTGCCACTACAATAGAAAGATGCAATTTGACCTGAACCAAAAGCAGGATAGATTCTAATGTAGTGTTTCCAAAGCTTTTGACACCCAAAGCAAACCTTTTTTTTTTTTTTGGATTAAAATTGGTGGTTCACTTCATTCTTATATCCAAAAAGGTGTATGTGGGTGTGTGTATGTAATTTTTTTTTCCAAAACATGAAATATATTCCATATCCCAGCCTAAGGAAATCATACCAGTGCTGATAAAAACTTTAAAAAGTATCTGAAAAGTATTTTTCTTTAAGCAAAGGATTGCTCTCTACACCAGTGATTCTTAACCTTTGTAGCCTCAAGGCCACCTCCATAACTTTTCTGAGTTTTACAGCATCCCAGTTGAAAATTACTGAAGTAGAAAAGGTCTGGAGGGGGGCCTTGAAGCTAAGAAAGTTGCAAATCACTGACTTAGTTGGTGCCGCTTAAAGCAGCTGGCAGCAGGCCATTACCCTGCTGTGCCCTTCTCTTTCCACTGTCTGCCCCCTCCGTCTGGTCTGTACCTGAGGAGGACAAGGGCAGTCTGTGCTTCTGAGACTGCTTCACAGGGGTTTCACATACCAGCAACCCCCCTGCAACCCCTCCTAGCAGTCCTAGGAGTGTGGAAGGAGAAAAGATTACAAGCCAGGCAGCAAAAAGTGGCTCTGGCTGTGAATCCACCCACCTGCCCACTCACAGCACAGCGTGCTGCTGTAAGCATGGAGGGGGCCGGCATATGGGGCACTTGGCGGCAGGGAATGGCAGGTGAAGACAGGAACACTGGTGACAGTCCCCAGAGGAACAGCCATAGGCGCCATTGGAGTAGCTTGTGCAGTGCAGGGTGCTGCATGGGGGAGAGGACCTCAAAAGTGCACTTCCATTGCTGTCATGGCACACAGGTGTGTCATGGCACACCCTTTGGGAGTCACTGCTCTAAAGGTTCAAATAATTTTGCTTTGTTTGCATGGAGCTAACTCCTGGTTGAGAATCCCTGTTACACTGGGTAGAAACTGGGCAAAGCACCAAAGCAGACAAAGGGCTTTGAGTCCATGAACCATCTGTGCTTAAGGTTGCCAATGTTATTTGAATCTATTCCAAGAGGTTTCATCACACAATGGATTACAGTGCATAGACTTTACATCAGGAAGGTAAATGCACATTACTGTTACATTTTAAAAACCCAACTGGACTACTGTATAAGTTGGATTCAACATTTAATATTTATTTATTAAATTAAATATTTATTTATTCACCATCAATCTCCCAGGTGACTCTCAGAAGTGTCCTGGAGATTTAGATCTAATTCCTGGAGACTCCAGGGCAATCCTGGAGGGTTGGCAACCCTATCTGTACTCCCATACACTAAAAATGTCTTAAACGAAGCGCTGACTGATATCTTAAAAAATTTCAAAGTATGGTATCCAAAAGAAGACAGGGTATTAAAGAAATGTGTTTTCATTTTAGGAAAATATATATTTTTGAACAAATTTTAAAGTTTTTATTTACATTAAAAATGAAAATAGGTTGAGGAGGGGAGGAGGGGGTTGATTTTAGTTTCTGTTTTGCTTGTTTCAAGTACTTTTTTGGCAAATTTGGCAAATTTGTTTAAATATCCCATCATGTCTCCATAAACATTCACATTCGAAACAAATGCAGAAGACTAACAACCAACAATAGTCTGGTGAAACAGACCTATAATTTTAAGCTGTTTTAGTAGAAAAAGAAATGTTCGAGATTTACTAAAGATCAGCTAATACAGGGCCTAAATCTCTCCTGCTTGTATTAGGTGTAAAGCAGGGATTCTCAATGAGAATGACATGTCATCTTCGGGTACCAAAGGATCCTTCCAAGGGTGCTAGGAGGTGCCAAACAATACTAACACTGTTAGGTGTGCAAACACCTACTTACAATTCACAAAATAAACCCAGAGATTATGAACAGGAATACATCATATCCAAAACATTCTGTCCTGTTGTGGTCTTATTGAGTTCCTTGCAACAGCATTGCTCTACTTTTTGTCTGTAGTCAAAAAATGAACATAATCTAAGAGCTGGCATTTTCTGGTGGGTGCCTTGAGTCTAAAGAGTTTGAGAGCCACTGGTGGCAAGTAAAAAAGCAACTCTACTGAGTTATATCAGTGGCACACAGAGAGAGTTCCTGAGATGCAGGAATCCACCAAATGCATGTCACCAAGAGCATCAAATGAATGAGTCACTGGCATCTGACCCCCTGGGAAACACTGCCAATAACAGTTTATTTCTTATCTTTGCTATTCAGCAATGGAGAACATTATTCTGTAGCTTTACAATAGCCATAAATGTTTCAGTTAGTGAACATGTGTATTGCTTCCATTTGGTTTCTAGTCCTCTTTGGTTGGTATTTGGATGGGGAGAAAGGGAATGCATCTATCAGCAGCATACACTGCTTCACAAACTGTGTGGAAGTCCTGAGGGACCACACTACAAGCAGGTTTATGACTCCAGCTTGGATGAGTTGTCAAAACAAATGCAGATTTCCACCACACGATTCCTACATTTGTTAACTGCTTAATTTGTACTCCATAAATAAGTACACTAAGCAAAATGCATCTTCAGTACTGCCCCATAACTGAAATATATCACCACATGCCCCCAGCTTAGAACAGCTGATGCTTCCACTAGGCATCTCAAGAACTTCTTGGCTCTTCCATAATACAAGCTGTGTGAAGGATGGACAAATAAGTTGGTATAAGACTTGGCTAAAACTATAGGTGATATAGCAATTCATTTTAATAGCCTTCCTCATGCTTACTTCAAGTTCACCATTAAATAGCATTGCCATTTTTTCCTAATATTAGATTGCTCTGGAAAGCTATCACCTTTGCACAAAGGATAATGGTATCCTAGTCAGAGCTCTTTCACAGAGTTCTTTACTCAACCAGAATTGTTACTAAAGATCAATAGGCTCTTCTCTGCTTGCCAAATTGTACACAATTTGGTGATGGACTGAAGTTTAGTTTTTTCTTCAGGGCTAGAGAGTAAGAAAGTAGGTAAGGCAGCACAGTTGCTTTTAAGACTCAAAATAAAAATCCTCTCTCAATTGATGTATAAAATATAGAATATTTTACAAAAATATCAGAAATAAAGTTATTGATTTTTTAATTCATAGGTCACTGTAACAGGGTGGTCTCTTCATCAGATCTTCACCGACTGTCCTGCTCCTGGGGTAACCACCTGCTTCACACGCCTGCCATGCCTTGATGGAAAAATATGAGATCTGTTACTAAGGCTGGAGACTATTTATTACTCGCCCTAGTGACAAGGACCTAATACCCACTCTGACCTCAGCTCCTTGGCTCCCATGCCTCACAGATGTTAGCTAGTGTTACTTCTCCCGCCTATGGCCAAAGCAAAACTGAGCACAGAGTTGTAGCTCTTTTCTACAGCCCCAGAGGACCATTCGCACACTACCCCTCTCTCACCAGGGTCCCACTCACTCCACTGGCTCTCACCCAGTCTCTTTCATACTGCCCTTTCTCCAGGGCCACGCTTATCCCAACCAGCCTCACCTGGCTTAAAGCTTAGCTCTCCTCTTCTACGTCAGCACTGGCGCAGTCTGTCGGGTGTCTCCCGCTACTCTCACCTAAGTGTTGACTGAACAATTCTACAACTGTAGGCCTATTTTGCTCCTAGTCCCTTGCCAGGCCACTATGCCCCTACTGGGCCTCCTCACTTACCCCCCTCACTCAGGGTCTCTCTTGCACCCTCAGACTTTCCCCTGCTGCCTGGGTGTGTTCCCAGGTCCCTCCTCCAGCCTAAGCTCTGCCTCAGGGCTCCTTAATGAGCCCTGGGCTCCTCCTGCTCGTTACAACACCACCTGGGATGTAGGGCCGGGGTTATAAGGCTCCCCAACCCACCTTTCACCAGGGTGGTAACTGGCCTGGCATTTCCTGGGGGCTCCCAAGCTACAAGGAGCCCCACTAGGCCACCCTTCCCCAGCAGGGTATAGTTTTATGTCTTACCCAAGGTGACAAGGGGTCACCTCCACCCCATAGCCCCTGCCCTTACCTCCTGACTATGGCTAGAGCAGCCTCTCAGCCTGATGTTTCCTCCTTCTTCATGCAGCAAACTTCAGCCCAGCTTATATCCCTGGGTCCACAATGGTTGCCCTCATCAGGCACCTGCTGGTGCCTGTTTTCTGTCCTTGAAGTGGCAGGCACCAAAGATGCCCTGCCACAGCCACCCATTACAATTTCATTCAGCAACCAAAATTGACCCCATCTAAAATTTATCTGACATGGCAGTCTCAGTCCATCCATCAGAAGCAGTTGTCCACTACAGTGAAATCACTTCACAGTTAGCCTCCCTCTTGGTTGTCTCAGCAAGAGTTGTTTTCAATGTTTAGAGATATCAAACCAGGTTCTCACCCAGATTCATGCCATCTCCAAGCCAGGAGAGCACAGGGACAAGCTAACATGGGGATGTTAGTATTGCTCCTGACCGAATCCTGAATACCCAAAGGACTTCAATCTCCAGTAGCCTTGGGTTAGCACCTTTCACTAACTATAGTATAACTTAAAAAATAAATCCAAAGAACACCTTTCAAGCACTGAACACATCATTCCTCCAAGGAAAACGGTAATTTCCTTGTAACCTTTGGAAATGTAAATATAATCCACACATATTTACTGCCAAGTGACTCACAATTAAGGAATTTTTTCACCTTGTTTTTATTTAAAATTCCCATTCATTCCTATAAGCATCATTACATCTTAACTGAAAATCAACACAACCATTCAACAAGTATTAATCTGGACCAGTCTTCCAGGACTGTTCTAGGCTGGTTTTCTAATCGCCGATTTGATACACAGGAAACTCATTGGCTCTATAATGCACAGACCTCCACCTTCCTTCCAAGGGTCACAGTGTTCTGGGAACAATCTACAAAACTATTTCCACTGCCTGGGGTCAGGAGTTTTATTTCTGTCTTATTTAAAATAAACCAACATTTATTCTTTCCATTCAGTCCAGCATGGATAATTCCCTAAGGCAAAAGAAAATTGCTTTCATCACTGTGTTGGCCAGTCCTGCTACAAGAATGCAATATTTTTAAGAGGGCTGGTTCTCATGAGAAAATGCCACAAGCTATATTTATCTCTAACTAATCCATTTCTATCTCTGCTCTAAGATTAAGGAATTAAGGACTGCTACAGCTGCTGTCCTTATCACATTAATTACTGTAAATTGGCTGTAGTCTCAAAAAGAAAATCCACTTCCAGAGAACAGAGTGATGGGTTCTTCGCTTCAAAGACCAGGCACAGGACATATTGAACAGATTGGTGCGATGCAAAGCTAAAGAGATAAAGATAGTTACATAGGCATGATCAGTCTTGATACTGCAGTCTTTACTCTGTCAAAATCTCAGTTGACAAAGGAGCCAATCTCATTTTGGATGCACTAAAATGACTTTGTAACTTTTTATTTTAGAGCAATATGTAACATTATACTGTTGATGAATGCTAACACTTTCGTCTCCTAATCTAAAAAAAATCAGATTTGTTTAGTCTCCAGATAGTAGTTTATGTCTCAGATGATGACACATTAGCCTTGTTTGCTCTTCACATGTGTGTAGCTCATTTTTACATGGTTCAGAATAATAAAAGGGCAAAATTGATAACGCTTTGTACTGCTTTGATACCATATGCAATGACTGCTGTAACACACGATAACAGAGTTGATACAGCCAAAACCAGTACTGTAGTATTCAACCTAACGTGCTTTAACATGTTCATTTAACTGGGTGCATTCCAAAAATGTTACTATGTGTAAAAATACCAAAATATATCATTATTCTATGAGCTATTAAATAAATCAAAAAGTGATGTGAAACTGGCTTCAGCCACTAGGAATTCTTGCTATCTACAGCTATCTTCTTTTTAAAATTTTTTTTTTTACAGTAAGGGTGGCCAAAGTTTGAACTGGGCTTCCAAGAGAAGGTGCTATCACCTAACTTGGAGGTCTTCAAGAGGAGGCTTGACAATCACCTGGCTGGGGTCATCTGACCTTGGTCCTCTTTCCTGCCAGGGGCAGGGGGTTAGACACAATGATCCACTGGGTCCCTTCTGACTCTATAATCTATGAATCTACATCCGGTAAAAAAAAAAGTCCTGTTCTACTGTCAACATGCTTATAATCTGTTCCTGTAAGGTACTTAACTGTGCCAGAGTTCCTTAAGAAATCCATGAGCCAGTCTTCTACAGCAGTGTGTATGGAAAGGCAGGAAATGCATATGGTGATTCACTGAAATGGTTTGGTGTCCACCATCTCACAGTAAGTGTAATTAAATCAGGGCAGCCTTCATCAGAATGGAATAGCTGCTAAATTGCCAGAATTCTGCTTCTGCTTATAGCATGATGGAAGAGCCGCAACACAGTTAAAGCAAACCAATTTGACAGGTTAGTCCCTCCTTTTTATCAGCATAATTTTTAAGTGTGCAGATATCATCAGTGACCTACTAATGTCCACCTAATGAAAGTTTCTCACTAGACTATCCACAGTAACCCTCCCACTGGGACCAGAAATCCAGTGACTAAAACTAAATCCACAGATTTTGACAAATGTATACAACAATTCACAAAGGGAGAACATCCACAAGAATCAATATCAAGGGTATATTTCAATCAGTGCTTTTCACTAGATTTGATTCAATTTTCAAGTAATACAGCAACTCCTAATTTCAGCCTCTGCCTTATTGTTTTGTCTTCAAAAAAATTTCCACATTTGGACAATATTCCTATGTTTAACAGTGAGGTAGAAAAACTAATTCTGATGGGTAGTCTAATATAGTACTTCACTCTACACTTTGGCATTAAAAGCTTCCAAGAGTCTACTTCCCACCCCACCCCCCCTTGAGTCATCAGCAGTTTTTTATTTGCGCGTGACTTTCTGATGACAGACTGCCTTATGTCTTCCGTAGGATTTTAAGTGGCTCCAGAGCATTCTTCTGGAATCATTCCTAAATCTTGGTCTGCACTGCAAAGTTCTGCTGGTTTCCATATTCCTATGCCAGGCTTGGAGTGTGAAAAGATCACACCTTTTAGCTGAGCTAGCCATGCCAAAAAGCCCTGGTGTGGACACAGTTCTACCAACAGAACATCAGTCATCTTGGAGATGTTGCATAGCAGAAACAACAGTGGAATGTTGTGCCATCCTGGGCTATGGTTCCATTGCAGGGTTCTGCTACCATCCTGTCATCATAGCACTACCAGCATAGCTGTGGCAGCAGCAGACCCACAATACAGACAAAGCCACAGTCTGCAGATATTGGGACACCATCATAATCAACACTATATAGAGTCACCCTCCAAATCCTAACACCATCCTTTGTTTACAAGATAGAAACTCCTTCAGATTCCAAGAGGTTCAGAGACTTTAGTTAGGTTACAAGACTAATTTGAGAGTTCAGGAGCCAGTTCTGTGTATACTTGCTCAAGTCCTTGTTAGCACTACAGGATACAGCTTGGTGGTATCCCATGGGTAACTGCCAACATAGGATGATATTTATGTGGCTATCTGCAATTAAAAGATATTGGACTAGAGAGCTTTCAGAAGAACCATAATGAAAATGTAGTACAAAAAGATGCTAAAAAAATGAAGTGTTCATCCTCAACTGTAGAAACCTCCTATGTATTGGCACCCCTGACACCATGACAGAAGGTCAGGACAATGTTCAAACCTAAGTCAGGACTGCCAAGTAAGAAGACTCCACTAGAAGGAGTAACCTGCATACAGTCCTAGTGCTATGGAGGAGCATTAAGCAATTCTCTTACTGTCCAAGCCCCCAAGACCCAGAACAGACTCCCTCCAAAAGTGGTGCAGGCACCTACTCTGGACTCATTCAAGAAACACTTGTTTGCTTATCTTGCTGGGATCCTTTGACCTTAGCTAACTTCCTGCCCATGGGGCAGGTAGCTGGACTTGATGATCTTCGAGGTCCTTTCCAGCCCTAATGTCTATGAAATCTATGAATTCTTGGATTCTAATATTAGCCTCCTAATTTCTTCCCCACAATCCAAACTCAACATCAAGCCCACTTTAATCCCAGAAGTTCCACCATAGATTTGCTTACTAAGTAGCAAAATCTACAATTGACATTTCATGGTCCAAGATCAGACATAAACAGATTTTCCTAATTAGAAAAAAAAATATTAGCTCAGTGCTGGAAGAGAATGCTGTCCTTCCAGTAACCTTTTGCTTTCCAGTGCCTAAAAAAAGGAAGCACACAAGGGCCATCCTCCATCTGAACCAACTAAGATGCTTTTGACATTCTAGGAACTGTCAACTCTCATTTCTGAAACTGAAAAATCAAGAAAGATGACTTCAGTTTTTATGAGAGATGTCATTCTATTAAAATTGCATTTATTTTTGGAGATGTCATAAACTGACTGAGAGAAATGTTAACTGCATTAACTTTTTAAGAGTCTTTCAAACGACTGTATTTCATAAAATAGCTACAAAACCTAGACCTAATATATCAACTCTTAAAAAATAAATCCACTCTGACATATTTTATAGAATATCACTAGTGATAAATCCAGACTTTCAGGACCATGTTTTTGTATCACATGCATAGCATGCATCACAGTATGCCTCAAAATGTCTAGTCTTGTACTGTATCAGATTAGAATCTGGCACTATATCAATCCATCTGCCTTACTTAAAGAACAGGTGTGTGTTGAGATCATAGGATTTTTACTTTAAAAAAAAATTATTAATTAGTCCATTTTTCAGATAATTTCATGGAAAAGATTCCACTATTTTGCCAGTAAAAAAAGCTGCTGTTGAAAAAAAAATCAGGATTGTGGTTTAAAGTATTAGCTAAATGCCGCATTCTACCCTCTAAACTACTCCAGTTTATTATCAGAGAAGTAGATTTTATGGCAAAAATAGCCTTGAGTATTCCTCCTCAGTGACCCTTACTTATTCGAAGCTCAGGGAGCTTCTTAGGTATCATCTGATGGGGCAAAAAAAACAACCAACCTCCCTCTCTCCATGTCAGTCATGCTTGGCCCATATGCACTCTCTCGGTCAGGCATCTTAACTCTAAAGGAATTGATCTTTTCCCTCTGGAGACTACACAGTATAGCAGCTCTCTCAGTTGTGATATTAACATTTGAAATTCAAATCACAATCAATCCACTTCTCCATTCTGGGAAAGGGTGTTTGAGACCCGATGCCTAAGATCACACTGGAGAAGTCTGTTTTGATTCTCTAGCTTTTTAGCGATTTTTTAATTTTTAAGTAGCTATCACAAGTTTCAATTTCTTTCCCAGAGCTCAGATATAAACTGTTCTCACTTATAATCAAGCCAACTGCACTGTCCTTGGTAAGAACCTTACAAGGCAGTCAGTTTTCACAGCATCCCAGCTACCTCCCTCATGTGAGCATGCTTGGATGGCACAAAGTGCATTTTGTGTCCCAAATCGGAGCAAAAAAAATTATCCAAGATGAATTACAGCTAGAGTTGTGTATGTGCAGTAGCTATACAGAGTAGCTGATAAGGCAGACTTTTCTCTAGACATGGCGTACCTACTATTCCTTAGGTCAGCAAAAAAATGAACATTGCAAAGGAATCTACTGAGCCTCAGAGTGATAGCTAACCACAGGGTGACTCCACAGCATCCATTTTATAGGCAATATGTACAGCAACATATAGCAGCAGTTAAAGTTATTGGTTTAGTTCTGAAAACTTTATTCCATGCTGGCTCTTCTACCAGTGAGACTACTTGCAGAATAAGGTGGTATTTGATATAAGCAAAGGCATCAGAGAAGCTGGCTCTATGCTCCCACCAGAACTGGATTTTTTCCCAATGAAGTGTCAACATTTTTCAATAAGTATTCTAAAAATATTGCATTTTGCTTCAAATTGAAAAAAAAAATCATTTCCGTTTCTGAAAACTGAGATTTACAAAACTGCCTCTCTCTATCCTGGTTCTGGACATTTTTTTGCTGGTGAATAGCTAATAATTCTGTATATGTGTCCATGCACTTTCTTTCTTCCCACTCCCTCCCTCTTTCCTTTTTTTTTTAATCTTAATGTTTTGTAACTTCACCATGGAAAGTTATCAACCAGCAACAGCAAAAATTAAATTAACTCTGTCACATGGTGACTTTCCCAAAGCTGAAGTAATTCTGTAGAGTTAAAATGGAAAAAGGTCAGAGGTGTAACTAGTAAGATCTGTGCCCTGGGCCAGCATTTCCCAAACCTAGTGGGCACTCTTGCATTCCTTGATCATGCTCTTTGCCTGTTGACAGTTCACCCCAGAACAGACATCTCCTTTCTTCCTACCCTTTGCAGCACACCAGCCCATTACAGAACATGAGGCCCAGAGACAACCTAAAAGGGCAAATTTGGCAATCATGGTAAGAAAGGAAAGAGATAGAGCATACAAAGAGGGGAGGAGCACACAGGGATGGGCTTGGAGCGGAAAAGATTGGGGCAGTGCAAAGAGGGGAACAGAAAGAGTTCAAAGAAACCAGGCAGCAGCAGGTGATAGGGACCATTAAAGAGCCACAAGAATGCCCATCAGCTTTAAGAAACACTAAGCAGCTATGCCGAAGGGTTCTTGGAGCCATCCACGTTAGTCTTGAGAGTACCCGCCTCTAAATCACTACCCAGAACTTGTGCCCCTTTTGCTCATCCCTGCTTACTCTACAGAAAGAGACACTGGCAATGGGAAAGAACCTCCAAACATCACTGATTTATTACAGACAGTAGCAACAAAGGAGAAAGAGAGAGAATGAAAACACGAAGTTTTGAAAGTTCTAAATTTTCTCATCAACATTTTTGAAAAATAGGCAAGATGTGTAAAGAGAGAAGGTGTTCACTTCTTGAACCCTACGAAATATACTACACTGAAGCTACTTAAGAACTAGAAAAACAATTCTAGCAATCATCTTCTCCCAAAGCCATTTTGATAAGGAAAGATGGAGGAAAAGGGAATGAATATAAGAGTATAGAAAACTCTGACCTCTTTCTAGTTAAGGAAATATTACAGAAAAAAAAATCATACTTGGAAGGATAATTCAACAAGGCACTCATTCTGAAAAATACTGCTTCTATAGTGAAGAAGTATATTATTATAAATATTTCCAAAAGTGTCCTGCAGGATTTATTTTAATGTAATTTTAAAATCAGTTTCCCAATATAAGAATTAAGTCACTACTTAAATGTCACTTACATTTATTAATGTCGTCATTTACATTTCATATAAAATTATATACTTTTAACAAAGTATGATTAAGATTATTAATTTAAATTAGCATCATTATAACTATATAAAGCTATATCTTACAATGTATAAAATCACTAAAGAAATTAACAGATATGAATACATTTTCTAGTATTTTAAAAATTACCTGAAAAAGTGTTGTTAAACTAATTAGTAAAAGAAAATTTTACATTAAGTCACTTTATGTATGTGTAATACTAAACTCAATTATATTTTAGATATTGGATGGTTTCCTCTCCTTTCACTTTGCAATAGTAAAAGCTCAATCTTTCTCTCTGGAAGGCAACAGCAAAACTCACAAACAGGTCCTCCAAACAACAGAAATATACATACATTTTTTGTTCTGTATCGCTACCCCAAGTGCTTAGCCTAAATTTACTTCTTTTATTTGGAAAGAAAAAAATGGATGGAAAAAACAGGTATTTCTATTGCCATCCAGTTTATTTACAAAGAATATACAAGCTCCTGAGTTGTCATCATCATAATTCTAAGCCTCTTTCAGCCAGCACTCAACCCAAGAAGCTTCCCCAAATTTCTCTCAGGGTCATGCACCCCAGCACTTATTAAGGCTGTGGTCTGGACTTTGGTGTGTTCCTAAAACAATACCCAGTAATACCTCTTTGGCCATATGTACCTAACACGTGTAGAGACAGGTCTCTTCTATGTTAAGATTGGAATGTGCTCTTTCAGCTTAATTTTCTGCCAAAAGGCACAAGGTCAAATCTTATTCCACACTCAAAACCCTGAAAAACTGAACCCCCAAGGAGGGTGGGTCCTCCTCCTACTCCCCCATGCTTTTTTCAACTTAGCCCCAAGGCTCAGGTGATAGCGCATTTCTATAATAGACACTTTCACAGATAGATTTTCTGTGACTCAAACAGGAATTTTAAAAAAAGACCCAATCCTATTACTAAGTGCACAGTGCTGCCTCAAATACTTATTGATGACTTCAGAAAAATTTTTCTTTGGGGCCAAAGTATTTAGGCACCTAATATGTGAAAAAGGAACTAACCTAGGGCAAACTGCCGTATCATGCTCAGAACCCATCCACATTACAGAGATAACTGTATCTAACTGAAAGACATTGCTCTATTATTACCTTTCCCCCATTAATTACGAAGATGTGAAGATACAAAAAGCAAGTGTTATATAAGTTTACATAGGAGGCACTGAGCTGGGGGGGTGTGGCTGGGGCAATCGCAGCCGGCTCCAAGATGTGGGGCGTGTGAAAAGCTCCCCAGCAGGGACTTTCTCCCTATGCTGGGCAGACCCCAGCTGGTGGGCCGGCTCCCTCCTGCCTCTTGGAAGTGGGTGGCTGAGGAGGCGGCAGGGCTGTGTTGATCCCAGCCTGGTGCTGGGCTGTGCAGGGGAATGAAAAGCTCCATCATGAGGACTTTCCCCCCATGCCAGGCAGACCCAGGATGGAGAAACTGGTGCCAGGTGAGACATGCATTTGCCCCTCCTTCTTAGAGGCAGGGACTGGGGCGAGATTGTCAGCTGGCTCTACTCTCCCCACTACTAACAGGAAGTGGTGGGGAGGGAGGAGTATGCAGCAGCCAATTAGGCCTGGGCTGCAACTGAGCTGGGTTCAGCAGCCTTAGGCAGTGTGGCCATGAGGGGAGGTGCACGTGAGCACCTCCAGGCCTTGTGCAGGCTTGTGTTGGCCACCAGGACACTGACTGTCAGTTCAGTTCTTATCGATTTGGTCTATGCAACTCCGAAAAAACTGCAAAGATTAAATTAATTTTGCATTAGGCTTAGTGAACCTCTGTACTTAGCCAATGTTAAGCCAGACATCTTGCTGCTTGAACTATAGGAGACTGACCATTAGGGGTGTGTGAAGTAGGCAATATTCGATTTGGATTTGGCCCGATTCGGGGGACAGTGATTTGATTTTCTGATTCGGATCACTTCCTGATTCAAATTGGCTGAATCTGAATCTGAAGGTTCAATTCTGATTCAGAGAATCAGTAATTTACAGCCATAGACACAGCTTCATATGTTTTTTCTATGTTTTTCAAGGTACTGGGTGTGCCTCGTGAATGCTGAGATGGTGGGGCAGATGGAGCATCCCTCAGCAGTGGACTTCCCCCCTGCCCCCGTGCCCCACTGGCTCAGCAATCAGCCACAGAAGGACCCTGAGTGCCTCCCCAGTCCCAGGAGGCACCAGCCGCCAAGCCAGGGAGCAGGGGGGGTCCCCCGCATTCTCTGCAGCAGACCCAGAAGTGGCCCAGAAGTACTCTGGGTCTGGCACTGAGTGTGCAGGGGACTCCCCTGCACTCCCCTGGGACACTCCATTTGCCCCACCATCTCAGCATTCATAAGCCACACTGGTACCTTGAGGTACAAAAAAAAAGCATATAAAGCAGTGTCTATGAGTGAATCAGAGAGATTAATGGGTCTTCCGATTTGATTTGGATTCAGAAATTCAGCTGCCAAATCAGGCCGAATCTCCTCCAAATCGAATCAGCTACCAAAGCTTCACAGTCCCACTGACCGCGCTTCTTACAAAATCAGTGACAGAAAATAAAAACTGAATACCTTATATCTGCCACCATCATCCAGTCTTTGTACACATTTCTTCAAAACAGTTACCATTTAGGCACCCTGGCCCTACAACTTCAATAGTGCCAAGGGAACTGGTTTCAATACCCCATCCCATTTCATACTGCAGAAAAGAACAAATATGTTTTCCAAGCACGATATCCATAGACTACATAGAAACCTCTGGTAGCATGCAAAGCTTCCATCTCTTTAACAAGCACTGAAGCTTCCACATCTAATCAAGAAAAATCTTTCATAAAGTAATTAAAATACAGCTCGTCTTCAAGGGGAAGAAAACAAAGGTTGAAACAATTAGCTGACTAAGCCAAACAGTTCCTTTATTTTCCCCACCCCTAAACAGCAAATCTCCAAGTGTTTCCACAACCAAAAAAAATTATCAAAGCTGAAAGGTCGAAAACAAAGTAGACACTTAAATTAGAAATTACTTATATTGAATTTTATGTGAGAAATGCTCAGGAGTTGGCCTATTTAAGACAAACTTCAGGTTCTCTGCATGGCTGGAATCGCATTAGCAGAGAAATGATAGCTGCATGTATTCACTAATCTATTACAGTCGAGTTAGAAATAGAATATTGCATTAACATGCAAAGGGATGCCGGCCTGCACTACAGGGGAAAGTAGTATTTCTGGAGTAAGCACTGCAGAATGGCGGGACAGATTTGTATAAGTAATGAGACATAAAGAAAAAAAGTAAGCCTTACAACAGTGAGCGCTCATGTGCCTTGATTATATTATTGATATTACATTCATTTTAATGTGTCAACTGCTCTAAATAGCCTGCAGAATGCCAGTGTTTTACTTTGCTCCACAGGGTCCCTCTCTTTCATTTGCTTAAAAAAAAAAATTAAAAAGAATTAAAGCTCAGATGTCCTGAAATTTTTCAACCACTGATGACTGCCAACATTCAAATTAAATTCAAAGGGTTTACTACAGTTCTCAGTTTTAGCTTTGTAATTTATGGAGCCTGCCCAGAGCACTTCCAATCTAATTTGCAGTTCAGCTATGAATACCATTTGCTGACTCTGCCTACCTGAAGTTTTTCTTTTGAAGATCAGAAGTGGAAAAAAAAAGATTAAACTTTTGACATTGGTGTCTTTCCTCAGGGCAATGCTTCAAGAGACATTAGCAATAGGTAGCCTGGCACAACATTTGCAACTTGGTATGATGTGTAAGCAAGCAAGCTTTGTTCCTTTCTATTCCTGCTGCTTCTAAATGAAAGATGAGCCAAGTCAGAGCCCTTTGATCCAACCACTTGCAATACTGACAGAGGAGCTCCAGATTGAATCTGGACTCTTGCTTCCCTTCCTCTTGGCTCCTAACTGTTCCTGTAACCCCTGGTTCTCCTCTTTTTCAAGAGCTGATTTGGTTCCCCTTCCCCCCACGCCCCCACTTGCACACATGCCACTGGTGTTCATATTCTCAAAACTATCCTCTCCTGACATTCCGACGCTGAAGTGTCTAAGCATCTTCTATGTAACAGCAATCAAAATAGAGTGTCCCTGATAGACTTCATATTGTCTGCAGAATTTTTCCCTTTGTGGGGTCACCACTCTGGGGAGGGGTTCAAAGTGTGACCATTATTTATGGTAGGAAGGCTCTCTCAGACTGCAGCATTTCCTGAAAATGTTCAGCCTCAAGTTTGCCCGATCTCTTTACGAAGGCTGTTCCATCCCATACCATCTCTCTCCTGATGGCGAAAACTGCCTTTCCACTCTCACATGTTATTTCTTGGACTTTGAAAGCTATAGTTTTGTAGAGAAGCACATCTGTCATGGCAATTCATGGATTTAAATTCAATCTTCAATAGAGCTGATTCATTAACTGCTTTGAAAATGTGGTGCAAGTCCTTAAAATCACCATCAGAAGCTGCCTGGAAACAACGCAGAGACTCAACTTCTAGGGGACTCAGACCTAAGTGCAAAAAATGCTTAGGAATGATGAGTCAGGGAAAGGTGCTTTTATGTCCCCTCTCTTCCCTCTACCTTTGACTGAAGAATCAGCATAGTTCCTGGGGCCTGAGGCAGCTGGCAGTGGTGGTCTTCAGGTTGATGGGGCCCTGGGCAACAGTGTCATTGGGGGCCCCTTATTTGGGGCCCCTTAAAGCCATTTCCTTGCAAAATCTTCACGCCCCCAAAAATTGGACCCCCTAAAGTGTGTGGCCCCAGGCAGTTGCCCGGTTTGCCCTCCCCTAAGGCTGCTACTACAGCTGGACTACCATGTGGTGCCCTTTCCATAAAGGAGTAACAAGCAGACAGCTTGTGCCCAAAGAGTATGTCAGACAGGACAAAAAAAAAGGAGCCTGTTGTAACCTATTCAGATTAGAGACCTAGTGTGATGACACCCAAACTCAGCAGCCTAGCAAGTAGGATTCCACATCATGGACTTCAGTCATAAATTCTGGTAATCTCATACATAGTATTGATAGCAACTTTGAACTGCCTCTCATCATCACTAGTGTGACCATTTTTCAATGAGCAGAGACCCTCAGGAGCCAAGATCATGCTAAGGGATAAGTTAGAAATTAATTCCCATATGCATAAAGAAGTAGGAGGTAGGTCCTCTCATCAGAAACCATTTAAAAGCTATCCAACAATAACAAATTTCACATTAGTCAGGTTCATACTATATTCTTAATGACAAAGTCATTCAAACTTTGAAAAGTTCAAAAGACCTCTCAAAATTGGGGGTCAAAACATCTCTCAGAGTTGGGGGTATGACTACTGAAACAAAAATAGCATTTTATATGTTGGCTAGTTTCCCCTTTCCCTTGTGTAACATTGTTCTCACATAACAGGCTATTCTGACTATTAGCTATACTCAGCCAACAAAAAAGGAGATCTGGGACCATCACAAACCCAATTCACACACCATTTTCCTTTCACCTTCATTTCTGAACTAAACATTAAGTCACCAACTTTCAGCCTTGTCTAGACAGGAAAAGTTATTCACCCTAGCCTAAGACATGAATGTAAACACCAAGATAGTTACACTGGTATAGTCCTCCTACTTTTATACAGGAATCAGATTGTCCACGTGGAAGGGGCTGTCCACAGAGGAGATTATCCCCAAATAACTATCCTTGAATAACTGGCAAATTTTCCGTGTTGCCAAGCCCTTAGAATCTGTTCAGTGGAGGGATAATTATTTCATATTGCATATCACCATTTGAGTTGGACAGAATAGAATGGTAATGGGATAATATAAGATGCTTGAAGCTTTAATTTCCCAAACCATTCCAATTCCCTCCACACACACTTTCAACTTTTCAAGAACAGGGTAACAGGGTTATTCATCTGTTCATTATTCAACTTTGCTAAAGTTCAGTTTGAATTGCCTTCTCCATGTGGACATTGCTGGTTATTAAGATGTGCGTACCCTACAGGGGTGTAATTAGGGAAGCATTAAGATGTTTTCACCAAAGGACAGTTCATTCATTGCAGCTGCACTCTTTTTTTTCTTCCGCAGGTTAACTACTTGGCAGTCCTTGCACATCCTGGAGTCAATCTGCATCTAAAGGATAGAGGTGAGTGGGCAGGACAGGGCAGTTCATCTTCTCCGTCTCCTCATTTATTACCACACTGCTGGGTAGCAGAGCTGATCTTTATCACATCATAACTAGGGAGCACGTGCTACCAGGAATGGAGGTAAGAGAGGAAAACAAAATATTTTTCTTAAAATAAAAAAGGCTACCCAGTGCATGGCAACGAAACAATGTCATCCAAACAATACAAATGTCCTTACAGCAGCTGGACTGTGTTTGTTCCCCCCAACCCCTTCACTAATCTCCAGTGTGGATAACAGTATCTATTACGTAAGTATAATTAATTATGCAATCAGCCCATGGTTATATGTAGTTACAAACAATCAATTTTCACTTTGTGCCTATAGCTGAAGCATCTGGCTCTGCTTTTTAAATAGGAAATGCCTGCTTATCAACAAAAGATGTCAGGCTCTATCCTAGTTCCTGACATAAGGGCCATCACACTTTGAAGTCCTTCTACATGATGGTATATGACTGGAATGACAAAAGTCATCATAGACTGTATATGCTGTGACACAGCATTGACATCTCTACAGTGTTCCTTTCCAAGCAGAGAGAGGTTGTAGCGAGAAGGAGGGGAGATTAGAGGATAAGTTCAGAGAACTGACATCAGGAAGTTTCAATCAGAAAAGTTACTCTTAAAATAAGCTAAATGAGGACATAAGTGCAAGAACCATCCTTCCCTCTCTTGGTCTAGTCACATTCTCTTCCAAAGGAAAAGACAAAGAAAAAATCCACCCCTTAACAAGAAATCTGCACCAGGTCTTGAAACCAGATAAAACAGTGCATTGTGTTGTGTCATTATTATTACATTCTCTGTAACTACTGCTTCTGTAGATGATTTAACTATTAAGTATCTTCTCCCACTACCCATTCAGGTCATCAAGGTCTATTACAGAACCTGCAATAGAGGAGCAGAAGGAAAGAAAATGATTACTAGTGTGAAAAAGCCTAATGAAGGCACACTCAGATGCAAAGAATTTCTATAACACCAGGGCACTGCTACAAAAGGAGACAAAGGCAACCTCTGATTTCTTCACCACAGATGTAGCTAAGTCATACACCCCAGAGGGAATTTTCAAAACAGAAAGCATTTTATAAACCCAGATTACCTCTAGTCATCCCTAAATACAGAGCTTTCTGCTACAAAGAACTCTCTTCTTTCACTAATATTATCCAAACCCAGAGTAACTGCAGCTGTCATCAAAAATAAGCTGAGAGCAGGACAAGAAATACTATACACTCCTAAGTATTCAGCCTGTTCATGCATACCAGTCTTGGAAGCACAACAAATCAGTGCCACCCCCTTGACCTGGACTATATCTGAGATCTCTGCTATGGAGGATAGTATTTAGGGGAGTCTACCACAAATTTTAAGCCATGTAACAGTCTTATCCGCATCTAACTTTAAACTTGGTCATGTCTAGCCTCCTTTTTCTAAGTCAGCTACACAGGAGGCTAGCAAGAAATGACCAATTTTCTTGACCCTAATTACCTTTACTCAGGCTTTAGAGTATGATACAAAGACAGCACAGGCTAGTCTGGCACATAACTATCTCCTTTCCATAGACAGTGGAAATACATCCAAACACATCCTACTAGACCACTTTGTGGTATCAGATACCACACTGACAGCCACATATTCCTGTCCCATTTTACAATAACATGCAGAAGTAAATGCAAACAATCCTTCTTTGGGTTGGAAGGTTTGGATCCTTCTTTACAGACTAAGCCTTACAACCTCTTTTGAAAACTACCAAACCCCTCCCAAAAACATTTATAAATGATCGATCAAGTACTAGCAAGGACACACACAATTTGAGGTTTAAAGTGACTCTGCATTAAGAATCAGATAAATCTTGAGCAGAGGGAATGAACTTGTCCTTTCTCAAGCAAGTTTAAATATGCTTAGATCTGTGATTGATAGATGTGAGCGACTGTTCTGAACTCTAGGGTAACCCTATTCATGCTGTCTCTTTGGGCAATGATTCCAGAATAAATTTCCCTGGCTGACAAATAATAATAATAATAAAAAACCTACTCACTTAGCCCATGCCAACATGACTGTGCTCATGTTAAACTTACCAGATGGGAGGCAAATCAGTCTAGCAGCACTGCACTTTGGTGACTTTATCATTTTTACTTTAGTAGGGCAACTCTGGTGATGGACCAGGAAGAACTGGGTTGGCTTTCAAGTGTGACTGTAAATGCTGCGCTGTATTTATTGTTTCTCAATGACTCCTGATCAAATCGTCCTAATAAAAGGTGTCTGGGCTGGCTATAGATGGGAGGTGGCCTGGAGTTGTTCTGACATGTGGGGGGAGGAGGTGGGGAAGGGTTACAAAGCGAGGGTTTCCCTCGCTTTGTACTGTACATGCGTTCCTGGAAAACGGTGCATAACTTGAATTTGCATAAAAGGAACCCACTTTACAATATAACAAATAGAGATACGTTCCAAGACCCATTTCTGCCACTTCTACAAGACAATTTTGGTACTCACCAACAGCAGACAGTCCACACAGGCACAGGGCACTATCATAATGGGGATGGCAACTACAGAAACACATACCACAGACAACAAGTGAGGAGCACAGATCCACACAGGAGACTATATTTTGGTTCACATCACTTCCTCAATGTACCACACAAAGCAGCTGACTGTGGGCTTCCACCACACAAATCGCCTAAGGATGAATTTACCTTGCGTATATAGAATTTTTGTTATAAAAACGGTTATTGCATACGAGCGAATTCACACATACAGAACTCGCATAAAGTGAGGGAAACCTGTACTACTATCATTTTTTTCTTTGTGGTTTCAAAATAGATTCGGAGACTAAGATTTCCTTAACGCCTGTGTTTTGGTAATACCTTGTAGTCTGTCAGGTCAGGGACCTGTTGCACAAAGCATTGTACAACATATGATAAAGGATAATCCCTGCACCAAAAGCTCTATATTCTAGAACAGGGGAGCTCAAACTTTGAGCTGCAGGCCAGGTGCTTGCACCCCACCTACACTGTGGGCTACCACGCACCTTCTGTAGGGGAGGAAGAGAAGGAGGTGCCTGCCAATATCAGAAGGAGTGGAAGGAAAGAAGAGATCTTACCTCCAGTACACACCAACTGCCCTGGGGAAGAGGGAGGGATAAAATGAGGAAGAGAGTAAGCAAGCCTACTACAGGGGAGGGGAGAGCCAGAAGGGCTATGGAAAAGATCAGAGGCATGGGGCGGGGCAGGAAAGGGAACACACTAAGCCAAGCTTCTTGCCCATGAACCTCTGTGCCAGGGTCTGAATCCAGTCATTTCAGAGGCCAGATCCAGTTTATGGGCCACAGGTGACATGGGGTTGCACGTGCCCTGCCCCCCCCTCAATGGGGCCAGTGGCCCCCCCAGATGGCTGACACTGATGTTGTCAGCAGGGCTGGTGCCCTCCCCCTGACAGGGCCACTGCCGCTGGTGGCTTCTACAGGTGCCTCCCCAGATTCAGGAGGCACCAGTCATTTATGCTATGGGCCATAGGTTGAATTCTACTGGTCTAGAAGATAAATCACAGCAGGTAAAGGAGACAAAAAAGAAGACTGACACAGAGGAAGAAAGATGACCCAGAGGAACCAGGTAACAGAAATAATGTGGGGTGAGCAATTCTTTATTTTTCTAACTCCCTTAGAATAAAGCTCCTACAAATTGAACTTAGTTAACAATTCTAAGTTTGATGCATGAATAAGAACAGCCACTGTACAAAGCAGTCTCTTAGCTGTGCTGGTCCTGCAGGGTAGCAAGCAGTAAAAACTTAATTTCTGGCCCTGAAGCAAGAAGACATGACTCCATATCCAACCAGAGAGCATCTCTATTGAGCAAGGAGGTATCTATTTACATAGTCACTTTTATTATCCTAACAGCACTTTAAAGGAAATGGGCAATCCAAAAGTAATAGGTAGTGGGGACTGCTGTTAAAATAGTTAACAGCTATGGTGATAACTCTGCTACTGTTAAGGAAAAAATCCAAGGAAGCAACTAAACCTTAGGGGGGGGAAGCAATACTCAAAGTAACTGAAAGAGAATGGAAAGAAAAAGGCAACTGAGTTCTCTCTGCTATGCTTGCTTCTTGGTGTCTTGTGGGCTAGGATCAAGTGGGGGCATCCAGGGATTGATTTATACTCCAACTTCTGGAGTGGGATGGGCGGCAGTCTGCAGCAGTGGCAGCTGGAAGGAGCCGCTGCCTGAGCTGCTTGGAAAGCTATGGGACAGGCTTATGGAGGGGCATATGGGGAACCCTTGTCTCTTATGGGGACACTCACGCCCCCAACCCATCCCCCCAATATTTCAAGCCCTGGGGACATCCAGGGCACATAGGATACCTGCTGGTGGATTTGGGAGTATCTGAACTCCCAGGGCGAGAGCCTGGGATGGAGGATGTAGTTGTAGTGCCATATATAGCAAAACCCTCAGACAGGAGCTGATGTCAGAGCTATGGAGCCCGGTGCAGCTGTTTGCAGCCTGCTTGCTGCTTGCTGCAGCTACCCAAAGCCCAGGCTAGCTACAAACAGCTGCGCTGGGCTCCGGAGCCCAGTCACCAGCTCTGTGCTGGGAGCAGGGCAGAGACCAGGGTTGTGCTGCCTCAGACCCATCCCCCACTGCCCGCTCGGACGTGCAGGTGCACGTGCCAGTACAGAGCTAATGCCTGGGCTCCAGAGCCTGGCGCAGCTGCTCGCAACCTCCCAGTTGCAGCTGGCCCCAGCTCTGGGTAGTTGCTGCCAGACACACAGCCCAGGCTGGGGGACAAGGGGCTTTGGGTGGGAGGCAACGGGCACATGAAGAGTATTCTGCCATGTACCCCCTGCCCTCATTTTGTTTTTCTGGCATGCCGGCACTCCAGCACCTTCCAAGGTAGGTATTGTGGCATTTTTCAGCACTCCAGCCAAAAAATTGTTGCCTACCCCGGTATAGTATATTGTAACTGTGACACGTGTCTAACCAGGCTCATGTAGATTGGTTCCTGAATGAATGGGAATGAATGAGGGTGCTTGAAACATAATGGTACAGGCCTCTACTGAATGATCAGTAATGACAGACCATCAACTCAATGACCCAACTATTGCCTTGCATTGACTCACCTGGGAACCACAGACCTCACCCAGGAACAGACAAAACCCAGCATGTGGAAGACAAAGACCCTGCAGAAACCAGCAACTCCACCATTGTATCCCACCAGACAATGAGGACACCTGTATCTGCACATGCACATCTGAGCAGAACTGGGCTTGTCTGGACATGTCCTTTCCATAGGAGACACAGGTACCCACCCCTATAGAAGGGGTGGTAGAGTGTGACCTCTTTGCAACACCCTCTCCATCCAGACCAGCACCATGCCACACCACCTATCCACCCAGAGGCCCTGCTGGCAATCCCCTCTGGACAACACCTCACTGAAGAAGACTTCAACTGGCCAG
>JAGPOW010000290.1:34650320-34672274 GCA_030014935.1 Caiman crocodilus | reverse complement strand
CTGCAGATGGGCATAATTCACAAAACAACCTTCCAGTCTCGCCGTGTATTCTGTCTCGGGAGGATGGCTCGAGGCCATTTATTAGGTCTTTAGAAAAAAATGGCTCGGTTATTCACAACAATAGCACAGCATGCTTAAAGACACTGCTGCTGGGTATAATATGTTTAGCATGTAGACAAGTCTGATGCCAGTAAGACCAAATCCCAGGAGTTACTACCTTATTTACATCAGTTTTCCTGTTCTCTATCCAGAGCCCCCTTCCCACACTCTCAACAAATAACAAAATGTTCACAATGATGATTGATTCATCCTAGGAAAGCACTTTAGGGAAATGATCTTGAGAAGTACTGAACTTTCTCAGCTCCCAGGGCACTGATCTCTATAGATGTCCAAGTGACCAAATGCTACAGAAGTCAAGATTTTGACCTAGCTGATTCTAACTGCTAATTCTGGTCAGATTTCCTATCTAGCAATAAAAAGATTTAAATACTTCAAGGATATAACAGAAAAATAAGCTGTCTCTTATCATTCTCCTTTACTCATAAATAATGTGTTTAATTTAGGACTGCAGTAGATACACTCAAAGCAAAATGGCCCTACTGCATACACTAAAGACAGTAAAGTTCAAAACAAATTGTATACAGACTCTTCCCCAACTATTGTACTGTATGGACTGACCATATTAGCACAGCAAGGAGGGAAGAAAAGTGCTTGTGAGTCATGAATAATAAATGCTGCATACTAAGTACTGTAATCACGCTTAAGCTATTTCTTTCCCATATTACCAATGGAAATTGCTGAAACGGAATTGTAGGATTTAATAGGCGCATATTTTGTTTCATATCGGGTAATATGAAGCCAAAGGTACAGCAGAACAACATTAGCCAGGCTCGTAGCTTCTAGATGCTGTAACAACAGACATAAAAGGTTAGCAATTATGACAGTGCTACTGAATTATACTGATAATGCCAGTGCTTGATAACTAGTTGGACATATTAACATATTAGTTAATATGAGTGATCTGCAGCCATTCTTAACTTCTAAGTGCTTGACCTTCAAACTTTTTGACTAGTCCTTTAATGTACAAAGGACTAAGATCTCTTAGAAACTAACCTAAAACAAAAAAGTAAAGTTGTACATTTTAAAAGTATCCCAATAATATTCTGCCACAAGAAAGAGACAATAGAACCATCAAGTTAAGGAAAAATTACAACCCTATTACTGCATATGGAGTAGATCACCTAACAGTGAACTGAAACCACCATCAAGAAAACCACAAGTGTTGAACCAATGATAGCAAAAAATGTTGAATCCTAAGAGATGTGTGGCTACTTCCACTAATAAGATTACAGAAAGAAAGAACATAGCTTCTGAACTAAGCAAGCAAACAAGCATACTCCACTGTCATCTCTCAACTTTACGTTACTGATTTTAGTGCATCCTATTGATCTCATCAAGCAAATTACAGCAGTAAGACAGATAACAAAGAGTGCATCTATGAGATGCTTCACTGTGCAGCAGACTAATTTGCTGTGCAGTAAAGCACCACCATCTACACATTCATGAAAATTAGGGCACAGTAGACTAATGTACTGTGCTGGCAGATAGTCCAGTCAAATACAAGTTGTATCTGGCAGCACAGTAAATTACCACGCTTAAACACACATGTAGGTGGTGACATCAGGATTAGTTTACTAATCCTGACATCAGTAGTATATTTAGTCACATTCATTGCACATGGAGATGAGCCCAAAGAGCACAAAACACACCAAGGAGAGGACTAGTTTGGCAGTTTTACACACTGGGTGGTAGCAGTGCCTGGAGTAATGGCAGCAGCTGTGATTTTGTGTCCTCTAAATCAGCGCCCATAAGCCTCTGCTAAAACTTTTGTCCTTGTATTAACTGTCTATATTATCCATTCTCTCTCAGACAGAAGTATAAATAATATCTTGCCCATCTCTAACTGTTTTTGTGTATCAGACATAACTAAAGGTGGACTTACTACAGTTCTGACCAATAACATAGTTTGGACCCTTCCCAAAGAATCTGTACTGTAATCTCGATGTGAGAAGCTCACCGCAGAGACATAACTGGAATACAGTAAAACTGCAGTGACCATTTTTTATTGGTTTGTTAGTTTTCTTTTTAGTGTCTTTGTCTTTAATTATGGGGTCCACAAACACCATGACAAGAGCCCAAAGTGGTTAAAAAAGCAAACTGGCATCAGGAAAAACAATTAAAGTTTGACCTACACTTTCTCTTTTCATGAGACTATAAAAATTTTAGACATCTATGTTACTTGGCAACACTTAAGAACTTGAAACACCCCTTTGGACCTTACCTACCACAAATTATCATAATAATTACATGAACTAAGAAAGAGGAGCTTTCATTGCTCCAACTTTTGAGAAACAGTCACAATAAAGACTGAACACATGGCTAGATATGCAGTAATTGTGAGATAACCACATGGCTGCAAGCCTACTGATAAACAAGGCTGCAGGTCTCAAAGTAATAGCAAACCCACCACACTAACAGTTTCTGGGTCCTTAAACTTCCAATGTTTGCTAAACCAGCAACTTCAGTAGTTGCCTTGATAGCAGCTATCTGAAAATACTGAAATAGCCATGGCTCAGGCAAAATAGTCTCAACAATACAGAGTGGAAAACAGAAATGTGTCACAAGCCAACAGCTGCATATCAACTCATCTTTAGAAAAAAGAATCTCAGAAATTCCCCTTGCCTTGTTTTTATCCATTACACATATTAATCTGGAAGAGTCTAAGGGAAGAAAATGGCACATTTTCATGAGTTTATGTAAATTTCATAAATGCCTAGAATCTTTGGTCAGGTTTCATTATACCTATTAGGCATGGAAGTAAACTTAGGCACCCAACTGTGATCTTATGCCACCCTGGCCAAGTCCTAAAAAACATCAATGTGCCTGCTTTTGCAACAAGCTACCATCTTAACATAAAAAGTAAGACACAAAAAGCAGAAACAAGGAGGAGGAGGACCCATCCCTTGTTTTGTATTAACTGTTTTTCAGGGGCCTGAGCAGGGTGAAATAGAATAGCACTTTGGCACCTAAATCCACTCAGAATCACAGAGAAGTAGAGCTGGAAGAGAGCTACAGGGAGTTGTCTCAGCCAACCCCCTGCCCAAGGCAGTATCATCTCTATCCAAACCATCCCACATAAATCCATTGGCTAACCTTTTAGCAAAACTGCACAGTTAACCCTGACAAAACCACAAGACACTCTATAATGTGTTTAATAGCAGGTAGAACCAGAGGGCAGTCTGCAGAGCTGTGGTGTCTGTTAATTTGGACTGCAACTCCCAAAACTCCCTAGAGGCCAGGAGGGAAAAAGAAAAATGAAGCCTGAGGCTAGAATAAAGTGAAGAGAGAGCTGGGTGCACATGGAACCTGGTCAGCCCTATGCAGAGTGCACAGTGGAGCTGGAGATAGTAATGCCAACTCTCATGAAAAAATCATGAGATTCCCAATTTTCAAGTCAAATTAACTCTGACTCATGATCTCCTGATAGAGAGACCAAATCTCAGGCTTTTTTCTTCTGGCACATGTAAAGAGCACCAAGCTGATAAGTCTGTGGAGGGGAAGGAGTGATGCAGGAGAGGGAAGGGATGCAGGGGCAGATTGAGGCCCCCACAGTAAGGCAGGGAGTAGGGCAGGGGATAGGGTGAATGGAGCCTCAAGGCCGAGGGAAGGCATGGGGGGTACATGCACCCTCGATTTGTGCATGGGGTAGAGGCAGGCTGCCTGCTACGGGCTGGGGCTCTGCGCCCTCTTGCCTTTGCCCTGGTAACTACACACACACACTTCAAAAATAGCATCTCATGATTTACATTTCAAATCTCTTGACTATTAAGAGCTTGTCTCATGATTTTTGACACGGTGGGATTGGCAATAATGTGGAGATTTCACTGGCTCAGAGAGCCAGGACTGAAGGAGCTGGACTCAGACTTCAGGGCGGCTGCATGAAGCTGTCCGAGTGCTCTAGGGACTAAAAGCTTTTTTGGAGATGCCTCCAGAAGTGTGGAGAGGAAATTAAGGTGGTGACTGTATGTTACTACAGTGCAGATTTTTTTTACCTTTTATCTGTTCCCTCTATTTGGCCTGTTGGCTAGTAAGCCTAACCCTTATGATTTTCTGTGTAAAAGTGGGAACTCCCCCTTGCTTCTTGTGCCAATTTCTAGGGCTGCAGGGTTGGCACAACTTTAACCTGCAACACAAAGCAGGGGGGCCACTGCAGACAAGGTCCTGCTGCTGTAAATGTTGTTAAAATAAGTTTGACAGATTCAAGCGAGAGGGACATGCCCCCTGCTACAAAGGAAGGCAAAACCCCCAGTCTACACTAGTTTGACCATGGAGTAAAATTCCTTCCTGACCCCAATTATGGAAATCTGTCAGACCCTTAGCCAGGAACCTCTGGGTTTAAAGTCATAGCAGGAGCGCTGGTACCTCCCAATCAAAATCCCTAGTTTTGGCTGCAACCAACACCCAATGGCCCTGAGGAAGGTATTTGTTTTTTTGGTTGAGTGTTTGGTTTTTTTTAACCAAAAAACAAAAATGAAAAAAAAACCTAACTGTAGCACAACAGACCCAGCTTTGGCCCACACTTACCAGGGCAATGAACACTGGGGTGCCCCACAGTCTGCAGGGCCATCCCAACAATTGGCAGTGGGCCCACAGGCAGACAGCATGCCTCTCTGCCCACCATATGCTCAGTCCCCTGGACACGGCAGGCAAGCAGCAGGTGACACACTCCGCATGTGCCCACCCCATGGGGAAGGCTGAGAGCCAGAAACCAGGCTCCACCTGGGCCCAGAGCCCAGAGGGAGACAAGAGAAAGCAGCCAGCATGTCTGGCATTGCCTAGAGCTGAGAGGCCACAGTTGCAGGCAATTGTGAGCTCCATAGAGGCTCTCAGTCCCTGGCGGTAGCCACAGAGCAGGTGGGGGCCTGCAGGGGTCTGGGTTGGCTCAGGTTAACCTGGAACTTCCCTTTTCTGGCAGCGCCAGACCCAGAGAAAAGGAAATGCTGGTATAGGCACCAAGTTACGCTGCTTCCCTCAACCAAAACTGAGGATGTCTCATTGGAGACCAACCCAATCCTGGCTTCCAAGTCAGGAACCTGACCACCCTGTGGGATGCTGGATGGCAGGTACCTGCAAGGGCCTCATGGGGGTTCATACTGCCCATGGCCCAAACTACCCAAAGAGGTAGGTCCAATATAGGCTGGTTCTGTGAATGACTATGAGCCCTAAAGAGCCTCAGATGCCTGAGAAGGCAGATGCATGTTACAAGGCCTAAGCTAGATCTGTGACTAAATGACAGGCACAATTATTTATGTTATACTGCTTTATTAATTTCTACGCAGTACAGACATCATTGGTGGCAGAGCCTTGCCAGAGTAACAGAGCTCAGCTAGCTCACATCGATTCCAGACAGCACCATTTTTCTTCTCGCATTGGACCTTTCTCCCATCACATGAAGACAGCACCCAGGGGACTAGGCAAATATCCTGATCACATCAGAGGAACACTCAAGTGGAAAGAGATTGGGTGTAGGGGAAGCAGAGCCCCACAGATGACACCCAGACACTGAGACTTGCACCAATCTCAACATAACCCACTACAGTCAGGTACCACCTCCTGATATTGTTTCCATTAACAATGTTAGTTGTGGCAGGTAGAATCTGGAAATAAGAGGACAAAACACCTGTTGAGAGTAAGCACCCTGGCCCTGCCCCAGTGCAGACCTTTGGCCCAGGTCCCACTACACTAACACATGAAGCATTAGGAGGGAGCCCCACATAGCAACCAGCAAATCAACACATCAACATTATCGAAATACACACAGTAGAATATAGACATAGCTACTCCTAGATTTAGGGGTGTGCGAAGCAGGCCATATTCAATTTGGATTCAGATTCAGCCCAGTTCAGGGGACAGTGATTCAATTTGTTGATTTGGACCACTGTCCCAATTCAATTAATCCAAATCTGAAGATCTGATGTCGATTCAGAGAATCAGCACTTTGGCCATAGACACAGCTTTAAATGTTTTTTCTACATACCTTGAGGTACCAAGCATGGCTCATGAATGCTGAATGCTGAGATAGGGTGTATGTGCTGAGATAGGGACTGCACCCATGTGCTTGGTGGCAGACCTGGAAGTGGACCAGAAGTTCTTCTGGTCCACTTCCGGGTCAACTGCTGAGCATACAGGGACACTGATCAGCCACAGGAGGACCCCAGGTGCTCCACCCCAGACGCACGAGGCACCAGTCGCTGAGCTGGGGGATGGGGGAAGGTCCCCTGTGCTCTCTGTGGCGGACACAGAAGTGGACCAGAAGTGTTTCTGGTTCACTTCTAGGTCCACTACCAAGCACACTCGGGACCCCTCCCCCCCACGCTCCTGTGGGATGTTCCATCCACCCACCATCTCAGCATTCACAAACCACCTGGTACCTTGAGGTATGTAGGAAAACCATTTAAAGCTGTGTCTATGTCCAAATCATCAAATCTCTCCAAATCAATTCAGACCAAATCTCCACCAAACCAAAATCAGTGACTGAAGCTTTGCACAGCCCCATAAATTATCCTGAACCAGTCCCTCTTCAACCTCTTCCTGAATACCTTCAGTGATGTTGCATCCACAGCTTCCCTATACAATCTATTCCACTGCCTCACTGCTCTAACAGTGAAGAAGTTTTTTCCTGATATCCAATCTGAACTTACTTTGCTGTGACATAGGCTCATATCCTATTTTCTGCAGCAATAAAGAAAAGGTATTTACACTTTTCTTTATGGTAGCCATTTGAGTATTTGAAGACTGCTATCATGTCTCTTCTTAAATGCCTTTTCTGCAAGTTAAACTTGACTATTTCCTTCAACCTCTCCTTGTATGACTTGTTTCCCAAGCCCTTGATCATTTTTGTCACCTGCCTCTGGGCCATCTCTAACTCTTCCACATCCTTTTTAAATGGGGAGCCCAAAACTACACACTGTGTTCTAGATGCGGCCTAACCAGTGCCGAGCAGCGAAGTATCATCACCTCTCACATCATTCACCTAATGCTTATTTTGATGCATCCCAAAACTGCATTTGCCTTTTGTGCAACTGCATCACACTACAGTCTCAATGAGTCATGTGATCTACCAAGACATCTGGATCCTTCTCTATAGAGCAGTCATCCAGCCAGGCATCCAGCCAGGTCTCACCCATTTCTGATTACTCTTCCATAAGTGTAGCACCTGTGACAGGCTAGCTGGCAGTGACCTAGCCCAGGGGTTTTGAAAGGGCAAAAGATGATTGGAGGACTTGGGATTCCCTTTCCTCACCAATCTGGTAATGGGTAATGATTTGGCCCAGGGGTTTTGAAGGGGTAAGAGACGATTGGAGAACTTAGGATTCCCTTTCCTCACCAATCAGGCCCAGAGATTCACCCCTCATGTCCCCGGACTGGCCCCTTGGGTCACCTGGAGGGGGAATAAAAGGGGCAGCACAGCTAACTCAAGAGGAGACCAGTGAGGGACTATGAGGAAGGAGCTTTGAAGAGCTGGCAAGAGCTGGGTCAGTGGGACTGAAGCAGTTGCCCCAGAAGAGCCTGAAGGAGCAGGACCTGCAGGCAGCAGTGGGACCCTCAGCAGCGTGGCATGTGGCCAGCAAGAGAGGCATCCTGCTGGGCTTCAGGTTCCCCTACAAAAGGCTGTGGCTAGCAGGAGGATCTGAGCAGCAACGTGAGGGGTCCCAGCTTGGCTTCCAGCTCCTCCAATCAGAGGTCAGGCAGCTTGATATGAGGCTAGGGATCCAGGAAGGTCAAGACCCCTAGTAGCTTGGAGCAGTAGTGGCTGTGTAGCAGTGTTCTTGCCCACTATGGGGGAGATCTGAGTTCAAGTCCCAGCTTTGGTGATTTGGGGTGAGTGAGCTAATGAGAAGAAATTCCTCTTGCAGTAGACAAGAGCCATTGTGTTTTCCCTGCTTTCTCCCCCTCCAGTGACCCAGGCCTTATATTTATTTGTCCTTTGACATTTTGTATTTTGTACCTTCTTATATTTCCCCAATCGGTATTGTTTGCTCTGCTGTTTGTGGTTTGTGTTTTATATTTTGTTAAGCCTGTCTTTTGCCAATGATTGTAAGTGTCTAACCTTTGTTGAATCCTGCCCCTTGGGGCATTGTGATGTCCACTATACCCCCTTGATTATGCCTTTTATGTTCCCTCATTAAACAGTATGTGGTTAAGACCCTAGTGGTGGTCTGGCTCTGCCCTATACAGGGAGAAGAATCCCTACACTTCCCACAGCACTTGTACATCTGCTCTGAGCTCTTCATTTGGAGAGGAGGTACCTTTTGGAGTACCGCCTGGGTTACACACCTTTCATCTGTCAGCACAGAACTTCATCCTGTTAGCTTCAACCCAATTTTCCAATCTGTTAAGTTTTCCTCTGAATTGCACTTCCATACTCCAATGTGTTTGTTTGCCAGCCTTCCCACTTTTATGTTGTCTGCAAGCTTGGTCAAGAAGCTCTCTCTCCAAGCATCCAAATCATTAATAAACATGTTGAACAGCACAGTGGCCAAAACAGACACCTATTCAAAATGTCCTGCCATTCTGATATGGACCTATTAATAATTGCCCTTTGCATGTGGCTGTTGAGCCAGTTACCTATCCACCTTATAGTAGTTTTGTCCAGCCCAAATTTGTCCAGTTTGTCTATGAGGAGATCATGCAGGGTCTTGTCAAAAGCCTTCCTGAAGTCCAGATCCACTATATCCACAGCATTCCTTCTTCTACACAAGTAATTATTTTGTCAAAGAAAGAGATAAATTTTGCTTGCCCTGATTTGTTCTTAGTAAACCCATGCTGGGCACTTGTGAACAGCATTTCCTCCTCCAGATGCTTGCAAATGACCTTTCTTAGGATATGCTTTAGTAAAATCCTGGGTATTGAAGTAAGGCTAACTGCTCTGTAGTCACCTGAATCCTACTTTTTTGCCTTTTAGTAAAACAAAGAAATGTTGTCCTTTTTCCAGCCCTCTGCTACCTGATCTCTCTCCCATAACTTCATAAATATTCTTGCAAAGGGCTCCAAGATCACCTCTATTAGTTCCTTCAGTACCTTAGTCCATCAGGCCCTGCTGATTTGAATTCATTCAGTCTCATCAAAATCTCTCTGTGGGTGCTGATACAGGCTACCTTTAGAACATTTTAAAATCTGTGGAACATTTTGCCATCATAGATTTAAGAGTTTCAGAGAAGTCACAGATTAAGACTTAATGCTATCTCGGACCTACACTACTGTGACTTGCCACTAAACAGCCTGGCAAGCAGAGGCATGGACAGAAGCCAGGACATTTGGGGTGGGAAAGGCATGTACTTAGAGGCAGAGAAACTAGAAGGGGGGTTGTGACTTGGGAGGAGAAAATTGAAAGAAAAATAAAAGGCTGCTTAAAATGAACCAGGTGGAGACAGAAGTAAAGAAAAAGAAGTAGAAAACAGAATAGAATAAAAAAAAATAAAAATAAAGAACTAAAATCTTAGTGTTTCACTGAATTGGGGGGAGTGGAGAGGGAGTGGGTTGAAAAGAGAGTTTTGTTATTACTCACACCAGGAAAGAGTTGAGATCCAGTGGGCTTCTTCCATGCCATACCAGGGCAGAGCTGAGACCCAGTACTATGGAGGCAGTAGACTGATTGCTGCTGCATGGAGAACAAAGCAAGATCATTTGCACAGAGGGGACAGAGCAAGAAGCAAACTGATGAGGTGCACTGCACATGGGTGTTTAGAGCAGGCAGCAAACTGATGAACTCAACCTGGGTGCTCAGAATTGTCAGATTTGCACCCTTAGGGATGGGAAGAAGTATTGCTTATGGCCAGCACCATCCTGCGGGCAGTAGGGTTCAGGAGGATTTAAAGTTTGCCCACAGAACAGAGAAATGGGAAGGGATGAGAATGGTGCATGATGGGATGCTGGAGAAGTGAAAGTGCAGCATCTTCTCTCCCCACAGTATTCCAACACTACCCTGGAATGACCTTGGTAAAAGAGTTCTTTTATTTTTTTTTGCAAAGTAGCTGTTGAGGGGTTCTACCTTCTCTGCATCTTCTGGTAAGCATTCACCCTGGCTATTTAACAGTGGACCCATAGCTTTCTCAGTCTTTCTTTTCTGGCCAACATACTTACAGAATCTCTTCTTTTTGGATTAAACTTCCCTCACCAGATGCAGCTCATTCTTTATCTTTGCCTTCCTGGTTATTTTCCCTACAGGTACTTGCTGTTTCCTGGTAAGCTCCCTTGGTGATCTGCCCATTTTTCCATTACCTGTATGCTTTCCTTTTCCATTTGAAAAGCAACCTAGAATCTGCTTTTACAGCCACATTGGTCTTCTACCATTCTTGTGTTTCCATCGTGTCAGAATAGTTTCTTGTTGGGCTTCCAATACTATGCCTTTAGTAGCTTCCAAGCCCTCCTGGGTCTCTTTATCCTTAAGTCTATTGTCCCGTAGTACCATACTTATTAAATCCTTGGGTAAAGTGAAATTCATCTTCTTGAAAGCTACCATCTTAATCCTGACAACCTCATGCTTTCCTTTTAGTTGCCTACTAGGCAGAATAGAATCCAGACCATTATCTTTTTCCACGCAACTCTGAGCATACATGTTTTATGAGCAGTGCAGTCAACCAGACCCAGCAAGCAATGGTAACCTCAAGAACACACAATAAAAAGAATACATGGAAAGGTAAGGGGGTCATCTAAGGGTTATTTAGGAGCAGTCCAGGGCTCTGTTGTAAGAAGGACAAAGGATTTGTTTCAGTTAGTGAGATCAACAGTAAAGTAAAATAAAACGAAAAGAAAAAACAGTAGAAGACATCAAGATGCCCACTTCCCCACTATTCTTTGCCACGTGTACTCACATATACTAAAACAAAGTATTTCTCCATCCACTTTTTCTTTACGCTGCACTTAAAATGATGAATAGACATGATCATGGAAAACCAAGAAGCTTTCTACAGAAGTGCCAGAAAATGATTTTGTTCTGTCCACACAAAATGACATTTAACACAAATTAAGTAAAAACATTCATTGACTACTGCTTTAGTTAACAAGCTAATTTGCTGACAGAGAGCGGTAGCTAATTGTCCTTTCCACAGAAGTGTTGAAAATGGGGGGCCCTCTCAATGTAGCGGTTAATGACTGACTCCTGGAAACCTGTTACCCACTGCTTTTGTCTGGAATAGACTTTGGTTGCTGTTGGAACCATAAATATGGCCTTGTTTCTTTGTAAAAAAGTGGTGTTTTTAAACAAACACACAATAGACACATCTACACCACAAACTTAGCATGCCAAGCAATATATACTCTGCCATTTCACAACAGTGTAGGGATGCAGCTGGATCCCCAATGCAAAGCAGAAGCGCTAACTTCCAGTTGCCACTGCAATCGTGAATGCAAATACATAGCTGCTAGCAGCAGCCGCTTTTCTTCACCACCCACCCCTTCCAGGTTGGTGCCCAAAGCAGTTACCCCTAACACCTCACTTCCCCCAATTATGCCACTGCTGCTCCACATCTGCTACTGCCCAAGCTAGAAGTGGCACAGCTACATTCAAGTGGTACTGCCAGTAGGCAAATTAGCATGACTAAGTGCCATACTGCAACGCTGACTCAATATGCGTGCACCAAAAACACCATGTGAACATGGCCACAATGCATGTAGCTCAAGCAACCTTAGTAACATAAATAAGCCTGCCCACAGCAATGCAAAAACAGCTATATAGTGTCTGGCTTAGGCAACAGAATGCACAAAACAATGAAGAGTACCTGAGTGAGCTACTGCCTGGCTAGTTAAGTTTGTGGTGTGGACATACATAATGAAAATAAAGTACCATAGTTTTACCTTGAGGGAAACCAGGTGAGGTCAGTTCTCCACCATCACCTGTGGCTGACATGCCACAATGCTCTTCTTGATCAAAGCAACATGCTTCATGTTTTTACTTTTTTAGCAGTGAAGACCAGATCCATTCTATAACAAAGTTTGGAAACTTGCTGACTGTTGTCTGATCTAACCAATATTCTGAATTCCTGATTATGAAGGATGTGCATGCATGTTGGTGAGTGTATCCCCCTCTGTTGTGCTGTTTAAGCTTTAAGAGGGTACTGATATCTAAGTTCAGAAAATACAACCTAACCAAATGTGAAACACTACAGACTTCATGGGCATTTGTACACTTGCTTGTGCCACAGCGCTGAGTGTTTTAAAAGCACCTGGTACAGAGGCATATGCAGTTGTATAAGTGGATAAATGCACGTCAGCACTGAGAAAATGGCAGTGGCACGCTTTTGAATTAAAACACCTTATACTGAACTAAAACACTGCCATTTTCAGTGCACTGAAATGCATTTCACCACTTATACAACTGAATGCGACAAAGCACAGCTTGTGTATGGAGCAGACTCAATTAATTGAGTCCGCCCTGACCCGCCAGACCTCTGGCATGTCGAGTGATGAAAAGGTATGTGTGTAAATGCCCCAGAAGATTAAGAAGTGGGATTTTCATATAAATCCTTCTACTTTCGAGATCATTAATGCAAGGAGAAAATTTGTTCTTAGAATTAAAAACAGCAAAGTTACTAAGCAAATACAGCACAGTGAAGCCATCTTTAATTATTACTCAGGAAGAATGGTCTTCGGAAATGCAGGATTCTTCATTGTCTGCCAACTCAAAGGAACAGATCAATCAGATGCAGCGGGAACCAGTACTTTTGTACTCTTAGGCTTTGTTCAAACTGAAAAATTCTGTACCCTCCCAAGCCTTCCTTTCTCCCCCTTTTTTAGCAACAGTGCGCCTAGGTCTCAATTAATAAGAAAAAAATCTTTATAGCAAGACGTAGAATAGCACAAGTCCCTCCTGAATGGTCTGTCACACACCTTCTATAAGGTAGCACATCCCAGTATAGCATAACCATTGCTGAAAAGTACTTTTTTTGGCATGCAGTGCTCTTAACTAGAGTTTCCCTATCTGCTACACTGGGTCTGAGTCTAGTTTATTTGCCTCCTGTCCAAATGTTACACTCTCTCATTCATTTAATAGACAATCCCCAATTCCAGGGGAATAGAAGAGTGAAAGAACCCTATAGTTTTTATGAAGGAGCCTACTGAGGGCTTCTTAGAGGTTGAAAAGACTGACCTGAAATAGCAACGGTCCCTGCATCAAGCAGGAAGACTTCATTTTTAAAAGGTACCATAAACAAAAAAATAACAAAAATCAACATTTCCTTCCACTTATTCCATATAGTTCCACCATATATACTACCCTAATAAATTAACATTTCAAGGCAGGCAACTAGCAGCCTTGACAGTGACCCTTTAAAAGGTGAGTAATAAATTAGTTCAGGGCATAACATCAAACCCATTGAAGTTAATGGAAAGACTCCCCTGGACTTCAGTGGGCCTTGGGTCAGGCTCTAAATCAAGAAAGGGAAAATGAGCATTACTGTCACCAATAATTATTTGAAAGTTACATTACGATCAAATGTAACTTCACAGAGAGCTCCCTGAACCAGGCAGTTTATTAACAGACTGAAAAGCTTGTTTTGGGGATCACTGGAGAGGCAATCATGGAATGGAGTGCCTGAAGTGTTTCATAAGCACGGAACTCAATTACAATTGAGGAATAAAGTTAAACAAATGCTATTCTGGAGCCTTTTCCCCTTCTGGCTCTTGCAAGTTAAACTGCCATGTAAGATTTCAAATGACACTGCTCAAATTGTATGATATGGAGTTGCAAATGTGACCTTGAGCATGCAATAACTCTTCCACACTCTGTTGGTTGCATCAAACCAACCAACACTCCTTTCCCTCCCTCCCCTGGCAAAGAACTCAGATCCATTAAAGACATAAATACATATTACAGTGCAAAGAAAGGTGAGCTAAATTAAGGCTTATGACAGGAAGCCAGTTACAGAGTAATTATTAAACTTTAGCATTAAACCCAAAATGTAGTGTCAAGAAATACAAACAATAAATCTAAAAAAAGTATCTTCTTACCAAATATAAATGACGCTTTCAACTGATTATAAATATAATATGTGAATTGCAAGAGCCATAAATACTTCCTAGGGTTCTAGAACTATCACGATAATGTACAGGAACAAAATTCATGTGGTTTATGATGTCACTGTTACTGTGAAATATATTGATAGTCCTGCTCACTGTGTTCCATTTATTATTCTATATAATACATGGATCAACCACAAATTTTAATGGGCAAACAGTTTTATTTAGCAAAGAAATATAACTTGGGAATTGAGGGATCTCTCCTGACACTTATGAACTGCATACCTCAACCTTTACATTAGCGAGAAAGCTTTGGCTGTGTGCCAGCACACTCAGTCCAAGGTCCTACTGGTTAAACTACAGAGCCCTTAAGAGTCTTGCCCAGAAGAACTTAAGGGAGGCTCGCTTGCCCTAAGACACCATTGCCAAAATAGCCAAGATTGACTTCACTTGGTTTCAGTGTCAAGGTCACATTTGAATCTGGATGAAAAGTCAGGATGTTCTTGGGCTCATGCCCCTTGACAGTCATGACTTTGTGGCTTGCTGCAAGGCCTTTCTATTCAGAGTAGCATTTGAGCTTCTTCTGACAGATCACCATTTTCTGGATTTATTTTTTTTATCAGTGTTCCTCCTTTTGTTACAGTGGTTGATTTTCTGAGCCATTAGGTCGATTCAGTTTTATTGGCATTGTTCCTTCAGATGTTTACAGCACCCCAGATCCTGGCAACAGGCACTTTAGAAAACAATGCCGGGAAATAAGAGAGCCGCATCACCTTTATTTAGATGATAACTTAAGAAGTGCTTATGCTGAACAGACTCTGGGCCAAGGCCTTTAGTAGCTCAGGATACAGTTATCAGTCACCTCATAAACAAGGAGCCCCCACAAGTTACTATTACAATGTGTTTGCTCCTCTTTCCTCTAACCTCCTCTGTTACTTCGGAAGCCCTTCCCTTCAATCAGCAAGCATGTTATTTTAAAAAAAACAACTGATAGGAGCTATTGCAATGCATTTTCTCTTTTTTTCCCCCTCCCCCACCCTTTTCCACCCCTTTCTGTCCTTATCCCCTCTGCACACAGAGTTTGTAATTAAGTTGGGATGGAGGGAAAACACGAGCCAGTTTATCTCTAGCACTAGTCTGAGGTGGTGGAGATGTCACAAAGGCCTTGATCAGGGCAGAGAAACCACTGCTGGCCTTCATTTTACTGATGGCTAATGTTGTGGGCCTTGTACACAAGCAGACCACAACCTTTTTACTATTTAGCAATAGCTGTAATTTTTTAGGAGTTTGGTTTTCCCTCTATACTCCCGCCCAGTCTGCCCTGAAAATTCAAACTAAAAAGGACTTTCTGTGCAGATGGCAAGAGGAGGAAGGAAATGGCAGTCCAAAGAAGAAGGACTGTTTTAAAAAGAAAGAAGTGAAAAATATTCAGCATACAAAGGAAGGGTCGAAGCTGCTTCCAGGTGCTAGCAAAGGACAACATTGAGCATAAGAGCTGAGGCATAACTACAGATTTTGACACCTGGACAAAGCAGAGAAGGGGGATGTTTTGGAGAGCAGGAGGTGGGTGTTGTGTGCAAGTCTGCCCACCCCCCACCTCCCCCAGAGACTCAAAGATCCTGATTGCTGCAAGGCATGGGGTCATTACACCCTGACTACACTTGCCAACCCAGCAGGGGCTCAGGGCTCTGGTTGCCCTGCAGGGGCTCATGCTGCTGCTGCTGCAGTTCAGAGTCCCCACATAGTACCTCCAACACCCCCCTGTGGCACAAGCTCCCTGACAGTCGCCGTTCTGGCACTTCCAAATCTGTACTCCCCCAAACCCACACATAGGTACACTTCTGGATCAGCATGAAGGAGGGAATGACAAAAGGAAGATTATGAGCAGGTAGAGAGGCCACAACTGCTGCAGACAGTCAATTTCTATAGATACCTGCAGTTTAGAGTGACCACCTTTCAAAATGTAAAAGTAGGACAGTAAGTCACTCTACCTACCTGCACCTGATCCTGCCTGCTGGGCCACAGAGGCCCTGGGGGGAGGGCTGCAGGGCAGGGAGCCCCAAGCTGCAGCAAGCAGCCCACATCCACCCCCGCCCCACACACAAATTGGAGGGGGGGGGGGGCATGTGTTCCCCTATTACCTCCTTCCCAGGAGTGGCGCAGCAGTGAGAAGCCAGCCCCCGTCATTCTCGAGACTCTGTCGAACTCCCTGGCTAGGGTCCACAGCTGCGCATTCCTGCCCCAGCCCTGGGCCCCATGCACCAACCTGGCTGGGCAGGGCCCACAACACCAACCCTGCCCCACTCCTATCCTCACTGGCAGGGCCTCAATCTGTTCCCCCCCATCCCTCCCATTTTGCCTGTGCCCTCTCCCCGCCAACAGACTTACCTGCAGGCACCTGAGGGATTTGCTCCCCTCCACTGCCTGGCTGTATTGCTGGCCACATGCATGTATGCACATGCACAGAATGCCCCTGCATCCCACTACTCCAGCCCCAAGCAAGGAACAGAAAGTCTGGCTCCCTGCACATGATACTGGGACGATAGTTGCTATGGTTTGACTGTGTCAAGAGAAATCTTGGACAAACACTGTCCCAGAGTCATTCAGCATCAGACCAGGACTTTATCTTTACATTTCAGGACTGCCCCATTCAACTATGAATGGATGGTCACCCTACCGCGGTTATCACCCTTTCTCTGAAAGTCCCAGGAATCAATTATGTCCCCATCATTACAAAAAATAAACTTCAGCAAACAGTGGGGAAGTAACCTGACCACAGGATCAAAGACAAATACAGAATTAGAATCCAGAAGCTCCAAGTCACTGCTACCTTCATGCCCCACTCGTAGCTGAAGGTCTACAACAAGCAGCTCAGCATACAACCTGCAGGTAAACCATGCTACGGAGGCTTTGCTCATGTAGCCATACTGACTGGGACTCCTCCAGGAGATGTAGCAGACACCAGCAAAAGTTCTTTTGCCGTTCATTTGCTTTACTGTTTAAGCACTTGCTTAAAGATTCATTTGCCCATGTAAGTTAGGCCTACTTTAAATGTTCTGCTGACATGGACATATCAATGGTGTTTTCACACCTCTAACCAACAAAGTTACAGCAATGAATTCTCATTCTGATGCATTTCCATTGGCATTAGTAATGCTGGGACGCAAGCATGCACAACATGAAGGTGTTTCCATTATTGTATTATCTGGTCCATTAAGTACATTAACAATAGTGGTGCCCCAGCTTCCTTACTGCACACATCAGTAGAACAGCACAAGTGGTAGTGAAACAGGGAAAAAAAACTAGACAACAATCAGCATAGACAAGGCCACAGACATTGCCTGCTACTGTTCCTCCAGCCTGATCTTCAGAATCTCTCCCCCTCACTCAAGCAAGACAACTTTCTGAACAACAGGACAGCTTCAGCAGCAGCAGAGAGAGAGAAAGGAATTATTAAAATGTAATATTTATAAAAACCACTTATACTCTTGCAGGAGTTTTAGCTGCAACAAACAGAAGTTTTTTTAAATTGTCACAAAATCAGTAATGTCTTCTCAGTTATCACAGACACTTTTCCACTTGTACTTTGGCTGTTACTAGGAATATCCACAGTGTAGGCCATTACTGTACCATGTTTAGCAAGTAAAAGGGCTGCTAATCATTTATGTTTTATAGGGACTGTTCTGCAGTAATTATTTTTGCCTAGTTGAACCCCAGTTAACAGTTATCTGGCTCTCTGTCTTCCTTTCAGTGCCATAGCAGGTCTTACATACTAATTAAAAAGAGTACATGCTAATTAGACTTCACTTCATTTTCCTAATGAGATAGAAAGCTTTTCTGTACTTGCTCAATTATTGCTTACTTTGAAAGGCTATAAAGTTTCACGACCTTCAACACCAGCAGTTCTAATTTGTGTTGCAGAAGAAAAAGTTCTACCTCAAGTTCTCTGTATTCCACCAACCCACAGCTTAGGATGAGGAAGTAGTGACATACCTGTTAGCACCTTTCCAGGTCTGAGTGTAGATTCCTGATGCATTGCAACAAGGAGGCCTGAATAAACATGGTGAAAATTAAGATTTTCCCCCCTTTCTCTCTCTTCCATCCTTTCAAACATGAGGCTAAATTCATGCTATCCCAGCATTTGGATTTGCTCTTTTTCCCCACTAATCCTTTTCTCTTGGTTTAAATCGCATCCACTTCTGGTTGCACACTGTACTGGAGAATTAGAGCCTGAATGTGGTATCAATGTACAAAAATATTGTGTAAAAGTGCTACAAACACACCTGATATAAGCTGACAAGAGCACGGAAATGGGGCTCCCCAAATACTCCCTCTCCACTACTCTACCCACAAGCATACCATACCCTCTGCCACTACTACACTCCATACATCACACATCTAAGGTTGCCTCACCCCCAAGAGATACCAGCCTTCTCCTTTTCACCACCCTTTATCAAACAATTTTCCCCAACATTAGCAATTTAGTTGTAGACATTTGGTGTAGGAATGTATAAGGTTTAGAGATGTAATGTGGGAAAGAACTGTGCACAGAAGGGCAATTAAAGAGATGATTGAAAGCTCCTATCAATATAGAGGATGTGTTACAGGCATCATTATTAATTACAAATTCCAATCCCATACTGGGATTTGAACTCAGAACCTCTGGAAATATCCACAGGTAGCAAAAAAGTTAAGTCATTTCCAATACTGGGGTCAGAACCCTGGGCATAGAGTCTGCTAAGTCTGCTAAGCCCTAATTAAACTTTGTGTCTTTCAGAACAACACCGGCAGTCCAAAAATCACACATGCTTCTCCTTCACTTCCATGTGCAATTTGAAGGACTGATCTGCTAATGTGATTCCACTGTACCCGAACAATCATTTTTTCCCATTTATCCTTGCAACACATACAATGAACAATAAGCTCTTGCTTACCTGTTCTAGAACATAATAGGGGCAGCTGATTTTTAATGGCAATTGTAGCCGCCAGGCGTCGAACATCTTACCTCAGGCTTCTTTGCCCCGAGGTTTTGTCAATATTCGGCTAGCCGTCACAGGAAGCCTTGGGGCAGCTCTCTTTCCGCTCTGGGGTCCGCCCCTTCTCGCTTGCCACAACTTTGATCTTCCAGTGGGTGGAGCTTCTCTCTGGGCAGCTGTCCCCTCTGGCTACCTGCAGTCGAGATCTTCTGCGAGGCTCCTCCACCCCTTTCACCTCACCCTTACCCTGCCCGGCGGTTCCAGGTGTTCTTGTTGCTACTTTCTGTGGCTGCCACCAACATGGAAGGCTTTCCTCCCCGCCTACTCCCGCACCGCAGTCCCTTCTTATCAGGGTAACACAAACCAAAAGAAAACTCTGCTGAACTCAAACACAGCTTGCTGCCTACCAACACCGGGGTCTCTGCCCCTCTGTCCCTCTATCAAGTCACTCCTCGTGACTCAGCCGGCTAGCCCTCACTCTCCAGGCCGGCTACCCACCACTCCTTACCCTGCTCCCACTGGTGTAACCCTCTTCCAGGGTTCTCCCGGATGCAGATCCCTCTCTTAGGGTCCACACCGCCCTGCCATCCCTCCCCGGGTCTTCCCAGGGCTGCAGCCTCTCTCCTGGATCCTACCCCCAACCGCAGTCATCTCTCTAGGTCTTCCTCGGGTCGTGGATCTCCCCACGCTGCCGCGGCTCTCTCCCCGCTCTTCCTCAGCTCACCCACTGCAGCCACGCTGTCCTCCAGCATCCGTTCTTCTCCAGGCTCTTCGCAGCCTCCAGGTGGTTTGTCTGCTTCTGGTCTTGGCGTTCGGCGTCCTCCGGATCCTCTCTCCCGGCTGGCGCATGTGCCGGCAGCCGGCCCTGGTGTTCTGCGTCCTCCGGGCTTGCTCTTTAGCCCAGAGCATGCGTCAGCAGCCGGCTCCGGCAAGCCATGCCTCCCAGGCTCCCTCTCCGGCTCGAAGCCTGCTCCACCCGCCGGTGCTCCACAACACCAGCCGCTTCTGCTGCGGCCCCCGCCTGGCAGCCACATGCTCCTCCTTGTCCTGGCCGCAGCCTCCTCCTTTATTCTCTCCAGCCAGTGCCTCGGGCTGACATCACCCGCTGTCCACAGGTGTTCCACACCGTCGTCCCAGCCGCATGCAGGGTTCTCCGGTGATCCTAAGGTGAGTAACCGCCATTTTCCTTTTCTTCCCTCTTGGTCTCTGCCGCCCGCCTCTGCCTCCGCAGCTCCTTTGGGCCAGTATTTGTTTGCAGGTGGATGCTGATATTTGTTTCCATGATAGATGACTTAGTTTTTGCATTGTTTTAAAAAGCTTGTGTAGATGTCCCCAGGGCCACTCGTATGGGATGAAATGTAATGTGTGTATTTTCACTTTAATGCCCTATAGTTGAATATGACTATTTATAGTCCAAAAAGAGTTAACAGAGGAAATTAAAATGTAAACACACACTGTAGCTGGACTGTCACACCCATGAATTACAAGGTTTTTATAACATCATAATTGCAAATTGCTATTTTTTTTCCTCTGCTGCTGATCACTTAATTGAATAGGATAGCTGTATATTATAGCAGTATATCATGACTGTATCATTTGTCTTGATTGCTTCAATGTCCTTGTTTAAAGCTCCATCACAGTAGCAGCTGGTCCAGGCAGAGCTGTTCATTTAACAAAGTGATTGCTGGAGCCACTAACTAGGAATCTGTGTCCTTCGCCATCAGGCCCAACACTGCTTTTCAATGTTCTTCCTGGATCTACTCATCATTTTTTTCTCTCAGAGCCTCATTTGTCTGCAACTTTCTCCAATGCTCATTTTTCTCACTTTAATTCATGACTTTTTCCACAATGGCTCTGGCTGACAGACTTCCATTGTGACACATGAAACTCCTGATGTAATTTTTGTGCTTCTAACAGAACTATAGTTTGTTCCAGTCTACATGAAAGAGGGGCCCATTGGCTACAGCGGGCCCCAGTTAGGAGGTTTAAGAGGTCTTCCAAAGAGGAGAGACAAGGAAATGGAAAACAAGAAGGAAGGAGGCCATGTTTAATCTATTTTTAAGACGTGGGGAAGGGTAGTGCTGAACTAAAACTGTTATGCCAAGCTGTGAGCAACCAGGTCTGGGGGCACTCAGGGATTGAGGTGCTAACCAGAAGAAGCAGGCAGAATCCAGGGCAAGCCAGATCAGGAGTCCAAGAGGTCCATCCAAGAACAGGGGCTAGGAACAAGCCAAGTTAAGAAGCCAGAAGATCAGGCAGAGCAAAAACCAGTAGGACCAGCAAAGCTATTTGGGATAAAATTGGGCCCTGTTGCCCAGATACTTCCTGTTCCTGCACAGGAGTTCCTATGGGGGAAGCGAAAGATGTGCCAACTCTGACTCACAACTCTGGTGACAGGGAGAGGGCAAAGGATTAGGCTCTGCTGTGGGCTTCAGGCCAACTTTGCCTAATCTGGGTGGTCAACTATAAAGTGGCAAGCTGGGATGATTGGCTGTGCTGGCTAGGCAAAAACCCCATGTTTGAGGCTGTCAAGACAAAACTGCAGAACTGCACCAAAGCTATGGATCAGCAATAGTCAAGTAAGACTATGAAACGTTTCCCTTCCAGGGAGAGCCCAACTAAGACAGCAGGCTGATGGCATGCTTTCTCTGGCATTTGTATTGAATGGATGTTGTACAGCATCACAGCCAGACATGGTGATATCGAGGAGGAGCCACCTTTCAGATGACATACAAGCAGAGATTCTGACCACATCTGATGAATGAAATCTCATGGAGCTTTCACAAAAGCAAAAGGCTTAAACCTAATATACTGACCAAATTTTAGTTTGGGTAATTTTATTTTGCCTTTCTACGGCTTCCCAGTAGTATTACTTAAATGAACAAATTGTTACCCTTTGGGC
>JAGPOW010000290.1:34600878-34611399 GCA_030014935.1 Caiman crocodilus | reverse complement strand
TTACCTTACCTGTGATTCTTGAGTCAAGGGTTGACTAATGCATTCTGGTTTGTTTTGCGATTCTGGTTATGCCATTTAAGTTCACTTGTAAATAACCTTCCCTATTATTCTTGTTTTGTAAATAAAGTGTAAATGGTTAAATCAGTTAAGTGTTAGACCTTCTTGGGACCACGGGCTGCTCTGTGGGGAGCAGGGGCCGGCTGGAAAGTAAATTGGTGCTGGCCAGAAGCCCTGCCCCAGTCTTACCACACCATCCCTGATATTGGGCAGGGGTGGCAACTATTGGGCCGCCACCCAGGTTACATACATTTATAACAAATTCCACAATTCATGAAGACACAATAATGATAAGGATTAAATACAGGGGGGCACTACATTTACAAAGAGATTATACATGCCACATCAGTATACCAAACTGCGTGCATGACACACAACAAACCCTACAAAATCTTGTAGGTTTTTAGCCCATACCATTTACTTTATGTTCTCATAACTGTGGTTCAGAACTATTATCAAGCACAGCTTTAAAGTAGGGTGGGGATGTGCTATAGTATGACAAAGGCCCTATCAGCTTTCTAGAGCATTTGAATTTATTACCCTAAAATTAATGTTAGTCAACAGTACCCTTTTCCCAGAATAACAACCATCCTTATTAGATTTTCAGCTTGTCATCTATACAACACTTTGCAAGACCTTATTCCCAATGACATAAAAATCTCAGATACTTACACTGCAGATGCAGAAGTACACCTTGACATAAATAAAAAGAAGGACTCAAAGGAAGGGTTTGTCTACACATAGGGAAGCTATTATAAAGTAGTATGGAGTTTGTATTTTAAAACTGGAATAACTATGCTGGGTGCCTCTTTTCCGGTTCAATATAACTCACTTGCAAAGCAGACCCTGGGGCTTGTCACATGTTACACTTAGGACATGTTAACTGAACTCAAAACGCTAGCATACAAGTTTTCCAATAAAACATGTGCTAACTGCCATTGTAGCATAGCAGTTGGGACTTTTCAGCAAGGAGTATTTCATAGATCGCCTTATCTAACACATTTCGAGCTAACATCCAACTGTTCCACAGAGATAATACAATTAGGAGATGTCAGTGCAGTGGGACAAGGGGCTGGGAGTGACAAACAGCTGTGCTTCAGAGCTTGCCCATAGGGGTAATGAATTAACAAACTCATGTCAAATTCTAATGCTCTTTGTCCCTCTCAGCCCCCATACCACACCAAAGCCTTGAACAGTTTGCTGCTCTTAACCCCTGCGCAGCACTGGAGACTTGAACTGGTTCCAGCATAGTGCCAGAGCTGGGACCAACAAACAACTCCCACAGCACACTGCAGCACACAGGCGTCTTCAAGGGCTCTGGTACTTTGAACATGTTTTATTTAGATAATAGCAAGCATTATCATGCGACTGCCCAGAAAACTTTCAAACTTGTAGTAATGCTTATTATGATCTAAATTAAACCTATGGCCTATGTGTAACATACAAAGAACCTCCAAGAAATTGGACTATCCAATTCTGTCCTTTTTCCCTGTATAGACAAGCCCTAAGTTTAGATCAGCAGAATAACACCTTCACACTTAAAATCAGATCATCTTTCTAGTCTGAATAATCCCGACCTGCTCTAATCTTTAAAATGAGGAGATATTTGGGTGAATAACCTGAGTAGAATAATCCTAGGCGTGTAGCTTCCCCATGGCTGATCTCAAAGTTTTTATAAGACAATCTCCATAAAGATTATATATTTGACATCCTACCCGAGAACTCCAGGATAATGTTCTACAGCACTAGGAGGGATACTTGATCTTAAGTCCTACTACTTTCAAAATATTCTTCAGGTTGCTAAAACCTAATGAGAGCAAAAAACTGTTATACTGGAAGGGCTTGGTTTTTATCACCTAACCAAGGCTAGGGGTTGGCCAGTATTTTGATGGAAGTTTTGCAAATGAAACTCCATGGCATATGGATTAAACAGATTGAGATTTGTGGCTTTAACATGAAAAGGTGTGTGTATGTGATAAGTATGTGATAAGAACTTGGGGAGATAGATAGTACGAAGAACTGGACATGAGTACAAAGGCTTCCAGTCAAGAAAATGGAACCAAATAATATCAGTAACCTAGAAATGTAAACTGACATTACCCTACTATTCAAGCGTATTTAAATAAAAAAAGATGCACAAAATGGATTGTAGCAGGTTTCCTATTTGGCAATACTTAGCATACTTTGAGTAAGGTATCTTACATTGACTCTGCTTTTATACCCCTTCCTACAACAGCTTGGCTACCAGCCTTATTTCTGCAGGCAGCTGTTTGGACTATCATTAGCAGATTAAATTTAAGCAAATATAAAACAGAAAGGCCAAACTATTAGAAACATGAAGGACCAGATCCTTAGCAAATAGCCAAATGAGTCTTGTCCATTTTATATCATCTGAAAGAAACTCTGCCTTGCTTCTTGTGCCACAGGTCTATGTAACAATGTAATAATTCTGCATCCAAAAGAAAAAAAGCAGTGTTTTTCTGTATGTTCAAAACATTTTTTTTCAAATTAATTCAAGGGACTCTGAGTGTTACAGAAAATTGTGCTATTTTTTGTTGTTGGATCAACGGTACACTGTGACTCTCCACATTGTGTTAGGAGAAGAGAGGGTCACTTGAATTACTTACAGTGTCTCTAGTTTACATTTTTCAATTAGGAGATAATCAGCATGCCATTATGACTAAAAATTGTTGAGATGACCTTTTGACTGTGTTTTTTATCTGGTGAATCCTCTGGGATGGCTTGACTGAAAGAATGACAGGTGAATGAACCAAGCTAGACTGATGATAAATAAAAACAATTATCACACTTATCTGATAAATAATTTATTACGATTTGCCATTAATCCATTACAAAACACCTTCCTCAAAATAAATAAATAAAGGAGCCCAAAGCCTGACTTCCTTTGTGCATCCCCACTTTGTGTCAGATATTGGTGTCAAAGAAACATAAAAAGAGTGTTTACTTAGAAGCAGAGAGCTGCCTCTGCATACTTGATCATTTCAATCAGAGAGGATAAATTACATCCCTCATACAAGAAACAAATTGGTTCTTCTGACTGATTTTTGTTAAAAGCAAAAGGAGCACAAGAGCATGTTGCATGTTTAAATACCTCAAATACCTCAGGCTCATCATCAAAACAGACACCAAGGGTTTGTAGATGCATGTCCAGAATTGTACTACCCTACATCCACTTTGGGGGTATTGGAGGCATCCACTTTGGGGTGCCAGCTTAGTGTGTGCCACTGGTGTTCTGGAGCACAGGCCTGATTCAGTATAGATAAACCCAAGAATACACTACACTTCTGGATCACAAATGATCCCAAAGCATCACACACAATTTCCAAGATATTATCATCTCTTTTTCACTGTTCAACACGCTAATGCACAAGATGTTGAAGCCAACATTTTCTATCCTGGGTGCCAAACGTTAGACACCCAAGTCCTTATCTAGGCACCTTACATGGTCTTATTTTATCAGAAATGTTCGGACACTAAGAGTTTTCACTCACTTGGGGCATTCAAGTTGAACAATTTTGATAGAAATAGCTTGTCCAAGGTCATTGATAAGATCAGCGAGCAAGCCAAGCACATCCAAGTGGTATCCAGACTCTCTGCACTTTGCTCTAAGCAATGGGTTAAAAGTACTGGGCAGGTGTAACTGCCTTTGATGGGGCTTAGAGAGTACTGGAAAATATATCGTATCAATCAGAACTCACTGCCTCAATGACATGACAGCATATTACGAAAAACAGACTAGTGGTAGAAGATTTGTATGCTATTCAATATTCAGTAAATTCAATTACTGGAGACGCATAGAATCTATAAAAAGAATTCTAAATATTTGAAGCAAAAGGAAAACTCTGCTTTCTCTACAACAAATAACTTTCACAAAGTATGAATGTGAGCTAGGCTATAGTCGTTGGTAAGTAATTTGAACCTTTTTTGAAGATACAGTACCTATTTTTCAGCAGATTTCATTCATTGATCCATTGTTGTCTTTAATATTTTTTTTGTTTATGTCCTATCTGGGTCCCTTGGCAATTCTTGCTTAGAAAGTTGAGCCTTAAGTATACAATGGCGGGGGGAAAGAGGGGGATTCAAATAATGATGCTCTGCAGGTAAAATGCACCTAATCCACAGCCTTTTCTTCATAACTTCACCATATTTTCTCACTCATCATTTTCACTATGTTAGGTTTGTTCACTTTGCTTAAATAACTTAACTCCAAATAATCACATACTATATAACAGGGTCCTAAATAAAAACACTTTGATATCAGAGTTACACAAAATAATTATAGTCACAACAGTGTCTGGAAAGAAACAAAACAGTGGTTCCTGGATAAAAATGGAAAATATCTAGCCATTTTACTGATTTTTCTGCTAGGCAAAAAGGCACATTTTCAATGACCAGTGTCTGTTCTAATTCAGCTGGAATTTCTATAAAGCCTGAATTTTTAGGTTTCTGTGACCAAACACTTCTTGGCACTTACCTCCCCGTGTTCCACATAGCCTTTTTGTAAAACCCAACTCTGGTGGACTGGGCTGGTGTTAAAGGGCATCTTTTTTAGACAAAGATCTATTTGGAATTTAAGCTTAATAAGCAAGGTCAATCAGTAAAAAATAGGGTTTTCTATAATATCAGTAATTTCTTTCAATAACTATTACTTATATGGCACCACCATGTGAGGAGGAATTGGGAGGAGGCTTAACCTCCAACCAGACAGGCCGGGGATGAAAGGGTTCAGGAACGTGGTACCCTGCTTTCTGTTCTTTCCCATCCCACACGAGAGACTCCGAGCCGATATAGAAAAGAAATATTTCACTTACAACTTAAATAGACCGTAGACAAGCTGTGTGAAATCACACCATGAGACACCTAAATGCCTCGCTCCGCTGTGAGGTACTTCAGCGCTGCGTACCTCACTCCGTGCCAGCAGTTTCCTTAAACTTCGCAGCCAACTCCGCAACCAAAAAGACCGTGGGAACTCGAGAGCTCTAAAACTGTATCTGCTTGCAGACTATCCGTAGGGAGTGCCCGGGGGAAGAGGGAAACTGTGGGTGCAGGACCTCGGTGAGGGTGATCTGTCCTCCCGCTGCTGCGTGTGGTGCCACCTTTCCTTTCCCGGGCTTTGCCCTTTATACTGCCCCAACAGCCAATCAGATCGGGTCTTTCATTCGCGTGCTTTCTGAGCTGCATGAGCCGGGGATTTTGCTGCATGCGTGCTTCGCGTGGCTGATTGGGCTGCACTCGCGGCTTCCCCTTGCAGTGAGCACAGTTCTGCTGGTGTTTGGTCACTCTTTATTACCCGTGCACCAAAGCCCATACCCTTGAAGTTAATGGTCCTGATTCTAAGGACCCAAACCTCTAGCATGCTAAGAGGTTACTGAGGGTTAGAGGACTCCTAAGCAGAAGACACAAATCTAAACAAGGTGCCAATCAGCTTTGGAATGGGAAGCTTGGGACTTTAGGGAGAGCTTACAGGGGTAAGCAGTTTGCACCAGCTGCTGTTAGGTGATGTCAATCAATAGAACAAAATTCCATCTGAGGAAGACAGCAATTGGCAATACGCAATGCAACACTATCCTAACATGGCACAACTGAAAATCCAGCCTCAATGGTCAAGCCAATTTGGGGAGGGGGGTGTATTTTTGTGGACTCAGGTTTATAAGATATAAGTCTTGGCCTTCAATGTTTTCCAGTGGTTCAATAATGTCAGGAGCAAATTTCATTCTTGGCTAAATTCACCAAAGCATTTCCAGCATGAAAAATTCTTCAGACAAAATGGAGAACTTTGCCAAGACTTACTGAAGATAAGTCTTCAAACATCTTTCTTTATGGAAGGTTCCTGCCTTTCCTTAAGTACAGCAAATACAGTTGTACCGCAGGGATGTATTAATTTTTGTTGTAGCAAAATAATGCTTACTAAGTTGAAGGGGGCCAGTGATTACAGCAGTTATGATTACACAATAGCTTCCATTCTAAGATCCGTTTTCATGTTCATGCTTTCATATCCAAGGCCCCAAAAATTTTCATTTGGGGCTTTTCTAGGCATTCTGTTGATCCAACCATGATTTTTTTATGGGAATGCTGAATAATGAGAGTGCTGAGCTTACAGTGAGCATAGCTAAAACTCATATGTTGCACAGGTTGTTTAACTACACATTGTGCTTGACCACAGACACAATGCATGTGATAAAGGACCCATTGGGAAAGGAAGCCATGTGAATCAGAAAGAGAGAAAGAATGAAGGAGCATGGAGAGCAGTGGTGAATTTCCCATGTCCATGCAATGGACGAGTCATTCAGAAAGCCAGACATGGCAGCTGTCTGGAGTAACTAAAAGATGAGTCAAGGCCAGGGGAATGAATGCTGTCCCCTACTCAGGTAAGAAGGCATTTCAAAGCTCGAGTTGAAGCAGCTTTCACAGGTGAGGTACACTGGTGAGGGAAGAGGGAAGCATCCAGTTAGTCCTTTGACCTTAGCTGGCACATCTATGACTATTTCCACACAATGCTCCCATAGAACAGACCTTACTGCATTGCACACCCCTGTCATCTATATATGAAAATTGTCAGTTAATACCAGTAGATGTGTAAGTTGTGCTTGAGCACGAATACTTAACCCCCAACCCCAACACTAGGTGATCAGGCCTGTGGGACTCCCTACAGGTTTGAAAACATGGTAGCAGCAGAGCAGTGGCACCTTTCCCTGCCACCAAATTTCTGGACTAGTGGGGAGCCCCACAGATGGGACAGCATGGCCCTGTGCGCTGGAGAGGGCATGTGGGGCCAGGTTGGGGGGGCTGAGACAAGTCAGGTGGGGCCATAAGATTGAGCATTGCTATGCTTGAGAATATGTAAAGTAGCTCCCAGTTTTGCAGAACCAATACAATTTATGCTTGGCAAACAACTGTGTTTGCTATGCATCTCTGCACATAGTGCTCTTTACATGGTGTAAGACAGTAACCGTTTTTGCTGTTTAACTCTGTTCCAATTGCCCTGGCAGCCACACGGAGTGGGACAAAATCATCCCAGTGATACAGAGACTTCTATGATTGCAAAGGCAGGAAGCAACGATCAGGATTTGCCCTTCCTTTAGCCAACTGCAATGGGCACCTGTGCATTTTCTGCTGCTTATCTGCCATTATCATCTGCCATTCTTACCTTTAAAAAAATGAATGTAAATCAACTGAACTATAAATGATATTAAAGTATTCCCTAATTACTAGGGAGGCAAGTATCAAAGATATCAAGGAAAGTAGTAAAGAATCGAGAATTTGAAGGTGAAGAACACATAAAATAAATGACCAAGACCCAACTGAACTCATTATATTGAAAAAGGCAGCAGTTCTCCCTTATGCTTTCTTCAGTATAACTTTTTTTTTTATAACAACAACCATATACAACAAGGGAAAATACCATGAAGCAGACTGATGCAGATTAAAGTAAAGGGCACAAATAAAACAAGAAGTTTTAAGAAGAAAACATGGGTGAGTAGAACAGTAGGAAATAGGTACTTTGGGTTTAGGACCCAAGCCTGTACACCATTTCTGGGTACCTCTTGTGAAGTGGTGGGTATTCCTGACTGTCATTATCATTTGATTAAGGATGGTGACATCATTGGGATGTGAAGATGCTCAGCACCTCCAATAAAATCTTCAGCATCTCAAACAACCAAGCTGCAAATGTGCTGGGGGAATAACAACAGCAAACTCAAAATAGCCAAGTCTCAGTCCTCAGCAGAAAAATAGAGAACATAAGAGCATGGAGAGTTGAAGGCTAAAGATGATTTACGTAAGACAGTTGAAAGGACTGATAAGAGGCTGGTGAAAGACAAAATCTTAGACAAACTAAATATATAAATCAGGGAGCTGGGTGATAGGAAACCTAAGCTTTTAAAAGAACTAGCAGGAAAAATTGCTAGTGGCAATGACTTTTTAAGATTCTTTGAGAACAGGCAAGGTCCCAGAAGGTTGGAGTAGAACAAATAAACTACCAGTTTTCAAGAAAGAAAAAAAATCTAAGAGGTTATAAGTTAGTAACTCACATTCTGGTAGCTGACAGATGTGTGACAAAAGAAGCTTTGAAGAATGCAGGAAGAAAAAACCCATAAAGCTAATGTCTTCAGCAGTGAAGATGCAGGGCTTTCTAGCTACTGAAAAACAACCAACTAATGGAATCCATAAGACAGGAAGGGCTAAATCCTATTTCACCTTTACTTACCTTCGCAGCACTTATGTGGCTGTATAACTGTAATTTTAGGCATTTATGCACAGTTTGGATTCTATTTCCACTTATGGAAGAAAAGAATCACTCTACATGAATAGCTACTGAAGTAAAATAGAGGAGGAGCACCATCCCATCCTTTAACTCAGCATCCTGGCAGATAGGACACCTGCCCAGGGAGCAGAAGATGTGGGTTCTAGGTATCCGCTACCCCAAAAAGTCTTTGAACCTGCATCTTCCACTTCCCAGAAAAGTGCTCTAACCACCAGGCCATGGGCTAACCATTGCCTGGAGCTCTGTCCAACTGTCCCCTTAAAACTGGCCTACTGCATCTTGCATTGTACTATCTGTTGAATAAAACGCAATGAGATAGTTTCCTCCCCTACATCTACTTGTTCTTCCCATCCTGGCCCCACCTGTCTTCCCATCCTGGCTGCCCAGTGAGTCACCTTCAAGACATCTCATGGCCTGGAGGTTACAGTATTTAGCTAGAGATGCAGGCTCAAACCTGATAAAAATCAGCATCTGTTTCCTGGACAAGTGCTCTAGACTATTGGGTTAAAATGTGGGAGGGCCATCTTCCTCCTCACCTCCCCTTCCCTCAAAACACTTATCAGTGGGGGCAGGGGAGTGTTTCTGAAACCAAAGTTTCAGAAAACTTAACCAGTGTTACATACATGGCTGGATGAATCTGTGCGCCCTGGACACCTACCCAGCAATAGTACATCTGACCTGCACTTTAGGGGAGTACAGGCTGAGCTTAGCTATGGGGACTCCAAACTGTATGTAATTGCTTAAAAATGCAGCTAGTGAATACCTCTTGAGCACCTTCTATTGCAAAGGCTAAATAGGCTCTAACCCTAAATATTTGCCAGCGTAAGGGATAAGTCTAGAAGATGGGAAAGACTTAGCATATTTTAGGACATTGGCCATCATTGTCCCCTGCTTACCCTATGACATGTTAGGGTGTCATGCCTTGTGGTTGTGTTTGAGATTGACTGTGTAGTTTCACTAAGAGGTTAGACAATGGATTTGTACAGGATGGTTTGGATACAGATGATCCTGCCTCAGACAGAGGGCAGGCTGAGATGACCTCTGGATGTCCCTTCCATTTCTATTTCTCCATGATCAAAATCACAGCAGCTAGACCCCAGAGGCTTGACTGGGAAGTTCTGTGCCTTGGGCAGCAATAGTGACTATGTTGCACCACTACCACCACTGGCAGTGCTAGGCTGACAGCTGCTATTTTGGCAGCACCCCACCAAGTCAGCCACCAAGTACCCACTCACCCCACCACTTAGTTACACTACTGATTGGACCACTTGTACCTATGGACTCAACCCTACTGAGCAATCAGACAAGGCCTGAACATGCAGAAATCCTTCTATCCATAATGGCTTTGGTTGCATGGTCAGTATATGCCATCTGAGTCGTTAGTGTTAGTTTGTATTGAGTTGTAAGAAACAAAAGTACAGTCAGTAGCATAAACAGGGGTGGGCAAAAGGGGCACCTGCCCCAGACACCAAAATCACCATCCACCCCTGTGGAGTCTGCACCCCGGCAGCATTCCCATGCCAGGAACTGCAAAGCAGTTCAACAGCTGGAATGGGTAAAGATGCATGCCAGCATCAACAGCTGGAATGGCTAAAACATGCATGCCGGCAGCCCCAGCTCATCCAGGGCTGTGGAATTCCCAACATGGGTAAGAGTGCTGCCCCCACATCCCTCTTCCCCACCACCCAAGCTTCCCCCTGCTCTCAGAACCTATTCCTTTCCTGCCCTTGCTTTCCTGAGGTGAGCACCTCTACTCATTCCGCTACTGGGAATAGTCATTCATTCACAAATTTCTGGGCTGGGTGTAATAACAGGCAGGCCTGGCTGAGCCCCTCTCTGCCTGCTTAAAATGGTCACTGGAGCTCCAGCCTATGAATGCAGTTATACTGAAGCAACATCTGAGTTGCCTGATGTCGTGCCTGGCTGAGATTTTTTTTTCTTTTTCAGTGAAGCAGCTAGGCACAAGGTCGTGCGCGGCTCAGCTTCATTACCCGCGTACCCAGCTGACGGTAAAATAAGCGTAATGGTCGTAAATTACTTACTTCAGGGTTCTGCTGTGTAGCAAAGTAGAGATAACATTTATTGAATTACAATGGTTACAATGTGGGAGAGTCGTTAGGAAGATGTAATCGGTGGAGAGCGGGCGAGAAGACGGCGGGTCAAGAAGGTCACGGGGGTTC
>JAGPOW010000290.1:34585789-34600778 GCA_030014935.1 Caiman crocodilus | reverse complement strand
ATTGAATTACAATGGTTACAATGTGGGAGAGTCGTTAGGAAGATGTAATCGGTGGAGAGCGGGCGAGAAGACGGCGGGTCAAGAAGGTCACGGGGGTTCAGAGCGCTATAAATCATACGGGGGCCCTTCACAGCAGCTGACAGGTTGAGGTACATAAATAACTGGCTTGTTATTTAAGAAAACCTCTTCCCGTTTGTTTGTATTACTGCTGTTGCTGATGATGATGATGATCATGATGATTGAGCGGAAGTCTGTTGCCCTTTTATGTCCTCAGTAACATGTTTATGGCCAATTAAATTGTTTGTTTGTTTTCACTTCCATATAAGGAAGACTCTTTGTGCCATGAGCATTTGTTCATTTAGATGGTGCTAAATTCACACACCTGAGATATGGTATATAGATACTATTGGTGTTTTTCTTGTATCTGAGCACTCTACTACTATCACTCTTTGTGCCTCAGCTGCTCCCTTCTACATGGATCTACCAGCATTAGTTAGCTGCCACCTTGATCCCCTTCTGGTGAAGGAGATGGATATGATTTACTAAGGGCCTTGAAACAATCCAAAATTGACTTCAGAGTCTGCAAAAAAACTGGCCAAGCAAAACAATTACAAGATGTACAAGCATTCTTACAAAGGGCCATGCAATACAACTGCTATTCAACAGGCTGTTAAGACTCACTAGCTTGAGCACCTGAGCTTGGTCCAAGGCATTTCTAGAGCCCTTAAGGCCAGACCCAATGCACTATGCCTCCAATGCACTATGCCTCCACCACTCCTACAGCCCTGAGTTTTCAAGCTATGATGTGGGGGCTAATTACCAAAGGATCTGGAACAGGGGTGGGCAAAATACGACCCATGGGCCAGATCCAGCCCACCAAGCCATTCTATCCAGCCCACAGGGCCCCTAAAAAATTTACAAAATTAATATTTACCTGCCCCAGCTGTCTGACAAAGATGACAGCAGCCAGGGGCAGTTGGACCTGGTGGAAGCCCCGGCAGGCTCCTGCAATAGCAGGGCCGGGCCGGCCCTACCCTCCAGCCAGAAGCCCCTGGCTAGCAGGGGCTTCTGGCCAGGGCCCATAGGGTTATTTTCACCTCTCTGCCCGAGTGGGAAATTCAAGTAAGAAGGGAATGGGGGGTTGAGCAGGAAGATGGGGAATGTGGCAGAGGAAGGCAGGAGAGGGAAAGTAAGCAGGCATCCAGGAGTGTGGTGTCCTGAGGCCAGTGCTGGTGGGGCCCAGAGCATGGGGCATGGGCTGGCAGGGGTCTATGGAGCTGGGCTGCACTGCACCAGCAGGGAAAGAGGGGAGATGGCCCAGCTGCATAGAGCCCCAGCCATCTGGGACCCTGCACTCCTGCTGCCCACTCTGGGCCCTGCCGGACCAGCGTGGGTCCTGTGTTCCCACCCAGCTGCCACTGGCTGCCACGTGCCCACTTGCTACCAGCCCCACGGCACAGGTGGGGATGACCGCGAGCAGCTCCAACCCCTCCCATCCAGGCTGAGCAGCTACAGTGGCAGGGAGCAAGCTGCTGCTCAGTGCAAGAGAAAAGCAGCCCCTCACCCTCCTACTGCCACTGCTCCCTGCAGAAGCTACCCAGAGTCCACACAGGGCTGTCCTGCCTCTCCACCACATCCCCGCTGCCCATGGGGCAGTGGTGGCAATGGAGAGCAGGCACAGGCAGCTCCACATGGGCTCCAAGTGGCTGCCACAAGGAGTGGCCAGTTTTCCCCTGTCCCAGCAGCAGTTCGTGCCCCACCGCTGATGCCGCTTAGCCTGTCGGGAGAGCCCAGAACCAGCACAGGGCCCAGGCTGGCAATGGTGGTGACAAACAAACTGCAGCAGAGTGTGGGGGAAAAGCACCAACCCCACTCTAGCCACCGATGGGCAGTCTGCCAGAGCCTGCTCCGCACTAGGCTCCGCTGCAGCTCCTTTGCCACTGGCTTTGGGTTGCCCAGTGTGGCAGCAGTGGCCATGTGGAGCAGCCACACTGGGCAGCAGAGCTGGTGGCAAAGGAGCTACAGTGGATCCTAGCATGGTGTGGGCTCCCCCAGCAAACACTGCCCAGCAGCAGTGAGGAGAGGCAGAAGCAGTTCATGCCCCACTGCCACTGCTGCCCAGCCTGACAAGTGAGCCCAGAACTGGCGTAGGGCCCAGTCTGCAGTGGCTGTGCAGGAAAAGCAGTCCCTCCCGCCCCTATCACCAGGGGCAATTGCTTGGATCCTACATAAGGCTACCTGGGCCCCGCTCTCTCTGTTGCCACCACTGCCCACGGGCAGTGAGGATGCAGAGGAGAGGCAGGACAATCCCACATGGGCTCTGGGCAGCTGCCACAAAGAGTGCTGGCAGGACCCTCCACCCCCGCCCACAGCTGGCAGCAAGGGATGCAGGCAGGGAAATGCCTGGGGCAGAGGATGGGGAGGCAGCTCTGCAGCTTGCTTCTAGGAAAGGCAGCAGAGTCCCTTCTTCCTGGGCAGCCCCAACTGGGTCCCCCTGGGCCACCACCTGCACAGCCCCCTCCCCTGCAGGGTCTCCTGGTGCCCCACCCCCCATCCAATCCTCACAACCCCACCCCATAAAAAATAAAATTTAAACAGGTAAATTGAATTTAAATCTGTAAATTAGACAGTTTGCCGGTCCGCAAGATAAAAAGGTTGGGAACCCCTGCCATAGACCCCTGCCAGCCTACATCCCATGCTCCTACCACCCTACTCTGGGCCCCACAGGCTCCACCCTCCTCCATGCCCACTCACTTCCATTTTCCCCAACCCCTGCTGCCACTTTCCTCCCACCTGCTGGCCACTCTGCAAACTGTGGCTCCCATATCCACAATACTGTACCCACACACACATCCCCACAAACCCCCATACCCTTTGACATCCATGCACACCCCACAAAATACACAAGTAAACTGCATTTTGAGCTTTTATGTAATCACTTCTACATATACGGCACAAACACACACAAGTCAGACCAAAAATATATTTTTTAAATTAAATTAAAATATATTATTATGGGTGTTTGGATTTTTAGTATATAATATGTTTTTTTTCCCTAAGATAGCAAACTCTCTTCCCCAAAGGAGCACTTCCAAGGGCAAAGAAAAGGACTTCTGGTAGCAAAGGTCAAAGGTTAAGGGGGTTGGACTTCCAGTCCCAATATGGTGACCAAGGGGCAGGGCACCTGTCAAGGGGTGGGGCTACCCATGCAGCCCTCAACAGCTTGCCAAAATTTGGTAAGCAGCCCTTCACCAGAAATAATTGCATGCCCCTGAGCTGGTTCCAGCTCTACCTTATCCTTTGGCCTTTTCTTGGCCTACCCTATTTCTGATCACACACACAGCCACCTGAACTCCAAGTAGCCGGGTCCTACGATATACAACAGACACAAACTTATCTGGCCCCGCAAGCTGGAAGAGGGCTGCTGGGCAGTCTGCGGGCTGGATCAGGACTGCGCACTGAAGCCAGCACCCAGGATCAGCCCAGTGGAGCACCAAATGCAGCACATGCCCCATGGCAGCTCTTTGTACCATATGTACCACATGTGGCTGGGTTCAGCTTCATAGGTCCCACACACCAGACCATCTGTGCTGCATTTAGTGCCCACAATACCAGGTCCAGCCCATATGCTAGACCAGCTCCACATGCCATGAGGCATGCAGAGTCTGTCTGAGACCTACGGTCTGAATCATAGGGCTCCACACACAGAGCAAATAAGGCCCATGGACCTAATGTTTGACACTCCTGATGTACAAGAATGCAGCACCCTCTGAGCCCTCCCCTAGTCCCTATCTCTGGGCAGCTGAGACAAGGATGAGATGGGTTCCTTTGAACATCAGTTTTCATACTTTCTGTCATAAGAACATTGCTCAAACTGCATGACAGTCAGTTCTATCAAATAGCTCTATATTCAGCATCATGGGAACAGCTTAATGCACTGTATTGATTCTAACAAGTGATTTTTATTTATTTTAAATAAGGCTCAAAGCTTTAGAGCACACTTAGGTCAGGAAAAAGCCAAGAGCTTTCCAATAGCCAGTAGACTCCAAACAAACACCCCACCTATATGAAAGGAAAAGGCAATCAGTTAAGTGTAGGATTTAATGCATTTGCAATCCCTGAAGAGTTGTTCTTGCTGCAGCATAAATAATTCCTAGGCACTCGCGTATTCAGTGCGAACCACAGCAAAATTAGTCAGGCTCTTAGACATGCATAGACTGTTCCTGCCTTCTGCTTTGCAAAATGAAAAAGACGCTTTAGGAGGGAGGCATTAGAGCAAGTTCTCTTCATTCAGCACTCTGTGTAAATGAACAGTGTGGGTTTAAATCTTGTGTGAAACGAGCAGCAGGCTCTTGTCCCTGTGCTCTCTTTTTCCATCCTTTGTCCTCACAGGGTATATTTCAGGCCGATTTGGTCCTCTATCAAAAGCAATGTTACATTAGGCCTAATTGCTACTTTCCATGGTTAAATCTTTTATTAAAGACCAGTAACTGTTACACCTGCACTGTGATCAGTATGCATCCCAATTATTGTAGAAAGGCACTTCTACAGCTACCAGAAACACATAGAAGTCAATAGCCTATTCTATGCAGGTTCTTATAGCATTCACACTACTGTAGTACCTAGTGCCTTGCAGAAGTGTATTATTAAGTGATGTGACAAGCATTTGTCATTTTTCTTTCAAGTGGAAAATTATGTAAGCTTTTTTTCTTTTTAGTTGATTCATCCATCTGCTTTCCACATGTTTTTGTGCATGTTTGTTATTGGACTTAAGAAGCCCCACATGTGAAACTGCAGCAAGATTGAACTCTGTGGGAAACCTCTGGCACAATTCGATGTCATGTGTAGCATTTTGATGCCATGTGTAGCATTCCAAGCTCTTGCCCCTGTTCTGGTCCCCATTCCCAGACACAGGCAGAATTCCATTTAGGAAATTCAGCATAACACTTCAGGAATTAAAAACAACCCAGAAGGATCTATGAAGCTTTACATGATAGTTAGTCACAGAAGGGCTTTATCTTAAGAGGAACTGCAGTGACCACAAAGCTGATTCTACAAAGCTGAGAAAAAGAGTTAAGGATCAGCCATGTCAAGGGACTTTCAAACCACTCAAAAATTGTATGCCTGACACTGCATGTCCAAGGTTTCATACCCTGGTCCTTGCAAACACGTCAGGCTGGTTTCTCAGCTGGTATAAATCAGCATCTCTCTATTGTCTCCAAAGGACTTATGCTAATTTATACCACCTAAGAATTTAACCCAGGGGCTCTCTACCTTTTTAGATTCAAAGCACCCTCAGAAGATGCCAGCTCTGAGTTTTCACTCATTTTTGACTACAGAAAAATAATAGAGCGATTCTTCTGTTGCAAAGAATTAAGGAAGCTCACAACAGGTCAGAATGCTTTTAACATTTTGAATTACTCGTTGAAATCACTGAGTTCATCTTGTGAATCACATTTGTACGCCTAACAGGCAACACTGTGCAGCACCCTGTGGCACCTTTGAAAGGATACTGAGGCTCCCTAGTTAAGAATCAAGCTTTAAGCTGTGTATGTAAGCAGTTCATATTTGTGCAGACAAAACAACTGGCTAGGCACCTGGCAACTGAATTTGCACATGAAAATGCACTTGGCAGCATAGATTCATATTCTTGTGCATGGAAGCTGCGGGCATGGAAAAAATGCATGTGCAAATAACTAAAGCAACTCAGAGCTCTGTAGGAAAACTAGCCTGTGTGGAGGTTTGTGCTGCCATGGTTAGATTGCTTTAGTCCCTGAGCCAGCTCATTTAAAGCTAGCTCTGGTATCTGTACACAGCTCTGCAGTGTAGCCAAACCCTCAGAGATACTCCTGCCAGCTTCAGTTTCTCTCCCCCTTCTTCCCTGCTCCAGGGATAACAATATATTGCTAGCTGATGCCAGTAGTAGACTCCAATCCTAAATTCCTTCTGGCTAGAGAGAGAGGGTAAAGAAAAGGGTCTATCTATTTCACTCCTGTACATATCCATTCTTCATCCACCAGCTCCTGAGAAATTAAATGGATAAAGTGGCCCTGCTAGCTCCTCTGAATTGCCTGTAGTCAATGGATATGAGTAACACATGTAAGAATGGCAAGGACAGCTCCTTCCTGCCTTGTACTGGTATCTAATTGAAGTCACAATGTAGCCCATTAAAGGTTATATCCATCTCATTCACTTTTCTTAGGAAAAACAACACTGTGGGGAAATGTACTGGTTGTACCATTGGCAACAAGGAGCTCAGTCCTAGTTCCTTTGATTGAAGAGCCATTAATAGCCATCCCCTACCGCTGCTGTAGAGCTGGAATGCAGCATTTCAAGCCCTGTGGATTAGTTGACGTCAGTTTTACAAAATACAAATCATACATTTATCTAAGAAAATTATTTTAGTACTTAATAAGAAAATTGAATTAAACCTATCATCCCAGAATTCTTAAATTCAACATGCCAGACCAAGCAATGCCACACATGGCTTGCTATCTGGTGTTTCAAAATCCATAAACGCCCTAATTCAAACAAGTGAATTAAAGAAAAATCTTTTAATGGCATGCAGGAGAGAGTCCTTATTAGCAAATGGCCTTTATTGTCTCATACCTTGATGCTCAGTTTGAGTGACATTGCTCATTGTTACACAAACCTTTCTACACAGGAGGCATCCATCCTATTCAAAATGCAAAGGTTAGGAATGTTTGGGCAATCAAGCAATTTGAACAGATGAATATCCTTAAGTGTTTTGTAATAGATACCTGCAGAGCTTTGGAGCTAAAATAAAGCTATGATCATACAAATGAAAAAGTCATGAAGATTTTTGATCCTTTTGCATTTTTTATTTTCTTACATTTGTATAAATAACCCAGCACACTTTGGGAGGCTGTATAAATAGTGTCTGTTTCTGTGAGCTAATGGATGAATGCACATATCTATGCCTTACCTCATTTTAGTCTCAGACTATTAGATTAAGATTATGAACATATTCCACAGTATGCAAACTGATTTAGAAACATTAATGACCATCCTGGCCAATATGTCCTGCAGTTTATTCCAATTCCTTCGTCCTCCTTTTTTCGCTGCACCCTTCAAGTTTCCCTTTCTTTCTCCAAATATATATCCTAATTGTTTCCAAAAACAGTTTGACACCCTGCCTCATTTCCTCAGAATGTAAGGATTTTAGCATTGGTGTCACACCTTTGCTGTTCTATTTCAATAACAGGGTTCATAGTGATCAATACCCTACCCAGTAGCACCAATGGGATTATACGGTCAGTATTTTTTCCCCACAATCCTTACTTTTTTGGCAGTTGTAGGTGATTTCCATTAATTCTGAGGTGCATGTTCTAAATGGTCAGTTCAACATTGACTAGTGCAAGGTGCTGCACCTGGGGAGGAAGAACCAGCAGCATACCTACAGGTTAGGAAACTCCCTTCTTGTCAGTGCAGAGGCAGAAAAGGATCTTGCAATCATTATTGATTCCAAAATGAATATGGGTCGACAGTGTGGGGACGTGTCTCAGGAAGGCAACCACACGTTGTCATGCATCCACAGATGCATAGATGGGAAGGATCACCTCCTTGGACCTGCTTGAGATGCAACACTGGTCAGGCTGTAGTTGGAGTACTGGGCACTGCACTTCAGGAGGGATGTGGACAACATGAGAGGGTCCAGAAGAGAGCCACTCACATGATCGGGGTCAGCAGGGCAGACCCTATGAGGAGAGGCCAAGGGACCTGAACTGTTCAGCCTCCACAAAAGAAGGCTGAGGGGGGATCTAGTAGCCTGTTACAAACTAGTCAGAGGGGACCAGCAGGCATTGGGGGAGTCTCTGTTCCCCCAAGAACTACCAAGAATAACAGTCACAAGCTGGCAGAGAATAGATTCAGACTAGACATCAGGAGGCGCTACTTCACAGTCAGGGCAGCTAAGACCCGGAACCAACTTCCAAGAGAAGTGGTGCTGGCTCCTACCCTGGGGGTCTTTAAGAGGAGGCTAGATGAACACCTTGCTGGGGTCATTGGACCCCAGTACTTTTTCCTGCCCATGGTAGGGGGTCGGACTTGATGATCTGCTCAGGTCCCTTCTGACCCTACCAATTATGAAACTATAAATAAAACCTGGTATGAAGTTTTGAAAATCTAAAAGCCATATCACCTTTTGGGTTTTGTATTATTTTGCTCTATGCAATAGGGGCTAACCCATGGATTTTCCTTAGAGAAGATTTTCATGGGCCTACAGCATTGCTTTTTGGAAGTTTACTTTGGTGCTGATAGCTTAAACTATGCTTTTCCCAGACAACTTTCAAGTGACTATTTTGGTCCTCAGAGCAGAAGCTAAAATACTAAGATACAGAAGCTAATTTTTTCCAAAGTTCAGTAATATTCAGATCCTGAATTTAGACCTGACCTATTATGCTGATACAGGCAACCCCCGCTTAGTGCTCGTAATTGGTTCCTGTAAAACAGAGCGTTAAGTAAAATGAGTGTTAAGCGAAACCAAAAGTATTTGACAACCCAAGATGGCAACCGCAATTGTTTTTAATGACCCAAGATGGTGACCACAAGCTTTATGTGAAACTCACTGAGCGCTAAGTGAAATCAAGTATCAATTTCAAATGAGCGTTATAGCAAAGTAGCGCTAAGTGAAACAGAGTTAACCAGAGGCTGCCTCTTTACAGTCCAGATCAGAGATACATTTTCTAAAAGTGAATATTATGCATTCCTTTTAGGATAGCTCTTTACAAAGTAACAGCCTGCAAAACCAATTAAATAATAGGAAATCACATGATGGATGTTGCAGCATATTGGATTCCTGGCTTTGGTTTGGAGCAGTTTGGAAAGAACTCTGCTACTCTAAAGACTTGCTAGCTCAGTGGGAGGGTCTCTGAAAAAGAATTCCATTCTAATTATTTGCATACAAGACCAAAGAAACAACAACATGCATTTTGCCAATTGTTAAGTATAGCACAAGATTCCAAAGAAACATTGGACAATGCTGACACAAACTATCCTTTCTTTCCATCAAAAGCTTAATTCTATGCACAACATAATAGAGTTTAAAGTTCTTGATTATAAGTATCCAAATAACAAGGAGGGAGATTGGATGATTATTTAAGTCAATCATTCCCCCACTGAATGGCAAAAGTCCCACTGACTTCAATGGGAACAGGCTCAAGATCTTTCTGTCCTGTGAATTAGTAACATTAACCTTATCAAACACTAATTATTATTTGTATCTGTGTTTTAATATAATTATTCATAACAATATATTAAATAAGACAATAACTGTAATTATTCTAGCAGAAAAGTATAACAGTAAATTAGCCACTGAAAGCTGTGCATATAATTCAGATTTTTTAAATTAAAAATGCTGTGTAGTGTACTTAAGATATTATTAATAGCGTACTTGTCTATTAGTAAACAAATTAATGGTGCCATTCCTACTGCTCTCTGTATGTATTTAGATGTTTTATAATCAGAAATAATTTGTACTTGTCCCTTTATAAAGCCACCGCCTCGTTCGCACTGTTGCTGGGAAATACTGAAGTACAAGTAAATACAGTAATTATTACTCATCTAATATGAGGAGCAAATCCTCCAGTTCTCACGTAGGCAATAGCCTCTGACTCCCGCACAAAGAGTAAAAGCTTTGGCCAGCAGCTTTTACATATAACCATACTGTGTAAAGCTCTCTTCAGCAGAGAATGCCTGGGAGTGCTCCTCTGTGTATCATAAGATTTATAGCTTCTTTGTTAGACATACCTCTAACAACAGCTTCACTAATTAAGTGCGTTACAAATAATTGTAAGAACATGAATATTTTCTCTTACACAAGAACATGAAAATTGATGTTACGCTAATTTTTTGCCAAGGTATCTAATAGATTTAGCCATATCCCTAGTGCTCAAGGACTATCTCCAGTGAATTTGAGAATGAGCATAGAAGGTTCTCTCCCCACCCCAACAAGGGCAGCTTCATCATTGTGTTGGTAGATGCAAGTACAATAGATGCTTAGAGTGTGCTCAAGCTGGTCCCTCACCAAGAATGAAGATATAGTACACACATGCCCCTAGGTACTAACCAGCCTAAGTATCCCAGATGTTGCATGGGCAGATCTGGGATTTTTAAAAAGGAGGGAGGGAGGGAGAAGTTCAGATGGTGTGGGGTATCATCACATATAACACAATGCATATGTCTATCAAGTTGAAAAGAAACTAGAAGCTTCACTAACAATCTAGTAGCCTAGAGCTATATTATATAGTTTAAGATCAGAACTGAAGTCCACATTAAGTTATTGGAAAGTGCATTCATTTGCTATATCATATATTGTTTATAACAACAATAAACTAGGCAAAATAATCAAAATATGCAATTTTGTTAGTCCTGCAGTCATTAGAATGAAATGGATATCCCATTTTCAGATTCATTAAATGAAGTTTAGCCTTCTTGAGCATCTTGACAGTGCATGCCATGCTTCACTGAAAGTTATTTCCATGCCTGACTTAAAGTTTTTGGCTAGAGTTCAAAACAATCTTCAGGGCTGTGAACTAGGAGCTATGTTACCAGGAACACAATTGCAGAAGAAAGGTTACTTTGATTAGTTGACTATCAAGACCATTAAAAAAGAGATGGTCATTACCACCTGTGAAATGGAGTGTAAATGGAAATAGGTAAATTACAATAAGCCATAAAGTGACTCTATCACTGCTGCCTGACTAGAAATGCTGCTACCACTGCCAGGCAGCTGTTTTAAACTTTGGGTGGACCAGCAATCAAAGCAGGGGGCAACTACACCACTGTACCCCACACCAGATCTGCTTGTGGGATGTTGGCATGAGCATCCAAAGAAAAGTACCAGTGTAGGTTAATGGTTTCTAAAGGATCCATAGTCCAGAGCCACAAGGACTTTGGTGTCTCAACTAAGGGTTAGGTGGATGTATAGCACTTAAGCCCAACTCTTTGATCTTTAGAACCCCACTCAGCTTCACCTAACCCTGGTGCTGCTTCTATAGTCTTTAGATTTCTAATTTTCAACATTAAAGATCCCTAAAGAAGCCTGAAGCTTTGCTCCTGAGCATGCACACAAATAGCTCAGATTTGCCTGTATTAGACGGCCTCTCTCATACCTAAGCTCATGAGATTCACAAACTAGGTATTCTCCCACCTGTGTTGCCAGGGGGGCTCAATTTGTTGCTCATTTTCAGATCACTTGCCTGAAGGATCAAGCTTTGCACAAGATGTAGTGACAACTGCTACTATCCTTCAATGACCAGCTGGAGGAGGTGGTGCCCCCCTTCCCCCAGCATACAACTGTACACTATAGTACAGTGATTACAGCACTCACCCAACACGTTAGAGACACAGATTCAACGCCTGTCTCTACCTGAAGGGATTCGAATGCACATTTCCAACCTTCCACAATGCTGCCCTAAACCAGCAGCCTGCAGGCTATTCAAGGGCAGTGAGGAAGGGGGTTCTTGGTAGTTTCTATGTCCATTGCTTAAGCTGTTTCACTTTGCATAAAACAATTAAGGATTCAATGGGCCAGAAAGAGATGGAAGGAGAGCATGTGTGATTCTGCAACTTATTGGTTAGGGCACCTATGTGGACAGTGCTAGGAGCCAGGGGCTTTTCCGGGAGCTATTCATGTAAAATACAAGGGACAGAGAGATATAAAAAGAAGAGTGGGGACACCTACCTTCATGAGACGTTCTGGGCTGTGAATCCTAAGAGTGGGGGTGACACTCTAGGACACACCCCTGTCCTCAGCATTTCCCCATCAGCTAGCTCTCAGGGGCTCCCTGCTGCTCATCATGTTGATTTCTGGCATCTCTTGCTCAGCTTTTTGTGGCTTCCATTCCAAGTCAGTCTCCCCTCGTAGTTCTTCACATTTCCCTGGACTACTTCCCACCTATTTTCACACAATCTCCTAGCCCTCCTGGCACCTCTCAGCCACATACTCCTCTGCAGTCTGGACCTCTGAGCCAATACTTCTCCAGCCTCTCCATCCCTGCTGCCTCAGTCTGCAATCTCTACTCCTCTCAAGCAGCTGCTCTGCTGTCTTCTCCCCAGCAAATTCCTGCCCTCACTAGGAACTGTCCAAGTAGAACATGAAAACTGTAACCTCTTGTCGGGGGCATAACTTCCAGGGGCCATGCCCTGGATGGCAGGGCAGTAGTGTGCCAGCTTCAGTAGCAACTCAGCTGGAGCCATGCCAGCCATGAGCTGCAGTAGCAGCTCAGCTGGCAGCAGTGGCAGCTGCTATTCTTGTGCCCCCTCAAAGAGGGAGCCCACTGGACTGGAAGATGTCTCAGAAACCACCCAGATGAGAAAACATGGAACATGTTACATTAGCCTGCCCATTCTTCATGTGATGTTCTTGTCCCAAATAACAGAAGAAAGCTGTGTATTACAGAGATTAGGAACTGAGATAGACTTCAGTCTTCAAACCATAATAAAAATGTACTGCACATTACTACTCTTATTTTCTGTAAGCTAAGACAGGCCACACAACATCAAGGTTCAATTCTAACGGTAGTATTTGCAGCGATACACAAGATGAGACCCACATGATTTTTAAAAATGCAGTGATCTTCTCTCTTTTATTTTTTTATTGCATGCGGTCTCATGTGCCCTCGCACGTAAGCAGAAGATGTGTAGTTAAATTGGACAATTACTGAGTGAGAAGTGCATAATTAGCAAACAGTCACTGTACATGTTTGGAAATCTGTGACCCAAACGCTGAGTAGATGGCTATGCTGCTAAAATAAATGACTTGTTCAGCTCATTACCTGATCAGCATTTGTTTTGAGGTTCTTTGGTGCAGTATCAAAATTCTAATCAGTTCCATTTAAATTACATTTTTGAAGCACATTGTTACAAATGCTAATGTATGCCTAGAAAGGAATAGCTTTATTTCTTACCTCATGAAATGAATGCGTGCTTCTACAGGGCATAGAAGATTATCAGGAGGTTCAATGACTATTGGATTTTGCATTTGCCAAAATACATCTTGAGACTGTCCTGGGCATTAGGAGACAGCAAGGACATTCAAATCCTAATGCACCAAAGCAGACAATAAAAGGGGGAGTTGTGCTAAGCACAGCATCTGTATATCAGCCAAAATTTGTCCAGCTCTAGCAAACAGGTGGAACGCTGCTCCCTCCAAAAAATAAATCAGCTCAAGGAAAGGGAAATAAAGCCAGGAAATAAAGAACAAAAAAATTAATTCAAAGAATCCCTGCCCCTTTTTCCCCCCTGTACTGATAGCCAGAGTTTAGAGCCTTACCTGCAACATGTGTCCCTCTCTAGTCTGTGAAAAGAAGGAAAGCAGCTAAAAACAAGGCCTGCAAAAGGGATTCAAACCCAGTGCCCTGTTACAACATCTCCAACATTTCAGTGTCGGATCCCTCTGCACAGAACTGGGTTACTTATTAGTTGCCCACAAAACTATTACAAGTATGTAACAGTATGGTCCAAATCGTACCTAGATGAGCCAAATACTGATGGTAGAGCCAAAACGGAGCTAGGAACAAGCTACCTTTCATACAAATGACTTACTGAAAACACATAAGACAAAGAGCTACCCCATGATGGTTAATGTTTCCTTAGTGCCTAGTTAGTTGCATCTCTCAGGAAGGGCATATGGATTTGGGGTTTTTGGCACTGTGATTTGCAGAGAATGACACCCAGACAATCTTAGAATTTTTCAGACTAAAAATCACTTTTATGAAATCCTTAAACTGCAGGGATGGTTCCTGTTAAAAAAAAAAGAAAGAGCAGCTCTTTCATTCTGGATGCTTGTTTATGAGAAAAATGTTGGTCCCTCATGACTGCACTCACTGCTGATGGCTTGAAGGAAAAAGGAAAGACAAGAACTTATTCATTTTTAATACAGAAGCTAATCACTGCAGGTTTAAAGAAATGTTTATGTCATGCCCAAGCCTGCATTCTTCCATTAGTCAGAGCTCAGGAGGGAGGGGAGGCAATGCTGCCTTCACACAAAGCACAGGAGTAGGCACACTCAGTGGCAAATGTCCTAAACACATTCCCCACTGTTCCCAAGGTGGCCCATCAAACAAGACTTAAATCCCTATTTTATGTGTAATCATTGAGCTGTTGGGTCAAAGGTCTCCTGGGGTGTCCCACAAAGCATACTTACTTAGCAGCAGCATGGCCACCAGTCATTACTCAGAAGTGTAGAGAAGTGTTCAAATGATCCCCCTTAGCATTGTACAAAGAAGATAAACAGAGGAGCCATACCCATTCATGAAATCACATGAGAAATAGCTGGGATGGAAGATCTTTCCTGTGCTTGGACCTAGCTGAGGTTTAAGGACTGCTGGCTTCAGCAGCTACTGTAGGCAAGATGAACAGAGGGAGCTTGCACTGTAAGGATCGCAACAACAATGCTGACACCCAGTATTCAAGGTCCCTGCCATGATAACAGATACAGCCTTTTCCTTGACAAATTTGAAACCCAAGCTGTACACCATTCACTGCTTTTAAAAATATTTTTATACCCGGCATCAGTATTTTTAGCTCCCTCTGTCATGTACAATTGCAGCATGAATGGCAAAAGCTCCAGCATCCATCTTGGATTAATGTAGGTAACATTTTTTCCTTCAGTTTTTTTATAGTTGCTGTCAGTCACATCCACTATAAAACTTCATTTTATTCAGGACATCCTTGAAAACTCTGCCTGATGTCCATGAAAGTTTTTTACAAGTATTTTCATTTACTGTTATTGCTGCATCAGTTTTATTTGATTTACATATAATTTCTCTGTCCAATAGGTCATCAGGCAAGACTATAAAGCAATAGGAGACCAACGACACTGCCCTCCCCCCATGCCTTGAAGTCAGGAATAAGTTTAAATATCTCAATTAAAAAGGTCCTTTTTTCTAAATGCCCTTAAAAGTTTACCTTCTGCAGTGTTTGCTCTGCTTTTAGTTCACAGGGTTATGAGACCTTTCCCTGGCCA
>JAGPOW010000290.1:34540129-34580051 GCA_030014935.1 Caiman crocodilus | reverse complement strand
CCCACTCACACACACCTATCACTGAGATATATAACTTCAAGACTCTCATGACATTAGCCATTGTGCCAGAAGAAGCATCAGGTGGGTTTTTGTTAGCTAGCAGAGAGCAGGATCTGTGCTCAGAAGTGTGAGGAAGGAGAGGGGTAGCCAGGTTGACACTTGGATATACAGGGGTCAAAAAAAACCCCATGCAAAAAACAACAAAACAAAAAAACAAAAACAGAATGACACTTGTGGGAGCATCACACAGTGCTCAGAACTGCAGCTTGGCCAGCTGGAGCCATACTCCAGCTGTCAGCTAGGCTCTGCGTGGCAGGATCGCAGCTGCTGCAGTCCCAGGAGGCCCCCAAGACCCCAGGTAAGGCTGCTTGGACCAGTCTAATGCTGGCCCTAGCCTCCCCTACCCCACCAGGGGTAGCATGCCACACACCAGAGGGTGCATGACACAGTTGTTCCTTGGGAACAACTAGCAGCGGCACCAGGTATGCTGCTGCTGGTTGTCCCCAGGGAATCAAAGGTCCATGCTCATATGGTGTAGCCTAATAGCAAAAGGATTAAATGGGCCATATTCATTTGTGGGGCAAATATTTATAGTCCTAAGAAAGTGAGAATGAACCAGGCTTTCTTCAGTAACAAAACAACCAAAAAATGGTACCTCAGGAAAAACTATACCAGGAAAGTAAAACAACAGTCTTCAACAGCAAGCAAACTTATTTCCCAAAATCAAATTGTAGAGTTACAGAGTCTCACCACCACCTCTTTCTTATGTTCAATTAATCATGTACCTGCCAAAAAAAAAAACCAAACATTTATTCTGTCCCCATAATTTCTTAGGTTAGGGCCGTGGGAACTTTCAAAAGCAGATGAAAGGCCTACAGCACGATTTCAGGGATCCCAGGAAACTTAATCCAAAGCTCTGCCCTTTTTGTGTGAACATCTCTAAACAAGTCTGAGCAAGACTTAACAGTGACTTTCAGTTGGGATCAGAAAGACTGATACCACTTTCAAGCTATTGGTGTCATGGTGCTATGTTGGCTCAATCACAAAGACCGAGAAACATGTTGTTGACTATGCAAAGGTTTTTGCTGTGTATCCGGAGAACTATAGGGAGCATTCTTAGCTGACGATGATAATTCCATGTACAAGTGATATTCCAGTCTTTAATAATCCATTAATGAGGAGAATGAAAGAACTTAATATAAGAATACTAGGGCCTTACGTCTTGGGCTGCACTGAATGTGAGTTCATTATTGTGGTGCTTGACTGCTTGTGTCGCTTTTGTGCCCATGTTACTGATTTAGTTATGTCCCTAGAAAATAATATTGCTTCATCTGTCACTCAACATAACTAGATTTCAATAGCTCTTTTCTCCTCATTTTGTATGACATGGTTTTACACTATTCTAATATGATTATCTCCTCCTCGTGGCACTTAAACGTTCTACAAGGTTTTTTAGAAGAGGAAAAAGGCTGGCTGACCTCCTACTATCTAATTATAAATTTAGTTTAAATGTGTATTAGAGAAGTTCGCCCGTCACCACCACTATGGCATAAATACCAGCTTTAGTGTACTTCTTGAAGCTACAAAAATTTCTACGACTTCTTGTTTGAGGGCTGAGCTTTAAGAAAGGACATTACTCTGCCTTCCACAAAAGATACCAGGTCAAATTCTCTCTTGCTGCTTTTTCTCTTGTACAGTTATTACCTCCTGGACACCACAGACATAAAAAGCTTCCATCCTGACTGTGAAGAAAGATTTCCTGTTATGGAACAGTCAGTCACAGCAAGCATGACACAAAGTCCATGCTTGGGACAAATGGTAGCATATGAAGTTTATCTTGTAATTCCCTAGTGACTCCCAAAAGAAACTAAACGTACAGTATTGGGTTGGTTTCACCTTCCCTCTCATCATCCTTATCCTGAAACAGTGATGTAGATATTTTTACTGTGGGTTAATGCATTGCTTTCTTTGACCTGGGATAATCTACCGTGTTGGCTGGCTCAATCATAAGGAAATAGCCAATTGGCTAGAACTTGTTAAGGGGAAAAGCAGGAGGCTGAATCTAGCTCCAGTTTGGGAGCTGTCAAAACAGATACCTTTCTCCAGTCCCTAAGGTGCTCAGTCCAGTTTAGTAACCCAGGGTATGTCTACACAGAGTTGTGAATACTGCACAGGGAATTAGCTATTACAAGTTATAATGGCCATGAAGATACAATGGCACAGATTTCAACAAGAGCCAACAAACAGGCCCCATACTCAGGGACCCTAGGGGGCTTGCGCTGTCATTGTTAGCTCACACTGAAGCCTGCATTATCACTTTTTCACTGCTGTTTCCTGAACTAGCTGAAATACAGCTCAGTAGAGAATGCCTCCCTGTGCTACAATTGACATCTCCACTAGTCAGAGGTTGTGCATTTTATGAACCATCCTGTGTTCATCTTAAAGACAGTTCAGCTGCTAGGCTCTTCTATGACTACATTTATTATGTGGACAACTTCTTGTTTTAGGAATAAAAGAGTAAAGACAACTGCTAAGTGCAAATGCCTTAGCTTTATAGCATGTTAATTTATCTTTCTCTTGTTTCCTAATCCTCTTATCTTCATGTTTTATCTATTAAACCTAAACTTAAACATATCCTAGTTCCATTAAAAACATCCAGCAGTGCATCTCTAGCGATCAGCAGGTCACTTGCTAATGGGTAGCATGCTCCAAGCTGCCCTTTAGACACTTTCAAGTAGTTTCTCCCATTGTTCAGGATCCTCTGTGATAATAAATGTTATTTCCAAACAGCCACCAGAAGCAATCCCCAAGTTGCTGCATTCATTAGCTCTGGTAAATGAACTGCCTTTGCAATACTGAAGCCTTCTTAAGTGAAATCCCATTTGTTAAAAGGTTAGATCTCTTAAAAGAATAAGCATTGGAGGCACAACATTATCTATTCACCACTACCTATTTCTTTAAGTGTTGTGTGACAGTAATGTGGGGCTCTGAACACGTCCTGCTTGAAAGTGTCACACTTCTACACTCTGTATAATGTTTGCATGCAATATCCTCATATATTAAACCTGTGATTTAAATTTTCAACTATGTAGCTGACAATTAGCAATATAACGAGCATCCAGAACTGATTTTAAGAGCTATTTTATACCATCTTTGATTCATGCTGAGGATCACTTTATATGTGCATGCATTGCACTACATTTAATATCAGGACCTCCAAAGAATACATGTGACAAACAGGTTTAGGATACTCCAGAGTGTTCCTTCCCCCACCTTTCCTTGCTAACTGTCTGCCCGACCAACACCTACAGTCATACTCTTTCAGCTTCCAATCCTATGATTTTGGCCAGAGGTGCTTAACCTCCATCCCATGAGCCAGATCCGGCCCCGACAGCCTTTCATTCAGCCTTCAAGTCTCCCAATGGGTCCATAGAGAGTTCCATGGGACTGTGGCTCTCCACACTAGATTGGGTATGCAGGGTGGTGCTCAGCCTGATTCCAATACATGGGAGTGAGTGAAAGCAATATGGGCCCTGGGGGCCAGCTGGCAAAAGTGGCAAAAGGCCTCTAGGACCCGGTCCAGCACATGGAGGCAGTGTGGGGCCCCCAGGGCCAGAACCTAGCAAATGGAGGCACTGCAGGGCCTCTAGAGCCAAAACCAAGGAGGTGGAGGCAGCACAGGCCCCCCAGGCAGAATCCCAGTGCACATGGTCTGATCCAGGCTAAAGACTAGTCCTGTGCACCTTATCTGACCCAAGGAGCCAAAAGGTTGAGCACCACCAGCGCAAAAGGTCGTGCCAGATTTTTCTCCACGAAATAGATGTTCAAGATGCAGGCAGCTCAGACTAGTATATTTGAAAATAACCTAGTCAATGGAAAAGTTATGACTGTTCTGATTTGACTTTTCACAGCACCCAGTACAACATCCATTTGTGACTTTATGGAGTAGACAATCTAGCCTGCTGAAGCGTAGATGTTGTGTTCTTAACGTAAGCTGAGAACAGTCTCCTCATTATGTTTCAATAGCCCACAGCTACAAGAAAGAGAGAGCAGGCTGAGCATTCTGTGCTTTGTTAAAGTGAAAGCACAATCAACGTTGGGAACATTAGCTATGGCAGAACAGAGGATTGCTCAATAGCGTATGAAAAGAAAACCAGTCATCTGAATTGAGTTTTCAACTGGGGCCCGAGAGGCCAAATTTAATCATCCACCTAAAATTATCACACAAGTCAATATTCCCTCTCTTCCCTTTGCAAAGGAAAGAAACTGTTTCTCTGTTTTTGCAGTCAAGCAGGTGGCCTTGAGGCAGCTTACCAGCTGGCTGAAATCTAAATACCTTTGCCAAGACAAAAGCTAGTATGATTGATTATCTTCTTCTTGTACTGGAAGTGGACCTTCCTGGCCAATCAGAATGCAATGGCTGATATCCAGTTATCGCATAGTGATGTTGTTCTTGCAAGCTGGTACATGATGGTTTCAAAATCCCAACCTCTGATTGGCTACTGCTCCCAATATCAGTTCAGTTCAGTTTGATGTGCTGAATTTACCAGAACTAAACTACCTTTGATTCTCAAACTGTGTTTTTGAGGCTCTAAAAATATCAGAAAACATGGCCAATCAGACATCCAATTTCAATATTAATATGCTCAGGGAATGTATACATTGCAGTAGAAGGTGCAAGACTAGCTTGCATTCAACTGCCCAAGTTGTCTTTAACTAAAAAGATCAAATTCACTGTAGCAGATAGAGTACAAAACACGCCCCAAAGTTGTAAATGTCTGCATGGTTAATTTCTGAGCTCCACGTTGCCACAGCTATGCTACTAGTAATATCTAGACTATCTAGATTAAAGGTGACTTGGGTACATCTGCACTGTTCTGCAGTAATACCTTTGAATGCAGTGCAAATATACCCCAACTTAAAAGTGCTTCATTCCCAGTTGTGCCAACCATGACTGGCTGTATGTTTGATGGGTCATCTGTGAAGGAACAGACATTGGTATCCCTCTGCCTTCTCCTCATCCAGTGACCAGATCCTGACTGCCATCTATACACATTAATCTCCCGTTCAGCTTTCTTGCTGCCTCCAAAGCCTGTGGTGGTGGTGCATCCATCAGATGCAACTTTCACATGAAATCATGGGGCCTCTCTGCAACCAACCAATGTTTTTGTCAGGAGAAGCACACTATGGATCATCTCTGGAGATGCCCTGTAGCACCACAATGCACCCCACCCCACCAACACCAACACAAGCAGTAGCCTGTGCAGAATATTGGGAACAGACTATATAGAAAGGTTGGATTGAATGGACACAATGAAGAAGACTCACAACCAAAAGTAGAGCTCTGGCCCTGAGTTAGGCATAGAAGCATGGTATCAGGCTCCTTGAAAACTAGGACCCAATGTGGCTGCATGGATAACCAAAACTTATCACTTGCACGACTTCCTGAGACATGTTCATCCCTACCCAAGAACCCTAAGACACAAAAATCAAACAATCTTAGTTCTTGGAGGTTTTTTCCCCAATTTCTCACTTTCACCTACCAAGAAACAGAGGCACAGTTATTCTGGTTTCTTCCATCTTTCCCACTAGTTTACGTGTATTCCTGAAAACCTGCACCAAAACTGTACCTAGATCAGTTCATCCCACTCAGGTGATCCTAGCATCCCACTCAGGTGATCAAACTGAAGCCCATGCCTAATGGACTTGGTAATCAACCTAACATACACCTCTCACCATCTTCAAAGTCACTCTGCTTTGCTTTTCTTTCAGCCTCAACTACAAATGTCAAAACTGTTTTTCCTTCCTCTATCCATGGTCAAGTAGTTAGAGCAGAGGAGTACTCAATGTCCAACTCTGCCATTGATGAGTTGTGTGACCTTGAGCAAGCCCCTTAGAGTAGAATTCAGTTTCACTTAGAACACAACCAAAGTGCAGCTAGTGACTGACTCCAGGTTACCCAATCATAATGTAATCTGTTACCACTTCTGGGTGTGTAAGTGCCCGCATTATAGGGACAGGGAGATGCTTGCTATAACAAGTGCATTTATACACCCCAAAACCATCTCTCTGTGCCTCAGACTACCCAGGTATTAAGTGGTTAATATAAGCAGCTAGCACCCCACCTTGTGAAAATTAAAGACTTGCAAACTAATACTGCTATTTGACTGCTACATTAATTCTTATTTGTTAAAAAGTATTATGGATGTCATTCATCTCTCCTCATCCCAGCCTAACTTAATCCTCCTGTCTGTCAGGCTAGCCACTGTTCTTGTTCACCATCCCCTTTATTCTATGTCCAGGCATCCTGGAGCTACCTAGATATGAGTAAACTGCAAAAGTGTTACTGAACATTTCTTCAGGCAGGAGCAGCTCTACAAGTTTCAGGATGCCTGACACAGGCAAAGGGCAATCATAAATTATAGGAGCATTGTCTAGACCTGAGGAGAGGTGAATCCAAGGTAAAATATACAGAAACAGCTGGGAGGAAGAAAGGGAAAGGAATTATCCTTTTTGTTTTATGTGAGATGCTCCAACTGCATTTAATAAAGAGATTTTTCTCAAGAGACATAGACAGCTGGACAGATGGGGGGGAAATAAAGTTACTTTTTCCCACTCCTTTTTTCACTTGATGCAATACAAACCTTTAATTAAAAAAAAAGCATTGTTTTTCTTTGCCTTCTCTGATAGCCACTGTCTAAGTCAGTTAAGATTTCTGAAGCAGTTATATAATGTAAACATGGATCTCTTTCTTAAAACACATAACCCAAGAAAATTCCAATTTATCCCACAGTGTGCCTGATCCCACAAACACTAACATACAAATCTGCTCATGTGAGTAGTTCTGCTGAGTGTGATCAATCAGACTATTCACAAGCAGGGTTACTTTTGTGAAAGTGTTTGCAGGATTGGGCCCTATAATAGCACAAAATGTCAGGGAGCAGCAGATGAGAGATGAATTGCAAATACAGCTTCCACGGTGCACAAAATGCCTCAGGTTGATGCCTGAGAATGCCTCAAGGTCTCTAGAGACATTCTCTCATACCAGCTCTCTTGCTGTGTCACAGAAACAATGTTTACTTCATTTTATTTTTCAGATCGAGGGAAGAAAAAGAACCATTTCAAAAATTATTTTCAGTACAACTCTGAAAATCATGGAAGGTGTTCGCTGCAACTTCCGTGTCACTTTTATATTTGAAAGGGGGCACCAGCAGGGCATGCTAGAAATAACACAGTGGAACCCAGACAAATAACACTGAAGTAATCTGTTTCTTTTTTGCATATCTCTGCAGCACAGGTCTGCTCTTTAGCTTCTGCCTGGGATCACAATATAAGCCTGCACCCAGAGCTTGAAGACTTGTTTCTGTAAGATGCTGAGCACTGAAGTCATTGGGATTACTGAGATGTTCCGCGAGTGCTTATGTGCTTTGCTGCATTGAGACAAGAGTGCTTAACTCCTTGTAAGATGGAGCTGCTAGTAAGCAGGAAGTAGAACGCTAGGCTTCTCTCTCTCATTATAGATCTGCAGTATATATTATACTATAGGAGATAAACTTAAGTAAACAGAGCAGAGAATCAAAAATAAGCTTCTGGGAAAGTTTTAATATTTTCCTTACATTTTTGTGCATATATTGCACGTGTTAAGCAAGTAATCATACTGGAAGCAGAAGGACTTAGCTTAACACAGACCTGTTCTGGATCATACAGAGTTTAAGATCATCCATGTTCAACCTGGGATTTTCTGCTGTCCCATTCTAAAAGGACCACATCTATGGAGAGTCTCGAGTAAACTAAACCCTGTACTTCAATTCTGTGCACAAGGGCATGTGAAGTGAGTGAAATAGCTTATATCCAAATGTTGTAGCCTCTTCAGAGGTTAGAGCAGAATCTGCCAAATTAATTTCACCAAGTATAGATTTAGGGGCAGATACTATTGCATCTATTAGGCACTTGAGCAGACTGGACTAGGATCACCCTTAAGTCGCTGAAAAACAGTTAATACAGAAAGTGGATATATCCTCCTCTTATCCCATCCCTATTGTTTTCTGTAACTCAGTCTTCAGGTTAAAATGACCACCAGTTACAAATGTGGGCACGTAGGGTTCCCACATTTGTAACTGTAGTATTTTCAGGTAGTAGTATTTTCAGGGATTCTAACAAGGTGAAATAAAAATCACAGTAAGGCACTTAATGGGCAGAGAAAATGGCCCTGAATGTTAATATAAATTGGATGGAAGGAACCTGCACCTATATCGTGGAGGACTGTGAAAAATATTTATAATGAAACTATAAATTGTTGATATTGCATGTTAGAATTTAACAAAAGAAATGTAGAGTAAGAAAATTATCTTTTTGGAGACCTGCTTCACTCCTAGTTGTCCATGTTGTCCTAGTTGTCTATTCATATCCCCCTCCCCTGCCTTTTTTTTTCTTTTTTTTAAGAAGTCTCAATTTGGTGGAAATTTTGAAATTCAAAATTTATTTCAACTACAGATTAGGTTCCACATTGGAACAAACAAAAATTGGAATATTCATAGTCCTGTTGTGAAACCTACCACCTCAAGAATATTTAAATTTATAGCACACTTTCTGGGTTCCTAATTCTCCTTGCACATAATTATTGAAACAACAATCGTTGTATTTTACAGAAATCAAACATTTCTGGAAAGCTCTATTATGCCACTAAATCTATGCAACTTGGGACTGTCATGAATCATTTCTTTGTGGGCACAGAAGCTGTCATGTCAAATGTTTCATGTTCTGCATGTATATAATACATGTATCAACAGTGCAGGCATCATGTGTACATAAATTTGAAATCGGTTAAATATAAATCCAAACTGACACCAAAATGTAAGGATAATGTAATTCTTTCACAAATCTGATAACACTTTATGACAGGTGCCCCAGGGAGCCTGAAGCATTTTACAATGAGCTTGTGCCCAGCACACTCCCACACACAAGGAGGAACACCCTGACAAATGAACGCAATGAACTTATATAAAGTATCCATTTTCAACCAACTTCTGCTACAAGAAGTCAAAGCCCAGACCAGTTCTGGGTCTTGCCATGCATACTCTCTTCCATTTCAGTTCCAGCACCTAGGAAAGGCTTTCTTCTAAAGTATCTTGAAGAGAAGGTAGAGGAATTAAATTGTTTACCAGAACATCACAATTGATTTGGGGACAAATTGCATGTCAGTCTCTGAAAGGTGCTAAAGCTTCTGTCAATCAAATCCAAAATACAGATAAGTAATGCTATACAGCACCTTTTGGCCTGCAGGCAGTGAGAGTAGGTGTTGTCCACAGAATGCAGCATCACCAATTACAGAGAGGGGTACAATACGTGCTAGAAATATAAAACAGGAAGAACATCTAGAAGCAAATTTCCTTCAGGCTGTATGAAATACTGAGCCAATGTTGGGGCTCAAGAAAAACCAGGAGCTGGAATTATTGTATTAACAAAGATGAAAGGGTGAGGAGGTGGCATGTAGGGAGGGAAGAAAAACAGTAGTGACATATAGGCTTTAATTTTATCTAGAGAAGGCAAAGAAGATGAGAAAACAGAAAGGCAATATAAAAGTGTCTTTGGCAAATTTAACTATATCCATTCATCTAAGTTATAGAGCAGTGCAGGTACAATTGAAAGTAGTATCTGGTTCCAGATTTTTTGCATTCCCTCGGAGATGGTCAAATGCCAGACTAGTAATGTCAACTTGATTCCAAAGTTGACAGTCCTTGGACCTCTGCAGCAGCAAAGCTATTTCTGTCCAACTCGTTCATCAGTAGGCACAGTGAGCTTAAAAATGGTGCCTGAGAAGATATTAAGGAAAGTATATCATTACCAGGAAAAACAAGAGATTTCCACAGACATCAGTCTTAAAGCTTCACCCAAACACTTAATCCCAATATGTTTATGTTTTGAAGAGTAATTTGCCTCATTAGACATCATTTTCATATTCACTGACAAGGGTCAAAGAACTACAAGAGAGGCCTTACCCCCACCTTACCCCTGCAATTTAATCTTGCAGTTTCTGAGAAGACATACAACAGGTTTTTTTAACCAAACCAACAATTTGCCCTCTCCAAAGGGCAAAGGAAGGTGTAAACCCCATTCAACTTCATTGGGCTCCCTCTCAGCCAAGGAGGAGCAGGATCCAAAATGCAGATTGTAGCAGTCTCAGCACGTCTAGTTCCTAAATGGTCTCTAACACAAACACATGAAGAGATGACTTAGTATTTGTACCCTATTCCTAAATCACTCTTTATCCATGAAAAGACCATTGACTTTTAAAAGGCATTTATTCCAGGGAGGGTGACAAATCAGGGCCAGTAGAGAGTATGTACAGGTTGGCCTGAACACCTGGGCCTCATGGACATGGCCTTGGGCTCACGGCCTGCAAGACCTGCCCGTACACTCTAGATTAAAAACCATAGCGAGCCAAAGGACTATTTACATTTCTGCTAGTGGGGACACCCATGGGGGACCTCAGGGGTCGACCCACGTGAAAAAGTCCAAGGCTTCGGCCCACTGGACGCATCACCACAGCTGGAGCAGCCGGGGATGTTACAGGGCAAGGAGCAGGCTCGTCTCCTCAACTCAGCAAAGCGCCTCCTCGAGGGCCCAGCATTCCTCAAAGGCGGGCACCATCTGCCGCAGGACTGCGTGCTCAAACTCGAGTGAGAGGCAGGTCTGCACCAGCAGGCAGAAAAGCTGCAGGGCATCGACCATCCCGGTCCTGGCAAGCCGGTTTCGCCGGCTCTTCAGGTTGGCCATCTTGGTCTGGCCCAGCAGGAAGTTGGCCAGGCTGACCACAGCCCTCTCCGCCACCCGTTAGGAGAAGGAGTGGACATAGACGTCCTTGGAGAAGTCCTGGCCTAGCGCCTGAAGCAGTGCGCCCAGGGTGGCAAAGAGCGGCTGCAGCTGGGGGCAGTTGAGGAACGCATGGAATATGTCCTCATCCAGCACCCCCGGGCAGAAGGGGCAGGCCGCCAAGGCCGCCAGGTCCAGGTGACGAACAAAGGTGCCGGTGGCCAGGATGCCGTGCACAAGCCGCCACTGCAGGTCGCTGGTCTTCTTGGCAGTGGGCACCTTATACAGCATGCGCCACGCCAGGGTCCCAGGCCACACCAGACGCCATTGCCACATGGTTTCAGGGCAGCCAGCCAGCAGCTGGGCGTGCCGGGTGCATACCACCCACGTGTAGAGACCCTTGCAGGGCAGGCTGCCAAAAGGGCAGCCTGTATGGCTGCTGGGGGGCACCGGGAGCCTGAACAGCATGTTGGGCCACTCAGCCAGCTCACTGGGTACCGCTGGGATGATGGGCAGCAGTGGGAAGGCATCGTGTGCAGCGTCCACAGCGGCGAGGGTCCGGCGAGCCTGCAGATGGACTTCCAGGGTGGTCACTGCATCTGTCGGGAGGGTGCCCCTGATAGTCCACAGAAGCCGGCCCATGGTGCAGACGGAGCGCAGCGCCAGCCGGTTAGCCAGGGCTTCAGGGGACAGCCACGCCGACTGAGCAGGGTCCAGGAGGTGCTCCAGGAGGGTGATGCACGCCTCAGTGAGGGCTGCCACGAGGCTGGTGGAGGCCAGGCTCGGCTTGACATGCTGCAGGGCCAGGTTGTAGACCAGGGGCTCCCGAAGCCGGTGTGGGAACCTCAGGCGCTTGGCCTGGGGGCAGAGGTGGAAGGCCGCCCGCCAGGCCCGCACCATACTGTGGTAGAATGGGGGAAGGACCGCCCCATTCAGGAAAGGAGGTCCAGCAGAAACAGCTCCTGGTCAAAACCGAGGCCCCCCACTTGCCGCAGGAATTGGCACACCAGCTGCCGCCACAGGAGGTGGCCTTTGGTGTACAGGAGCTGCTGGAGGGCCTGCAGCTGGTAGGTGGCCACCCAGCTGACTAGGTCGATTAGGCCTTGGCCCACTTCCCCGGTGGGCAGGTAGAGAGCAGCTCGGGGGAGCCAGTGGCGTCCATCCCACAGGAAGTCGACCAGAATCCACTGCACTGTCTCCTGGAGCTCCAGCAGAGGGTCCAGCACCACGTAGCGGTGTCACAGGATGGCCACCGCCAGGTTGTTGGCAACGAGGACCCAGCCGTGGTAAGAAAGGGTGGGCAGGCACCAGCACTGCAGGTGGGCCTCCACTCCCTCTACCAGGTCCTCCCAGTTGCAGGCCGCAAAGGCCAGCGGCCCCAGGAACACGCCCAGGGCTTTGAGGTCTTCCCAGTGCCAGGCGAGGCCTCCCGGCAGGTCTGGTCCAGCTCACGTCCCCAGCAGGAAGGCGTCGCTCTTGCCCCAGTTGATGCAGGTTGAGGCGGCGAGCTCATAGGCGCGTTGGCAGTCTACCAGGGCCCGCACGTCCTCCTGGCTGCCCAGGAAGATGGTCACATCGTCTGCATACGCCGTCAGCCGGAGCGAGGGGCCGGTGGCAGGGCCCAGCACCGGTGGCAGGGTGAGGCCAGTCAGGCAACATTGCAGAGCATGCAGCAGTGGTTCGACAGCCAGGTCATACAGCATGCCGCGACGCACGGGGAACGGGGAGCACAGCGCGCCATTCACCTTGAGCAGGCCAGAGGCATCGTGGTACAGGACCTGGAGCGCCGCTGTGAAGAGCAGCCCAAAGCCAAAGGCCTCAAGGGTGCCAAGCAGATACTGGCGATTGACGCGGTCGAAGGCCTTCTCCTGGTCCAGGGAGAGCACGCCGACGTCCAGGCCAAAAAGCTCCATGGCCGTGAGCAGGTCACGCAGCAGGAACAAGTTGTCCTGGGTGGTCCTGCCCAGCACACAGTAGCTCTGCTCAGGCCCGATAACGGAGGCCATGATGGTGCAGAGACGGTTCGCCAGCGCCTTGGCCAGGATCTTGTAGTCGGCGCACAGGAGGGAGATGGGCTGCCAGTTCTTCAGGCAGCTGAGGTCCCCCTTTTTGGGCAGAAGGGTGAGCACAGCCCGGCAGCAGCTAGTCTGCAGGGTCCCATCAGTGAGGCTCTCGCAGAAGACACGGAGAAGGCTGGGCCCAAGGAGGGACCAGAAAGCTTTGTAAAATTTCACAGGCAGGCCATCCAGGCCTGGGGCCCTGCCTGAGGTGAGCTCCCCCACCGCAGCCTCCAGCTCTGCCAGGGAGAGTTTGCGCTCCAGGGCCTCGGCCTGCAAAGTGCCCAGGCACGGCAGATCCCGATGCAGCTCCTGGGCGGCCCGCGGACAGATGGGCTCAGCTGCAAACGAGTCCCGGTAGAAGGCAAGAGCATGCTCCGGCACTTCACCTGGGTCCGTGAGCAGCTGGCCCTCTGAAAAGAAAATTAGTTCAAACTGGATGATTTTTTTAAACATATGATAGGATCATGTGAAATTCATAGGATCATATGAAATTTCTTCATGATAAAATGGTCTTGTATTATTACTCTATGGAGAAAATTATAAGCCCAACTGTCCATTACTTGGAACCAATCTGCTCACAGAGATTTAGCAGATGTCCTACTGGAATCAAAGTAATTCTGTCTTGCCCTTCATACAACCCCAACTTACGATTTCAAAGAGAAAGAAAGAAAGACTTTGACTTTTTAACAACTTTATTTTACAAAAGGTCAGGTACAGAAAGCAAAAAAAGATCAGACCACATCAAAAAGAAACCATTCCAAGACATACAGAACATCACACCCTGACAACACCTTCACAGTAATACTCGTCGTGTTGAACATGCCAAAGTCACAGACTCCCACACATATATAAAAACAGTTTCACCCTTCCCCGTCCCATAGTTCACATACAAAAACCTCTCAGAGTGCGTACTTGAGACGGCCGTCCTCCACGTGGCACAGCACTCTCTCAAGGGCCCAGAGGTCTTCGAAGGAGGGCACCCCCCGCCGGAGCACAGCGTCCTCAAACTCCAGCGAGAGGCGCGCCTGCACCAGGAGGCCGAAGAGCCGCAGGGCATCGTCCGAGCCGGCACCGGTGAGCCGGTTGCGGCGGCTCTTGAGGACGGCCACTTTAGCCTGGCCCAGCAAGAAGTTGGCCAGGCAGATGGCGCCCCGCTCGGACGCCCCGTAGGGGTAGGAGCACACATAGGTGGTCTCTGAGAAGCTCCTGCCACCGCTCGCAGCGGCGGCTCGAGGGTGACAAAGAGCGGCTGCAGGCGGGGACAGTCCAGAAAGGCATGAAAGAGATCCTCCTGCACGCTGCCCAGGCAGAAAGGGCAGGCCGTCAAGGCGGCTGGGTCCAAGTGGGCTGCAAATGTGCCAGTGGGTAGGATGCCGTGCAGCAACCACCACTGGAGGTCACCAGTCTTCTTGGCGGTCGGCGGCTTGTACAATGTGCGCCACGCCGGGCGGGCCAGTGGGGAAGCTGGTGGCCCCAGGCACCATCGCCACGGTGTATCGGGGCGACCCACCAATACCTGAGCATGGCGGACAGAAACCACCCAGGCATACAAGCTTCTGCGTGGCAGAGAAGCGAAGGGGTAACCTGTGTCACTGTCGGGAGGCATGGGGAGCCGCAACAGGGTGCCCGGCCTACCGGCCGACTCCACAGCCACAGCTGGGGTGAAGAAAGAAAGAAAGAAAGAAAGAAAGAAAAAACCTTTTTCTAGTACCTTACAATGGAGGGCATCTATACACATGCTCTGTGGGTGAGGCAGGTGCTTTAATTAGCATGGCTCCAAGAGCCGCTCTAATTAAAGCACCCAGGGCATCTCATGTATCACCATCCCATGCTTCAAAATGGCAGCTGGGGTGCTTTCTCTCTAGTTCATTTGTCGAGCTTTAGATAAAGTGCCACAGCTGCTATTTTGAAGAGCAGGGATCCTGATACACAAAATACAGAGGCTGGCTGGAGTATGGTTATTACCACGCTCCAGCAGTCTCGATTAATCAAGTCTGCTCCAATGCACTGTAATTACATCACATCTGAGCAGCCTCCATGTTCCTGCATAGGCACCCAGAGGTACTAAATTTAACTCACATTAGCAAAAGTACATTAATGAACGTGTATATGTGCCCACTGGGTGTGTCAACACATTCATTAATGCACCATGGTTATTGCGCATTAAGTTTAGTAGTTGCGTAACGAAGTAAGTACTAAATCGATGCACAATAACTGGCAATGCTACAGAGCAGCACTGGTGCACATATTTTTACAGACACTAACTGCTCAATAGCCCAACACCACTACTGTACAATGTTGTTAGGCTACTGTGCAGTTAGTGTCTTGTGTAGACATGCCCACTGTTATAAAACTTCTACTGCATTCTCTCTTAGACCCTTCTACACATGCACAGGTACGACTAAGCTCCAAGGATGGACCACCCAAACAAGTATCTTCTCTAGAAAAAAAAGTGCATGCCCTGAGCTAATACTGTAGTATAGAGTGATGGTACCTCCAATAGGAAAATTTTCCTGGTAACCCTGCCTTTTCTTTCAGCCCATGCTCTGCAACAAATATGCTGCCAGCTGTATTATTTAAACCAGTGATCAACTGAAATAGCTCTATAGTCATCTGGACTGCAATAAAATATTGAGCTGCCTCAGGGGAATCATCAGTGTAAATGTTGAAATCACCGAGTACTATCAGCCTCAGATCCCACTTTCCAACAAAATGTCAATAGTTCAGGCAGCAATTCCCCCATGAAAACAAATAATCTGCATACCATTTCACTTGAGACTTCTGGACAGAATCAAGAGGATAACTGCCAAGTTTATACAGAAAAGGAGGATCTCTTGGTATTTCCAGCCTGACCAAGAGCTATGAGCTATGAGCAATCCCTTGATACATCTTCCTGCCCCAGGGAGAATTCTGTTTCTGACTTTTCAGATAAAACATGTCTAGGGAAAGATCTAAACTTCTGGATGTTTATTCAGACCAAACCTTTTAGATTTTTCTCCTCAGATTTGCTTATTAATATTCATTCAGGCAGTGACTAATTTTCATCTAACCCTCCACCCATTTTATCAGCAGCAAATCAAAGAACTCTCCTATCATAGCTCAAGAAGAATTCCAAATTATAAATAAAACTTTTAGAAAGCCTATTTTCTGCAAATTGCATGTAACATTCAGGGTTTCGCACCACTCATTAATAAGAGGGCAAAAGGATACATCAGCAATAGCTTTTAACCTATTTTTATTACTGTTGCTAAGAAGAATAAGCTATGGGTTATACCAAGAACAAACTGAAATGTGGGTATATTATAGGTATACGCCTTGCTTTTATCTCCATCATCAACATCAGTAATTCATTTCATGTCACACCAACATCATCAAGGGAGAACACAGTATTAGAGAGTAGCAAAGAAGAAAAAAATCTGTTGCAGTTCCTGACTTTTTTTTTTATATCCAAGTTCCCATTTAGTACCTGTAGAAAATGGCAAAAAAGGCAAAAATCAAGTTTCAATTTCCTCCTTAACTATCACTCCTATAATGAGGCAGGTTCTTCGCAAAGTCTTTCTCCGACCCAACCCTTCTGTTGCAATGGAATGTTACAAAAATTATATTAAAGCTGAATCATTTTTAGGCAAAAACATAACCCTCTCAAGCCATGATCTCAACAGGTTGGCTAATGTGTTTTCACTCCCTCATGCTCTCAGTCCTGCATTTCCCTGCAAACATCACACAGATGTCATGGTCAGTGCACACTAAAGGCTTAGCTTGTCCTTGTCTCAGAAAGGAAATTTAACATTGAGAACATGCTAAGATGTGAAGAAGAAAAAAAATATGCCTCCTGTTGAAAGTGAAACTTTATATCTTGTGGGTTAAAAAAAAAATACAATATATAGTCTGTTGGATGCATTATGAACCTGTTATTGCATGTGGGATTTATGATCAAGGTCTCTCTCTTTACAAAGACCCCCAAACAACAAACAGCCAGTTACACAAATCCTTTTAGAAGGTGGTTTTACAAAAGACTTTTCTGCCATCTAGTGGCAGTTCTTTGTAAAGCTGTCAAAGTTTTTTTTTCCTCCTGCACTGTCTGGAAAAGGAGACAGGCTGACAGTGACAACAGCCCATAACACATTCACTGTGTTCAGCATCTTTCTTTTGTACCATGCCAGAAGCAGGATATATACAAATCACAGAAGAGTTCTGTATTCACAACAGATTGCCAGTGTGCTGGCAAGGGTCTGAAAGGACCAGGCTGCAAACTAAATCTTTTAAGTGTTTTTCCCCCATAGTCACCAACTTACTGGTATCACCTTAAAACACACAAATAACAGTCAAATTGTGTTCTCCATTAAAATCCCATCAAGTTGAAAATGCACAGATGAAAGTGAGGGAAATAACTGGTCCAAAATGCAAAACAATCATATGTAAAATGAGGTGGCATGAGGAGTTGAAAGGGTCTGATTTAACCTCAGTGTGAACAAGCTGTTACCTGAAAGAAGACATTCAAGATTAATTCATAGGTATTAGATATGCAAATATTGGCTGTGTATATGATACTTTGTCTTCAGCAAGTCTGCTTTTAAAATTGCTGAAACAAATGCCAAGTTTGTAATCCACACAGTAACAGCAATTTCTACTTGTTAGCTGCCTTCTGAGCATCTTAACGCATCAGAGCTAGATTTAAGACATTCCTGTGAGATGGAATAGTGTCATGGTCTACATTTAACAAGTAGGGAGACTGAGGCAGAGTGAAGTGACCTGCCTAAGGGCATTTGGGACACAGCAGGGAACAAAAGTCAAATATACCATGCTGCTGTGGGGAAGCTCCCCTTACCCACCAACTGAAAGCAGTAGAGACATGTTTACACAATGCCATGAGTGGGCTAATCAGTGTGGTTGAGTAACAGAGCCAAGTAACCCACTGAAGAAGCATAGTATTTGAGGTTGTTCTTGCCAGGCACAGGAAGTCTGCAGATATGGCATGCTGATTTAGGCCTTTCCCTGGCAATATTCAGGTGTGCAATTACAAAATAAATCCATATTTTTGCCTACCAACATCTGGCCTCCTGTAAAAATATGTACCTTAAAATCTGAGTGTCTATATCACTTGTGGCCATTTGCAGGTGCAAATAATTTATACCACAATGTCCTAAAAAATACATTGTGATTATGGCAAAGAAACTGAAAATGGAAAAGGAAAATGCAATATCATAGGCCAGTAGCATAACAATAGGTGGGTGACTGGGGCAAAGCCCTGGGCACTACCTAAGAGGGCAAGGGCACTGGAATGCAGCTAAGGAGAGCCTCATGCTCCCATACCCATTCCAATCCACCCCCGTGCTCTGCATCTTCCCTGCGGTGGCTCCAACTCCAGCAGCAGGAAGAGCACTGCCTGGTGGTGATAGTGCATTAGGCCCTGAGCCATGGTGCAAGGGCATCAGCCAGAGCTTCACTGCTGCAGGAGGATATGCTACCTGTTTTTGCTGCTGCAAATTGGTGTTTCAATGGCCACTCAGCATTTGTCAGCAGTGGAAAAAAGAAAATGACATCTCTTCCAGCAGCAGCAAACCTCTGGGTGTTTTGCTTGCACCATGCACCTGCAGAAGTTCAGTGCAAATAACCCACTTTCAAAATGGATGAAACCAGTTTAAGATAAACCTGGATGGATGTAGTATCAGACTTTCCTGGTTTAGGTTCAACGTGTTTATTGAACTTCTGTCCCAGATACCCTCAGATTCAAGGTAACTCACCGTCCCTCAGAATCCCAGGATGCTTTGCACCTGCCCCACAGGCCCCCCTTTCCCTCCCCCAGGGTGGGTGGGTTAGCCTCAGCCCAAGCTGTCTGTTCAAGCAGAGGAGGAAGGCATGCTCTAGTGCCGCACTGGCTTCTGGCCTGGGCCATTGCTGGCATGTGGCTGCATTTCCAGAATCAAAAATAAATGTCTGTTCACTTGCTTATTGGCTGAATCTACACAATTAGACTAACCTGTGAAAACTGAATGGATTCAACCTAGGGCTTTTCAACTGCCTGTACTTAGTATAGGCGTCCACAAAAAACATTCACTGTGGCCCTTCTTGTACATGGCAGCCACAAACCAGCTAATAACAAACCCAAGAAATTATTACATGCCACAGGAAAAGACCATGATAGACAAGAGATCCACTTGTGTGCCCCCACAGCTCCATGGCAATCTACAGATAGCCAGTGAATATGCACAAGAAAATGTAAATTTGCAGCACAAGAGATGAATATGAATAAGTGTGGATATAAACACTGACTTAAACTGGCTATGAACCTAGGTATGTGCTACTGGATACAAACAAAAGTGCGTTGAGTTGCCTCACTGATTAATGTACTGGAGGGTCTAGCATAACTTTCAAGGACAATCTGCTCCATGATCAACTGGATGAATTTTCCTGAAATCTTTAATATACCTGTAAAATACAAGGATAATAAATGATGTCTCTAAATTTCTAGTACATAGTACAAACTGGAGCAGGATGGAGATGCATCCCTAGTGATCCAAGACAAATGCACTGGGATGACAGAAGTGTCAGTGAGCTACTCTGCTTCAAACCCCAATGGGGTAAAAAGAGTTTTTACAGCCTGAAAAAAAACAAGAGAGAAAGAGAGACTTCCGAGTCTTGGTCTTGAAGAAATATAATCCCACTTTCCAGGCTGTTCTGTTTTTACTGGGGCAGGGGGGTTGTTTGTTTGTTTGTTTGTTTGTTTGAAGGCAGCTCCATGTTTTTAATATATTATAGCTGTAGAGAGATCTGTCCATTCAATTGTCTAGTTGTTACAATTACTTATGCAGTCTTTGAAATCTCATCTTCTTCCTCCCCCTGCTACCTCCCATGCCTACTCTAGAGTATCACATATGAGAAGTAAGAGTTGGCTACATCCATTCAAATAAGTCTAATGATTCAGAAGGAAAATATATCTATAAACCTACCTTAAGGTAACTGAGCTAGTCTTTCCCCCTATGTTTTCCAAATTGCCATTGCAGTTGGAGGAATCATCTTTGCTCTCCATCCCAACATTTGAATGGACTAGACTGGAAGTGGGGTGATTTCATTTCACAGAGCCTCTCTCTGGAACATGCTGTATCTAAATGGTTCCACCCAGCTCCAGTTTTTACCTTCATTCAAGACTGAGTAGAAGGCATTTTTGCTTTAAGTGCCATTGAGCCTTCCTTCAACTAGCCATTGAGCCTTCCTTAGTCACTAGGGGCATTTATATACATGATCTGGGATGGGTGGGTAGTGCTTTAATTAGAGGAGCTCTGAGATCCGCTCTAATTAAAGTGCCCAGAGCATCACATGTGTCCGCATCCCTGCGCTGAAAAATGGCAGCAGGAGTACTTTAACTAAACCTCTTCAAACAAATTTTAGTTAAAGTGCCTCTGCCACCATTTTTCAGCCTGGAGATGCTAATACACATAACACTGGAGTCTGCTAGAGTGTGAGAATTACCATGCTCCCGCAGACTTAATTAATCAAGTCTGCTCCAACATGCTGTAATTACACAGCATAGAGGAGCAGGGTGCATAGGCACCCTAGCTCTTCCACATCTTCAGCAATGTCACATTGCTATATTGCAATTCTCCATAAGTGAGCTCTTCTGTATTTAAGAGCATTGTTTCAAGAAAAGCTAGGAAAACTTTGCAAAAGAATGTGTCTCCTGAGAAGAGAAAAGTGGGAAGAATAAATTCTGGTTTAGAATTATAATCTTTGGTTATAGGGCTTCTCAGACCTTTTTTTGCTGTCAGAAATTCAGCTACTCAGATGTATCTTAGAATCCTCTGTGCCGATTCTTCTACTGCTTCAAAAGACCTACTGGGGGATGATATAAACAATGGGCTTTGTGGTATTTCTAACATCTGAAGAGATCAGTCATAATGATGGCAAAGCCCATTTCACTGCAACAGGGAATGAAAGCCAAGCTTTCCATCCTTCCTCCCACTTCTTTCACCCCTACTTTGGTAAGGTCTGATTAATCCCTTTGGGGCAACACAATGCAGAGGTTGAAGAGCCTTCTCTTACTGCTCTAACGCTAATTTCAAAGATTTTATCAACTTTTGGAAAAAACCTGGGTTTAAACAGCATCATTTCTGATATTCCCTACACCCAAAATGATCTCTGTAAAAGGAATATCCCAGTGGATCCTTCATCTGGCCTAGTGTAGTCAGCACTCTACTTTGCATGGAATTATAATTTGTACATACGAGCTATTAAGAGCTCTTATCAATCCCATGGGACACTAGAGTATTAACCCCTTTCTCCTATTACTGAGCAGTTACCATTGGGAACGCCTCTTGCAGACTGCTGTTCATCAACAGGAATAAGCCTGTTATTTCCACTTTTCACTAAGAGTGAAAATACTGCAGAGGCTGCCTTTTCCCTTTCTCTGGACAGAAGTTATCCATTTTGCCAGGTGCCAAAACCCTACTTGGTTCAAATACTGAAATCATAGCTCAGCATCCATTTTTGGCATCCCCTGCATACCCAGACACTATCCTTCACCCAACAAAGCCTGCATTTTCAAAGTTCATTCTCACATTTGCATAGGTTAAAAGAAGGTTTTATAATCCTAGAAAGAGATACTACAAGTCCTCAGACCACAGATGGGAAACTGAAAAAAACAGTTCTGTTTCCATTGTTAAAATGTATAAGCACATTTGGGTAGAGCGAGCGAAGCAAAAAAGAGGAAAGGCAGAGATGCATTCCAAGGCTTCCTGAACTATCAAGTAGGATGTATGCTTCACTAACTAGTCACATGGCACTTTTCACTTTCCCAAGCAAAGATGCTTTTAAAGCCTCCGTATCTGTCAGTCACTGTTAATTCATGCACCCAAATGTGACACTGAATCTAGTGTCTTTCTGCCCATCTGCTTCCACGGTACCAGCGATAACTCCATCACCTAGACACACTTCAATAACAACCCTCCTCATTGCCCTACCTAGCAAAATGAGTGTGTTGCTACTGCAGGCTTTAAACAAATAACTTGGAGAAAAAGCATACTGCAGTATTTCCTCCGTTCTGATGTCCTTGACTGAAAGTTGAGATTCAGTTGCAGTTCTTTCAAAGCACACTGTATTTGATGAAGGACATCAGTGGCTGCAAATCCTCTCATCAAAGAGGCATTGACTTTTTAATTTTACAAATGTGACTCTTTTCCATGAGGAATACAGAGAATTCATTAGTAATCACACATTGGAGACTTTGTCCACCTACATGTTCCTTTCCTCTAGCTATTGTATAATTACATAATCATTTCTTATCAGATAGACTTTTTCCTTTAGTTTCTATATGATTTTTGCCGGCGGCTTTGTTTTCTGATACTTCGCATGAAAAGAGAGAAGCCCTAAAACACTTGTTCCCAAAGACCTAGGTTGTTCTGTTTTTCTGCTTAAAAAAAAGAGAGAGAGAGAGAAAGAAAGAAAAACATTAGGACACATGTAGAGAGAAATGATAACCTACCCCTGGAATCACAGAAAGCAGCATTTGGCAAAATGTTACAACCAGCCAGTGACAAATACACAACTACTGGTGTGAAAAGTAACAGAACCCTCCAGCAGTAGCATTTCTCTCTTTGTTGTTCTCTCTCCCTCATTGAAAATTCCTCATTTTTGTTATTAGTCCCCCACAGTAAACAATAGGTTGCAAATTCTGACAAAATATACTGCTCAAATGATTATTCATCCCTTCCTGAGATTGCTCTGTGAGCTAAGGACTACATGTTCTGCATTCTGTGACTAAGATACGGTCCCATGTGTTTTCCCAGTTCAATCAAGTGTGCGAAGAACTGTCACAATAGTCCTTGATGCCAAGAAAATAAAATTTAGGGTAGAATGGTAAACCTGAGTTGCATTTTAATGGATTTTCATTTGCACCCATTTTCCCTTTCTTTCTATTCTATTCTTTTTTTAAAACCTTTATCAACAATCTATTAAAGCCTTAGCATCCCACTCAACAGCAAAAGAAAAGGAAGTTGTTGTTTCACCTATCTGGATAATTGTTACTGAAATGTTGTCAAATTCTTAGAAGCAGCTATATATCTTTCATGTCAGAGCACAGGGACTGAGACAAAAAACCATTTCCAGGTTTGTTTAGATTTTTTTTTCTTCTTTCAAAAAGAAGAAGATGTAAAAAGAACAAGCAAGTCAAAATGATAAATTATGACAGGGAAAATATCAACATTTGAATTGCTTGATAATAGCAAGAGCATAAGGGGTAAGGGAGGATTATATCAGCGTCAAAAAAAAGAATAGCACTGAAAGTTGTTTAAAACTGATAAAAACCCTCTAGGATCTGCAATCCCAGAGTTGTTTCCCTTTGGAAAAGCAGTTTTCAGAAGCTCCAATTAACCTTAATTGAATTCTGCCTTAGCAATATCTAGAATTTTAATTGACTGGGAAGGTGATCATAAATCTCTGTTCAAAATACAGCTTGGCCATTAGCAAATCCCACAATGGCAAAGCAAAGTGTCGTGGAGAAGGACTTAACTATTCTGCAGGTAAGGGCAGCTTTTAGATCATAAAACAAACATGCAGAAGGGAAAATCCCCAGTCATAAGAGCCAGCCCTGTGAGTCCTCATTGTTCTTCAGGGTTGATAATGTATGAATAAGAACCAGTGCCTCCTACAAACTACATATTTGTGTGCAAGCCATCCACAGCCTTCTTAAAGAAAGCTTATTTCATCTTTGCTTGCTCTCCTTTGTTCTTGCAGTTGGCTCTAGTTCTGATGTCTGATTCACTTATTAGTCTCCAGCTCCTATTTGTTAATGTGAGCTCTCTTGTTTCTCTTTTATTGGTCTCTCTGCTTACTTTAAAAAAATCCAATTTATTTATCGCATATTTTGCTTTTCTACTTTAACCTTCTTAGACAAGATATTTTCAGTTTTCCTTATACTTAATTATTCAGTTACAACAGGGTCTTCAAAGGAATCTATGTCACATAGACAGAATATACTCACATACTTCTAAGTAGTGTCTTCAAGCATGCTGTTCTGCTCTGGGCAAAATGCTTCCAAAACCAGAAGCAGGGTAGTCAATGCTGCACATTACTTCAGGTAGGATAATCAGTACCACTGAGTGACAGCATCAATTAGCCCACCCAATGCTAATTAAACTGTTGGCAGCATTAGGCAAATACAAGTATACCACTTCCAGCTTAGGAAGCAGTCCATCCAAAGGAGGGCAGCATGTCTGAAGACATTACTCCAGCCTACAGCATGGTACGTTTATTGTATATATGTAGTCAAAAAGAATTGGGTATCTAAATACTTGTGGATTTCAGTGGGATGTAGTGCCTAATTCTTTTGGAGTTCTTTGATAACCTTGGCCTCAATTATCCTTTGTAAATGTGAGCATTTGGCCTTGAAAGCCTGTCACAATTTTATGATATCCAAATTACCCAAGAGTGTTTTCTAGATGTGGTGAGTGTATACCACACATTTATTATGATGAACAATATATTTTTAATACAAAACTGAGACATCCTAAGCTTCTAACACACTGTGTAGACAATGTCCCTATCATAGACTGCTGCTAGCTGTGTTAGTCAGTATGCTAAGAGGTATGACCCCCACAATGGACTTCGCCCCTCACAGACAGGGCCATACCAGCAAAATCCTCTAATGCAGTTACGCTAGCAAAACTGCACTTTTCTGGTATCATTTGTTTCAGTCTTCAGGGGGAGGTTTTGTTATGTTGGTACCATGTTTTAGCTTGGCTTCTAGTGCTAAGTTTAAGCTCTTTGCCAATCTAAGGCACTGGTATAACTACAGTGTAAAACACTCCTAGTGTAGACCCAGGCTGTGTAAGCTAATATGGGAGTTTTGTTGGAGTGTGAATCAGGTAAGAATTGGAAAGAGCTTTGTACGGATTCTCATTTGAAGAGTTACTTTGTTAGTAAGGCCCCTGATTGTCAAAGTCTGTGATAGGACAAATATTAATCTTGTCGATACCCTTGCAAAATGATTATCATCGACCCCATTTGACAGATTGACAAACTGTGGCAAAGAAGAATATTCAACTTGATGACTAATCACGAGGTTTAAATACACGTTCAGGCTTGTGCAATGTGCTAAACACCTACAGTTCCTTGAGATCAGTGGGTTTCATAGGTTCTCAGCTCCCCTGAAAGCTAGGCTACTCATTTAGTACCTAACATTAGACATTGAGCTAAATATGGACCTTACTGACTCGCTCGCAGATCAGGTAGCCTGCAGCATACATGGCAGTGCTGGGGTGGACTTCTCTACAAACCCTGATATATTTTAATAGAAACACTTACAACAAAAGGCATGCCTGGACTGCGGTCCTATACAGTTTAAGTGTCCCCTGTCTCTCTTGAGTCTCTTCCCTTCCTACCTTTTCAAAATAGTAGCAGATGGCTGCTCTTACTGTTCCTATTTGTGAACCATAGATTGGATGTAGACTGGAAGGGCTGATTAAGAATTGTGAATTAAAGTAATTTTGCTGACTCTGCAACTGTAGGGGAGGAAGAGCACCTGAGTGACAGCACTAGAAAACAGGAGACTGAAGTAAGCTTGCAAGAGGCTCTATTGAGCAAAAAGGCCACTAAAAATGAACATGATTATGATCCTATTAAGAATTTTAACAGAAAGGAGCTAGAGGCTACGAGAATCAGACCCAGAAATAAAGCTATCTGTAGGAATAAAGGAGAGCAAGCAAGAGAGAAAGGGAGTTCAATACGTGAGTAAAGTTCTTCCCCATCTCAGTGAAATGAAGGAAAAGGAGTCAGCCAGTGACTGAGAAGCAAGCTAGAATTATAGCAGAGTGATAATGAAAATAATACAAGCAAATTGGAGATACCCAGTTTACAGACCAGAACAAAGCTGCCTAGGAAGTAAATGAAGCAACAACAGCCACATTCCACTCCATGAATTAGGCATGTGTGTGAATTTAGGCACCTAAAAGTGAAGTTACACATTACACTTAGACAATACTAAGGGCACTTAAAATGTTAGTGTACAATTAAAAGCTTGTTAACTCATGCTAAGTGCCCTCTGAGCATCTCAAAATTGCATCACTTCAGACATGGGCTGAGCTATGCAACCTAGCTCATGTTAGAGTAATTTCAGTATCCTCCATAGAGGTGAAATGAGCCATTTGCAGTCCTCCAGAATCCCAGGATGTACTGCTCTCAGCCTCCCCTACTCAAGCACAGACAGTCCAAGTGTTCTGGCTCCTAGACACGCTCCTGTTTGCCAGCCCTCTAGTGGCAAGTCAGAGCTATTCAGGCAAGAAACAATATTAACCTTTAGGCTAGGGACAGAAATTACACATAAACTATTATAAGTGGTCAGAAACCAGTTCAAATCTGTAACACAACAGAAGTTCAGTGCACACACACTGCTTTCAAAATGGCCAAAACTGGTTTAAGATAAACCTGGATGGATGTAATATCAGACTTATCTGATTTAAGTTAAATCCATTTATTGAACTTCTGTCCCAGATCCCCTCCAGATTCAAATTAACTCTCAGTCCCCCAGAATCCCAGGATGTTTTGTACCTCCCCTGCAAGCCCCCCCCCCCCACAAAGTGGGTGGGCTAGTTTGGCTCAACCTCTATGCTCTAGCAAAGCAGGAATACATGCCTTAGCATAACCTGGCTTCTGGCCTGGGCTACTGCAGGCATGTGGTGGCATTTCCAGAATCAAAAGTGAATACTTGTTCACTTGCTCATCAGTTCAATCTATATCTATTCAGTCTATAATCTTAGACTAATCTGCAAAGATTGAATCGATTCAACCTCTGGCTTTTTGACTATCTGTCCTTAGATGTCACGTGCAATTATTCATGCACGTTCAAATTTAACACTACTTAACATTCCACAGATTTAGTATGATCTAAGTGTAACATGTAACTTCACCCTGGGTATGATCTTATTACACCTTGTTCTCAATTCTCAGAAATCATTAATATGCAATCTGGGCAGATCCTCCTCACTGCTTTTTGTGACTCGGTCTTCAAGGTAATATGGTGGTGTATTATAGAACTGAATACATTAATAAATTTTCAGGCAGTCAAGCAGGCTGGAATATAATTACATGTAGGAGACAAACTCCATTTAGATGCCCAATAGATGGAATAAGATCTGCCTTAATTATGCACATATAATGCAAGTAATAAAAGCTTCTCAAACCTGATGTCAGTTTCCCAAAGCTAGCACTGTTAAACTGGCCAATAAGTAAAGCACAAATGTGATTTTTAACAGTAGTGTTCAACTTTTTCCATTCTGTCACCTCATGTAACAACAGAACAATGTTTTGGGACTTCATAACAGGTTGCCATAAGTGAGAAGAGGGAATCATTGCAGCCACCTGGACTTCTAAACAGGATTACAATCCCATGATCTGTACATATCTCTTGGTGATATAAGAGAATGCATATGTGCCAGTTTGCCTTGCTGTGCATGTAGGAGATACTCGAGGCATCCCACCAGCAAAGAGTGGTACTGGACAAGCACACCCCTTGTCCACAGCTCATTCTAGCCAAAACCACACATCCTGGGCGTTGAAATGGCTGCTTGAAGATCTCTCAGTGAAGGGCAGTGACGGAGCCTTTTCTGCCACTAATTGGCCTACAGCATATAGTAGCATAACATTGCTAGCCATTTTCCTGCCTCCTTTTCTCACCAGGTTTCAGTGTCAGATTCAAGCTGGAGAAAGAAAAACAACCTGGTGCTCATGTGGGCAATTGTGCCCTGTAGCAATGTGCGTGTTGGTTTAATTGTGCAAACAGATCACAATAGGCCATTGCACCTATGTTTATAAGCCAGATCCTTACAGTAATTGGAGCAGTCAAGCATTGGGTGCTATTTACATAGCCTTACCACTGACTTTCTATATGTGCTTGGAAAGCCGCTTAACCTCTTGGCTGCAATCTGGGGATGCTGCTTACATCACATGGTGAGGCACGTTCATCCCTCAGATGAAAGATACCAGCTAAGTGAAAATAGACACAAGTTTCATGGACATCTGCAGTCATCTACAACAAGTGTGCAGGATTCATTTTCTGCTCAGAGCTCTTTCTGCCCGCTCATGTGTACATTAGTTGATTGGTTCCTGGGCCTACCCTTTACAATACAACCTGGAGTTGTTATAAGCTAAAGATTTAGTGACGCTCCAGTGCTGGTTATGACAGACTGGCACACATCGGGGATCAATAGCTGAAGCACCTCATTAGAGATGGGTACAGAGGTTTCCTCTAAAAGTCTGTGCAGATTTAAATGAGGACCTGTTGTTAAAAGGAGAAAAGTAAAGTTTGATCATTCAGTATACTAACTAGCTGGTCTTTGGCCCTTTTCGTCAGTTGATCTCAAAGCACTTTACAAAGGGGGTAGGATTAGGACCACCCTTTTTTTACATATGAAGAAAAAGAGGTAGAGGACAGTAGTGGTATAATGATGTAGCAGGCCAGTGGCAGAGCTAAGAAAGGCACCTAGGTCCCCTGTGTCACCATCAAGCATATTATCCACCTACCAGACTGCTTCCTGAATCATTCAATTTAATGAGTTATTTTTCCTATATAACCATAAACCCCCTATAATGGTTTAGCTTTCCAGTTCTGAGGGGAGAAAGGTTAGTTCAGGATCATCACATATTTTAAAATATCTCCCTTTCTTTAAAAGATTGATTTCTAAGAGGTAAGAATTTTGCATGCAATAGCAAGATCCCTATGTCAAGGGTGCACATAATATGGCCTAATATACTGTAGTTGGAAGTGAAGATTTAATAGCCTGTATCAGAGGTGGCTATATAAAACTGGGCATTATAGTGAAAGTTTAATGTGTTTTGGAAATGATCAAATGAATTACCTTCCAGACCTGGAGCATGTTCCAAACTGACAGTTTGGAAAGTGATTTTAACGGTGTAGGTAGAAATGGAGAGTGACATTCATGACGGTTAGTTTGATGTTACATTGAGCACTTGGCCCCAGAGCATCTGCAATTTTACTACATATTGATTTTATGGTATTTTTCCACTTGTCTAAAGCCTGAGTGTCTTGCAGAGAACTCTGCCTTCTCTCCAGAACTCATCAACAAGAAAAGGAAGTGTGCCTTTGTCAATGCTACAGGACAGGTGGCAAGGCAGTGGAGCTGTCTGCTGAACCTCTGCCTGGATTTTCAACTATGCTTAACTATATTAATCCCTAGTCACCCTCAGCAATGGGGAAAGCAGTCAGTTGTATGAGCCATTCAATAGCAAGTAAGACAGACTTAGTATATGCCCATGCTGCAGCTGTTCCCATACTAGCTCGGGTATTGGGAGGAGTGTAGCTGCAGCAGCAGCACTGAACTCAGCAGGGGCTGCAAAATCCCTGGGGTCATTTGCCCACTCTGAGTTGCATGCTACTGCACCTACATTGGTAGAAATAGCTTTAAGCCAGCTAGTTTCAGGTATCTTGCGGGTGTCTCTACTGCCTAAAGCGTAAGAATACCCCTAGAAGCTGCTGTTCATGGGTCTGGGGTTGCCAAAGTGCAAAGGGGTCAGGGGATTTTGAAAAAAGTAGTAACAATAATATACACAAAAAACCTCAGATGAATGTGTGTCAGCCAAAATATACCAAAGCTGCAAGAGACTCTGAGGTCTGTGAAGTAGTTTAAAACCCTACTTACACTGTTAGCAGACCACTAATCCACTGCACCTGCAGACTGTAAGTTCAAGTCCCAGTGGGAAGCTCAAGATCAGAAGAACAAGTGATTTCATGGACCTTTGTCATGTTGGTTCATTGACTGATCTCAGTAGCAAAAGGAGGCTAGGGGAGGGGGGTCAGTACCTTGAGGTGGAAGAGAAAAAATGTTGTTCCTTATATCTGACTACTTCTAATAGATATCATCAAAAATAGTAGTGTAAAGAGATTTCAGTAGAAATATAAAAAGAAATTTGAGAATAACAGAGGCAAACATATGTTGACTGGAGATTGGAAGGAGAAGCCAAACTTACATGAAAACCAACCTGTTAGAAATAGAAACTTTTCAGATTTTCAGTTCATTACAAAGGTCATCTCCAAAGGAAAACTGAGGCGCTATTCCTTGTTTGCTCCACAATAATGCTTAAAAAGTGTTTTTGCACCTAATGTTTATTTTACCTGTTTACTTTTTAACATTAAAATATAGATTTCCCTGCTCAGTTTCCTTGGAAGACTTTACAGATATCCAGAGAACTAATAAGATTATGATTGCAAAGATCCTGTGCAAATCTGATCAACAGAATAGGGAAGTTATTTTCATTCAGAACATTTAACCCACTTTGGAAATTGTGTTTGGTTTTAACACTTATCTCACTCAAAACCCCTGAGACACATTTGGAAGGGATGTCTGTGCTGAGGGGCACAAGCATGCTGAAAATTCATTTAAGGGTTGAGATAAGTTTTCACTCCACTTTCCTAATGTCTCCAGGGAAATCAAGGAAGACCAAACTTGACATCCTTGATATTTCAAGGTAAAAGATAAGGAGGGAATAAAGAAAGGATACCTTTTCAGAAAAAAAACTTGGACAGTCTTTCCTTTTTGGTTTATTTATGCATCAGAAAAAACCAAAAAGTGTGCTTGTGAGAGTTGCTGGTTTGTCAACCTGAGAACCTATGTATAGTAAATTCCAGAAGAGACTATAGTGATATAACCTCCCTCACTCAGGGACAAATTTAAGGTAAAGGTCCGATGGATACATGACCTGGTGTAAGCTAGAGGGATGGGTGATGAGAGCACTGAGTTGGAGGTTGAAGAAAAGGAGAGAGGATCTGAGGGGCATCCTTCCTCATCCCATTACAAGTCTCATTCCTCCCACCTCTCAACCTCCCACCCACGAGCAATTGGCACTTCCAGAGTCAGGGGGGCACCAGATCACCAATGCGGGGGTCCCCTAGTGGCCAATCACTGAGCCAGTGCCAAGACCAGAAGTGCACTTCCAGTTTTGCGGTTGGCGCTTCCAGCAGGAACACAACCATTCTCAGGGGGTGCACATGCACCCACTATGCATCGCCAATGCTCCCACCAGTGGGTTGTTGGAGCCCTGGGGAAGAGAGTCATTTGGGGCCCCTTAGAGGCTTAATTTTGATGTCCTATAAGCAAGTCAGACATTTGTTGCAAAATTGTGGGGACCTGGGCAGCCACCCTGTTTGCCCTCCCCTAAGGCCGCCACTGTTCCCCCCTAGCTTCTCTGCTTCCCTCCCTGGCTCTCTCAACCCAATCCATTCAGAGTACTCTCTCACTCATGGAGAGAGCCCATTTTCATACACCTCTTTCAAATTTACACTTTATGCCTCACACTGTTCACAGCCTCCTTTCCAGCATGGGTGCTTTTCTATCACTTGCACATAGGCAACATCCTCATCTCTGCTGCTCATATACTGAGGGTGCCATAAGCAAGATCTGCATATGCTTTCCAGAGTACTAGAGAGGGGACTCTGTCCTTATTCACTCCACACTCTAGGCCTGGTTTCATTTCCAAGCCAGAAACAGACCCTTTAATTTCCAACACTAAACGTCTCATGCTCGGTCTGCTCCAAATCTGTCATTTGGCAGGATTAAGATAAGTAAGTATCAGCAGAGACTCCCCTGGAGGGATCACCCAGTGCCTGGGCTAGGATCATGGCCACAAAAGAAGTTTCATCACCATCTGAGAGTTCCTCAGGGATCACCAGGGGAGAAAGGACACTGCTCACAAACAATCTGTCAGATGATATGGATAAAGGGGTCCAGCTGGCAAATCCCTGTACCACACTTGCAGCCACATCTGTCCAACCAACATGCCCGAACACCTACCCCAAAGGGTGAAATGGTGACAGCATCCATATGAAAGAGTCTCCAGGAGCCTAACTCCCCGCAGAAAGAGCCACCCTCCATCCAGCTGTAGTAGGCTGATCAGCATCACTCAGTAGCAACCACCTGGACCTCTGAACAGTAGTACAACCCCAAGACTTATACACATCTCTCAGTGATATAAGAGAATGAAGCTGTGTTGATTTGCCTTGCTGTATATGCAGGAGATACTCAAGGGAACTCACCAGCAAAGAGTGGTACCAGACAAACAGCCCTTGATCACAGCTCATCCTAGCCAAAACCACCCATCCTGGGGGTTGAAATAGCTGCTTAAAGACTTCTCCTTATCTTCCCAGATCCTGCTGATGCCTACTGCTGGGTCACTAGACAGAAAGTCCCAACCTTTACATTAAGTATACAGCTCCATTTTGCATATTATCTTGTAAGGCTGGCTTTTTTTTCCCAGGCAATTCCCTCATGAGTTACTGTGCAATGGGCAAATTTTCCATCTTGATGGTAATAGCCTTACATGACACAGGAGGATATTGATAGCATCTGTGCCATACCCAAATCTCACTCCTTTAGTAGAGATTTTGTTGGGTTTTTTCCAACTTGCCCAGCAAGAATGTCTCTCTCAAAATATATCTAACTTGTTTGATACCACTGACGGTCTATTTCTTTGGCAGTAAAATATCCACTCTGTCATCAAGTTCCTTGTTGAAATCAATCCAGAAATACAATGTTAGTTCAATAATGACCCACTCCAGCCAGATAAATCAATGCTTACCTCACCACAAGCACAGCTTACTCTGCACCTTGTCACCTATTTGGAACATGTTATTTCCAGTTGTCAACATTGCCTCTGTTTTGGAGGTTGTTTTGTTTCATTTTACAAGGGAATACACAGGATTTCACCCTTTTCCTTCTAACTGCCTGTGGATATTTGATGCTCAGCTACAAGGGTCTCATAACAAAGGCAATACATCTTCCATGAAGAAAAATGACAGTTAGAATAAGACGATGAAACCAATTCATCACTTAATGCAAAGCATTATTGTGCTTCAAAAAGCACACCACATTGGGATTGATTACAACAAGATGACACCTCCCCATGGGCTACGTGGTATATCATTATAAATAAATACCCATTCATTTTGGAGCTGGTATTACTGCAGAGGACAGCTTATACCTCAGAGCCCCAGGTACACAGCAAATATCCCGTTGAGAACAAAGTCCCTTCTCTGCCAACAAATGAGTTTTGTCTCACATAAAATAGTTTCATAAACAAGATAAGAGAACAGAGAAGCACCAAGAGACTGCAAAACCTGATTGATATTACGGAGCTATTTCCATGAAGGACACGCTAAAGATTCAGTCAGACTTTATTATAGGGAGCGAAGTAGCTGGAGAGGACTGTTGCCTCTTAGCTAAAGGGGAGCATAGGCCCCAGTGGACTGCTTTAATCCTCAGGGTCTCACCGCAAGGGTTTCATCTCCAAGCCAGAAACAGACCCTTTAATTTCCAACATTGAACGTCTCGTGCTCGGTCTGCTTCAAATCTGTCATCTGGCAGCATTAAGATAAATAAGTAAATAATTTCCTCACCAAGGAAAGTAAAAACCCTGTTAAAGAACTGTAGGGTTAAAGCTGAGCTGCCTGCGAAAACTGATTTTATTATATCTCATTCCCTCTTCCCCTTGCTGACAGGCCTGCCTTACTGCTGGGTGTAACACAAGTGCCCTCTGCTGAGCAAATACCAGACTGCCTTTGGACTCTGAGCTGGCACAGTCTGGCCAATGGTACAATGGAGACAGATATAGTTAAATAGCCTTCCAGCTGCTGGCCAAAAACAAGAAATACTGTTCAAATGAATAATTTATTGAATCACAATTGTTTATCGACCACCTCTCTGTTATTTACTCCTCGGTTTCTAAACACCAAGTAAAGAGTTGGCAGCTCTTAGCAACGGCAAGAAAAAATATATATATCCCAACTACAACCTCCACTCTCAGCCCTGCCCTCCCTCCTGTTAGCCACGGCGGGGTCAAGTTACAGCCACGATGTGATGACTTTATCAATTCTCTGATGATATGCTTTAATTGAACAAAAAGTGCCTTCTGCTCCCGCACTGCTACTTAATCTGCTTTGAATGGTCTGCGCGGACCGTGGGTTATTTGTGTAATGTTCTGTCAGCCTCGTGCAGTTCATGACAACCACTTAAAGTCAAGTGAAGAGGAAAAAAAAATTAATGGCTTTTATTAGGCTCCATTCCATACATCAGGAAACAGTTGACATCCATGCTAGGCTGTCCTTACATACAGAAATAGGCTGGGGAAAAAAATGTCACCTCCACTATTCACAAGGTAATGAGCAAGACTAGAAGAAGTGTTTTATGTAATTATGGTAATTACACCCTTTCACCTTCCATGCGTGGCAATGTCAAGAAGTTTGTTGGGTAGGTGGGTGACTTCCCTGAAACATAAAAGCTTTTGATTTCACAGGCATTTCTTCCCACTTAAAGAGACCGGGAACCTCGATATTTCATTCATTTCATCAGCTGCCGAAGTCCAGCTGATTCTGTGGATTAGCTTTAAAAACAAAAGCAAAAAAAAAATAAAAGGCTGAAACATGAGTTTGGAGACAGAAAAACAATGCCAACAGGGTCTCTGACCCTCTGCTAACAAAACAGAGTGCAGCATTCATCAGTGTGTGAACATGATATGAGTATATACATGCACTGAGTGACACCTGTTTGCCCCTGCTGTGCCTGTCTGCTCTTTTCTTGTTCATAGACAGTAAAGTGAAATTTAGTAGGCTCAGTCTTTAAAAGGCACCTCAGCTGGATTCTTTCCTATCAAAAGAGCCCCTGATGTTGGCATTTAAAGATAGAAGGCACTGCCCCCAGAACACTGCAAAAAGTTAAAAAAAAAACCTCCCTGAATGGTCAAGCCTCTTTTTTTTTCCTGTTTTTCCTCAGTTTCTTTGCATTGACTGGATTGCCAAGGGCAGCAAGATATAGAGAAGCAGGCCACATTCCCAGTTGAAATGCAATCCCTTTCTAAATCAAAACCAGCTAGTTTTCTCACACACACCTCACCACTGGTATCTATCAGATGCCCTCCTCTATACTTCAAACTAAACAGATACAAATAGGGAAAGTTCTCATCATTATTCCAATTTTTGTCTTACAAAAAACATTCAGGAAAACCTTGTGTCTTCCATATTCCCTATGGAGTAGGGCAAGAGGCCTCGCCCCCATTTCATAGATTAGGGAAATGGTTCACAAAGTGAAAGCCCGATATTGGTTCAACTCGGTGATGCTCAAAGGGTATACTGCAGCACATTAGTGTGCTGTGCTGTGCTGTGCTGTGCTGTGCTGTGCTGCCAAAGTGATGGAAGTGTGCTGGGAGATCCCCCCATGCAAGGAGGTAATTGCTCTCCTCCCCCATCTGGCACCCTGCACCTGCCCCAGCTACTTCAGCAGTGCCTGCGGCTGTTCATCTGTGAATTGTCAATGCTGCTGCCTTCCCCTATCAGGCAGCCCCTCTGCTGCAACTCCCCACAGCCATGTTCTCACCAGCACACTGTGCTGCAAATGGGTGGATGGGCAGATGCACAGACAGAGCCCCACTTTACAACTTGTCTTCTCCCCTCCATTTCCTCTGCAGCCCTGGGGCTGGCAGAAGAGGCCACAGGGTGCTTGCCAGCATGTGAGAACCTGCAGGAACATCTTCAGCAACCAGTGCCCTTGCCCACTGGGCAGTGCCCTTGCCCACTAGTTACAGACCAGGCATCAGGAGAGGACAAACAGTGGAAAGAGCAGGTCACAGCAGAGCGAGGTACTGTCCATACCGCTCTTAAGTGGCATCAACTTGACCAGCAATTCTAGCCTCAAGGCCCCCTCCATATCTTTTTGGTGTCAGTGATTCTCAGCAGTGGTGTTGCAAAACTCTGAAAAGTTATGGAGGGGTCCTTGAAGCTACAAAGGTTGAGAACCACTGTTATAGAGACTGGCATGATTTCCTCTGGCAGAAGAATGAAGTGTTATATGTTTGATATGCACACAGACCCCACACCTTTTTGGGTGAAAGAGTGAAGTGTGCCACCACTTTTAATCCATTAAAAATGTGCCCCATGTATCAAAAGTTTGGGAAACACTCAGTGAACTGAAAGAGTTATTTGGCACAGGATCATGCAGCCCTGGCAACTTCAGTGTCACACAGAACAACTACAGCAAAGCCAAGACTAGCACAGAAATGTCCCAATACCTAGTCCTGAGCCTTACCTACAAGAGCATTTTCCCCTTTTTCTGGTCTTCCTTCTGCAACACCATCTACTCAAAGCATTGTCACTGAAAAGAAATAGTTAATTTACTAATGGAGGTCACTAGAACTGGTCAATATTTTTTTTGTTGTAAAGGAATTTTTTGCTGGACAGCTGCCTATTGAATGATATGAACATTTTCTTAACTGTTTGTACCATTCTAATCTCTCCTCCCCTGCAAAAAAAAAGAAAAAAAAGAAATTCAAATTGTTTGGGGGAGGTCTCCCCCCACTTTCAAATTCTGTCCATTTTTTTTCTTTTCCTATCTTCACTGCAGAAAATCTCCATTAAAAAAATTAAAGAGAACAAATAAAACCAAAGATTTTTTGCTATCAAATCAAAATTTAAAAAATATAAAAAATTTCCTCTTGATAAAAAATTTAAAATGGAATTAACATTGTATCATGTAATGAAAAGTTTCAAAGGAAAAGTAACAGCTGCTTTTCAGCCAAGCTTTTGCAGTTTCCTTGTCATACACCAATGGGGAGCCAACCTTTTTGGCTGGTGGGCCACAAATTAGCCCTACACTCCCTCCCCATGCCACTCCAATCCCCTTCCTCTGCCTGCTCTGTGTCTGTGCTTTCTGCTTCTTGCCCCATGCTCCTTGTCTGATCTGCTGCTCCTCTTTCTGCTCCCTACACTCTGCCCACATCACTCATGACAGGCATGCCAAAGGTTGTGTGATTTGGAGCCACCTACCTGAAAAAGTTATAAGGAGAACTGTAGCAGGGACCCTTAACCCCTGCTACTTGGAAGATGAAAAACCAGCTGCAGAGTAGCATGCAACCAGGGAGAACCATAAGGGGTTAAAGTGCAGCAGAGGAGAGAGCAGTGGCTGCTAGGGCTGTGCAAAACAGCACCATTTCGTTTTGACTTCCATTATGCCATTTCAAAGGGACAGTGTTTTGTTTTATTGTTAAGAAGCACTGTTCTGTTTCATTTCATTTTAACTGTTTCAACAAGTATTCTACATTTTGCCCATAGGCTATAATGGGGAATCATGAAAATGCCTATAACTTTGTCATTTCTTGCCTGATTCAGATGAAAATTGCAGGGATGGTAGCCCCTAGGAGTCTGTCAAAGCTTCGCAGCCCTCCTTGGGGGGTACAGGACCCCAGATCTGACCGTGGGATGACAGTGTGCTGCTGCTACTGGCTGGGGCCAACAGCAGCACCTGTCTTCCCAGCACTCAGCACGGACTGCACCAAGCACCAGTCCCAGCCGGCAGCAGCAGCCTTCTGTCATCCCACATGCAAATCCAGAGGCCCACCCCCCCTGGGAGCAGTCTGACACAGCCCTGCAGCCCTCCCAAGGGGTGCAGGCCCCTGGATCTGTATGCAGGGTTTCAGTAGGCTGCTGCTGCTGCCAGCTGGGAAAATAGCCCAGAGCCACTGCTATCACCAGCTGGCAGCAGTAGCCTGCTGTCATCCCGCATCATCGAGAGCCCACGCCACCTGGAAAGAGCTGATCAGAAAGCTGGGGGAAAGATTGGGGGGCTGGGGAATCCAACCGAGAACTGGGGGAATGTTCAGGGACCTGAACATTCCCCCCATCCCCTGGTTCAGTTCCCCCAGGCTCCAGTTCAATTCCCCCAGCTCGTCCCAGGGGGACACAGGCCCCCAGATCTGTGCGCTGGGTTTCAGCAGCTTGCCATTGCAGGCTGGGGCCAGCAGCAGCACTGGAGTCCTCCCGAGTGGCTGCTGCTCGCCCCACCCTGGAGTGTCAGCCTGCTGAAACCCCCCCACATAGATTGCGGGCCCACACCTCCTGGAAAGAGCAGAGGAAATGATTAGAGGGCTGGGGAATCAAACCAGGAGCTAGATGTCAATATCAGAATGGTCCTTCCCCCTCTTCCTCCTCCCTCTGCTTAGTTTCTGTTTAGCTGCAAGCAAGCCCAGCTTCAAAATTTGAAAAGTTTAAAAATTTCTAAACATTTTGAGTGCCCTCACTTCATTTCAAAGCCTTTCGGTTCATTTTGATTTCACTTACTTGTTTCACGCTCAAAATGCATTGAAACACCATTGAAATTTTTCACAGCCCTAGTGGCTGCAGCTAGGGGTAAGCTACAATACCTGAGGGCAGGCTGAGTACTGGGCTAATTAGAAACACGTGACCAAGAAGAAAGCCATGTGATCAAAAGGGGCTCAGTCTACTAAAAACCTGGACCCTCAACTAAAGAAGGCAGTCAACATAGGAACCTAAGGAGCTACAAAGCGTAGGAGGTGGTAGGGACCTAGAAAGACGCAGAAAGAACTTATCAGTAGCTGGCAGAGTACCAGAGGACTGAGTGTGGCTGGTAGGGGTGTTATGGAGACCAGAGGTGGGGGTGCCTGGAAAGATCCCTGCAGTAGGGGAGGCTGAAGGCCAATTAGAGACCTTCCTGGATCTGGGATCTAGGAAGCTGTGTGGATCTAAAACCATTTGGAAGTGGGGAATAACAGCCCTGCAGAGTCAGGGACTCAGGAGGATGAGCCTAATTTAAAGGCCTGGGGCCCAGCTAAAGGGACAGGGACAGGGACTGGCACAAAACAAGAGCAGCCTTGCCTGAACCTGAGAGGCTGGGTCAGACTGCAAGTAGCCTCACCTGGGCCAGGGAAACCAGAAGGCCTGGAAACCAAAACATGACCATGGGGTCTGGAGAACAAAATATAGCAAAGGCCAAGCAAGCCAGGCCAGAATAAGTGGGCCAGAGCTAGAGGCCTACAGCCAGAATAACAGTATGCTAAAGCCAAGAAGGCTGAGGGCCCTATAGGAAGATCAAGAACACTGTCAGAATAATATCTATGAGGCATCAGCACAGCCGTAGGGAAGGACTGAGGCAATGCATTTAACTTTTAAGGTGATTAAGTTCAACTGGGTTGGAAGTCCCAAGGCCAGAAGACTGTGGGTGGTGGGATCAGAACCCAATTAGGTGGGTCAAGTTGAGCCCAAAAGAAGAGCCAAATATCGAGGGAGCACTCAGAACTCACTAGCCTCTAAAGGCAGCCTCTCCTCATTATCTTTAATATCAAGGGAAGGCAAAGAAAGATGCAGGGTAAGACCCTGAAAGGCTGGAGCAAGTGAGTTGTGCAGGATTTAAGGAAACCACTAGGGGAATCATGGCCACCCCTGGGGCACATCCTACTGCACTTACCTATACCAGTATAGCTAAAGCAGGTAGGTACTAGGGCTGTGCAAAACTTCAGTCGCTGATTCAATTCGGCAGAGATTCAGCCCAATTTGGTGGCCAAATCCGTGAATCTGAGTCGAATCAGGAGACACTCTAATCTCTCTGAATTGAATCTGAACCCTCCAAATCAGTTTGGAGAGATTCAGAAAGATTCGATGATTCAGACATAGACGCAGCTTTAAATGTTTTTTCTACATACCTCAAGATACCAGATGGCTCATGAATGCTGTGACGCTGGGGTGGATGGTGGCACGGAAGCGGAAAAGGATCTTGGAGTCCTAGTGGACTCCAAGATGAACATGAATCAGCAGTGTGACGAAGCCATCAGAAAAGCTAATGACACTTTATCGTGCATCAGCAGATGCATAACAAATGGATCCAAGGAGGTGATACTTCCCCTCTATCAGGAGCTGGTCAGACCACAGTTGGAACACTGCGTGCAATTCTGGGCACCGCATTTCAAGAGGGATGTGGATAACCTGGAGAGGGTCCAGAGAAGGGCCACTCATATGATTAAGGGCTTGCAGACTAAGCCCTACGAGGAGAGACTAGAGAACCTGGACCTTTGCAGCCTCTGCAAGAGAAGGTTGAAAGGTGACCTTGTGGCTGCCTATAAGTTCATCATAGGGGCACAGAAGGGAATTGGTGAGGTTTTATTCAACAAGGCATCCCTGGGGGTTACAAGAAATAATGGCCACAAGCTAGCAGAGAGCAGATTTAGACTAGACATTAGGAAGAACTTCTTCACAGTTAGAGTGGCCAAAGTCT
>JAGPOW010000290.1:34526815-34537389 GCA_030014935.1 Caiman crocodilus | reverse complement strand
GTACATCAGCCCATCAGCAAAACAAAGCCTCTCATTAGTTCAAGCTCTTTTTAAACAGCTTTTTTCCAAGGAAAGAATGGAGGGACATTACCAGTTGCCATGTTGATTAGCTCCAAAAAGCCCTAAGCAGGCACTGTTCCGTCTGCTGTCCAGGTGAAACTGGAGACACACAAACCTCTCAGCATTAGCTAGCATACCACATGCCTTGGGTCCATGGGGCTGGGGTCCATGCTGTGGGAGATGGGAGGGAGGGGGGAATCCCTGCTTGAGCAGCAAAGCTATGTTGGGGGAAGTAAGGCAGACCCTGCCATGCCTTCAGTCTCCCCTGGCTAGGGAGAAGAGGGGCAGGGCCAGCCTGTTCTTTGGAGCAGAGAGCACAGCCCAGCCCAGCTGCAAAGCATCTGGGTTGCTGGGGGACTCTGATTTAAGTTAAACCAAGAAGGGATAAGGGACAGATATTGCATAAACCAGTTTGACCCAAATCAGTTAAGTCTGATACTATATTCAACCAGGTTTATCTTAAACCAGTTTCAGTCATTTTGAAACTGGTTTACGTGCACTGAATTTCTGTTCTGTTACAGGTTAAAACCAATTTCTGATCTCTAAAGCCAGTTTATATGTAATGTCTGCCCCTAGCCAGGATTGCTAAGGGTGGCCACAGAGGCACACCCCTAGTCAATTTGCAAATGAATAGAAACAGATAGGCAGGCCATGTTCAGGGGCATTCCCAAGCAGGACATTGTCATGTGGGAGAGATGTGCTCTCAGAAAGAAGAGAAGTGCAGAATGGCTTGTATTGTAAAAACCTGTCTGTTGAAAAGTAGCAGTAGTTACAGTAAAATATTTTGGAAACAGTGGCTGCTGTAATATGCATAGTCCAATGTTAACTAACTCTCCATGTTCATTCTACAGGGTTGCACACTGGTTTTGCTTTATTCTGAGAAACTAAATCTTAGTATTAAATACATTTCTTATTAAGCAGCTAACATAAGAATAAAAATGAACTGTAGTCATCTAATTCATATCTGGATTTCAGATATCCTATATATCGTGAGTTTTTGGATGGGTAAGTCTAGAGTTTTGTTATTCTAATACAATAAAAGCCTACCACTTCCATCTGTCTGTCTGTAATGCTTTGGACCAACTGCACATGTGTGGCCCAGAGCCTTAGGACAGACAGACAGATGGGCAGAGGCAGAGATGGGAACCACGGCGGGTGGGGGCATGGCTTGTGACCATGGTGGAGAGCATAGCATGCAGCTGTGCTGGGGGGCAGGGCGCATGGGGGGCGGAGCACGCCACCACAGGGTGCTGTGAGGGGAGCAGGCAAGGGGGCACAGGCAGTGCCCACCAAATGCAGCATGCAGCCACAGGGCTGTGCATGCCCCCCCATGCCTTCTCCCCTTGCAGCACCCTGTGGCAGTGCACCTGCCCCCACCCTGCATGCTGGATGTGGAGCAGCAGTGCGGGGTGGTAGGTGGTGCCGCTCTGTCCCTACCACCTACCTGTCATTCTTGATGGGCACTTTGTTAGTATATTATAAATGAAACACTCATGATACCATTTTAATATTATAAAAGCCTAAGTCTGTCTGTCTGTAAGGCTTCATTCACACTCTGGCTGACAAACAGCCAATCAGAGCACAAAGAAGCGTTCTGACAGAAGGCAGTCTGCTGCTATGATGGTGGAGACACAGGAGATGAAGTGAGGGAGTGAGACCAGCACAGCCTGCTCCCTCCCCCACCCCTCCACCCGTCATTCTTGACAGGCAATTGGCTAGTAATTACAGAATTTTCCATCAATAGGTTTCCAAGCACTTTACAAAGAAAGTCAGTATCACTACACCTGTTTTACAGAGGGAGGCATCAGGAGAAGAAATAACTCATCCAAGGTCACCTGACAGAGTTGAGAACAGACACCTGGTCTCTTGAGTCCCTTTCCAGTATGTTTTGAAAAACAGGGCTATTGAGATTCAGGTTATGATTTTGAACACCTCCAAATGTCAGAGTTATTTGAATTAGTCTCATCTATACCTATTAGTAACTTGTAAAGCCAGTAGAATATCATGGGTAAGCAGAAGAGATATTTTATGATCTGACCTTGAGAACACAGTCCAGGAATGCCAGAGTGCACAGTCAGTGGGCCAGATAGATAAGAGTTCTGGAGGACAACATGCCCTCCTCTTCTATAAGGAAGAGATGCCCAAAGAGACCATGGACAGTGCTCCTTCATAGAAGTGCTCCATCGTGACCTGAGTAGCCCTCATGAAGATACCTGCAGCCCCACTCTGTGCCATAACACACAAATTAAATGCAGCCTTCCATTTCCCGACAAGTTGCCAATGTGTCACCACAGGTTTGGGCAAGTTTTGTCACCCTAATGGAGTCCTAAGATGCAGTGCTTTTCCCCACCCTCTTAGATGAGACATCTGCATAATGCATATAGGTAGCCATGTTTTCATTTTGTCCTTTTTTCACAAGTTAAACTAAGGCAGGTCTGTCATTGAGACTGTTTTTGTGGTCCATTGCTGGCCAAAGTGAAAAGAGGCAATAGTCCCAGTGGGTTGTAGCACATCTCTGTGCTCCTTCTTACAGAATTTACTTCCTTCCAAGTTAATCTCTAATTTGGGGGACATCTGTGATGCTAAAACCCATACAAAAAAGCAAATAAAAGTAATAAAAGACAGACATGCCTTCTTATCTATTCTGAATACAGTGCTATTTATCTGTGCCGAAGCTAACTGCTTGGAGCATATTTAAGGGTGATTATTAAAAGAAAGGATATTCATGGCTTCTCGCCATTTCTAGCATTGTTTATTCTTTCATTTTAGATGACATAAAAAAAACCAACACAAGCCTTTAAGAACTGCCCATCCTCTGTGTTCATACTTTGTATTTTCCTCACATCCAAATCTTAATTAAATGGTTAATTAAAATTCCTCATGATGGGAGGAGAGGAAAAGAGATTAAAATCAAGAAAATAGACAGAAATTAGGTCAATATTCCTTCATGAAGGCAAAGGGCTTTTATGATTTATTATTATTTTTGGTCTATGCCCCTAGAGAAATAAGATTAAAATATAATCAATCCTACCACCTGCATGCTGCAGAAAAGAGAAGCAGATAACCGAGGAAAGATGTTTTGCAATCCAGCTGCACACCTGTCTAAAACCCCTCTGCCAAAGGGGATGGACAAAGGAAAGATTGCCACAGTCTTTACTTTTCTTTCCTTTAATGAGCTTTGAAGGGTTTCATTTTACCAAAGCAGTAATGAATGTCTCTTGCAAACTGCAGGGGAAAATGGTCTTATTTGGAAGTAATTGAAAATATGTTTTTGCAGCCACTTACACACCCTGTTCAGATAGTGCAATTTAATTAGAAAAGAAAGCTATCCACTGGCTTCTAAAATTCCTTGTATAAAGAGTGACATCTAGTGAATGAAAACTGAATTTTTTTTAGGGAAATAAAATGAATTGCCTGTGCAAAGGAAGGAGATGCAAATATGGATGGAGTAAAATGTAGATTTTAGTGTCCATTAGCAATAATGCTAGCAAAACAATGGCATGTGACAATCTAGCAGAACTTCACTGATTCCCCTGAAGGACAAGGTAATCATCTGCATGTTACCGAGTGTTACTAATAGTGTTTCTAAATAACTGACAAATAAGGGCATATATGCAACACATGCTTGTTCCTTATACTCCAACTTGCCAGGGTACCTCACAGAAGTTAATGGAAGACAGCCTGCAGAGATCTCACTGCAGGGTTGGGACCTTATTTTGACTACTGTGGAAGCCATATAGTCAGCTACTACAGCTAAAGTTGCAAACCAGTTTTAATATTAACCTCCATTTCATATGCTCATAAATTCCCAAATCATTTTCCTTTGCTGCTAAAATGACCTATGATTGCTTTTTGTTGAAGGATTCCCTCCCCCACCCATCAAGTTGGGCCAAAATCAGATCTGCTGCTACTTTAGCTTCACAAGAAGATAACCATTTATCTTATAAAAATAGCGACTTCCTTTTCCACTGTCTAGTACCATAATACTGCTTTGACCCACATGTGTAAACAGTCCTTAACAAGCAGCACATGCTTTGCCAAGTTTCAAAACAACATGCTTCTCAAAGACAAAGGTCAGACACAGCAACCTACTCAATCTTTCTGCCTTATAAGGCCTAGAGCAGAGGTATCCAAGATGTGGGCTGAGTAGCCCTATCATCTAGCTTACAGCACTGCATATGGGTCTCAAACTGGCCCCACAAACCATTCACAGTACATGCTGGTCCTAGATCACTTGCCCTACACATAATATATAGTGCCCATCTGATATGGTCTGCACACAGTGCAGGGGTTGGGGCCAGCACATGAGGCCAATCTGGGCATGTGGTGCTGATCCAAGCTGCACATAGTAAGTGGCACCTGCATCAAACAGGCCCTTCACAGTGGATCTAGGGTAAGTCTAGATCAGGGCCCACAGACCAGGTGCTGAATCCAAAAGGACAGGGCTGGGCTGGTGTGGGTGCCACCTGCAATGTGCACCCTAGACCCCATGCACTGTATGGCATGGATGGGGCCGGCACATGTTGCACGCAGGGCTGCTCCAGCCCGCAGACAAACCCTGAGCCCTTCATTCAGCCCACAAAGCCAAATGAGTCTGACACCCCTGGCCTGGCCAGCCCATTTCTCAATCACAATGCCACCACAGAACAAGGTTTTATTCTCCAAATATAGATGCAGAATTCATGTTGTTGACTCTGCAGCTGTGGCCCCTGGTTAACTTCAGAGGAAGGGTAAGTTGATTAACTCCAGAGAATAAGTTGGCACGTCCTGCTGCAGGTTTGTTAGCTGCACAAGGAGGTATTGTTAGTGGTGCAGCCAGCTGGCCTTCTTCTACTGTTTAATTGCTTATCATTTTGAAAGAGGAGGAGTTGTGCTGGCCATGAGGAAAGGGACCAGGAACTAGTGGCTGCTGCAAAGAAGAAAAAACAGAAGGAAGTACAGGAGAGAGACAAAGATAGGGGTAAAAGAAGAGAAAAAGAAAAGAGAATGGGAATAACAGAGAAACAAAGGATAGATGCTGATAGCAACATATTTGCTGAGTGGGTGTCACAGAAAGAGAGAATAAGGCACTGAAGAAATAATAATGATAATAAAAAGAAAGTTTAGTTACAACATTAAGGCTATAATCTACTCCTGATCTTTGTGGAATCTGTTAATTGATCTCAATGGGACTTCTACCATGGATTAACAGCAGGTAGGTGCGCATACGTGTGCGCATGAGCACAGATACGTCCCAGGCGTCCTCTCTCCAGTGCACACTTCAGGAAGAGAGGACTCCTGGGAAGGGATGGTATCCACCTTATGCAGAAGGGTAAGTCCCTGTTCTCAGCCAGGATGGCTGATCTTCTAGGTAAGACTTTAAAACTAAGATCTCTGGGGGATGGGGAAACATTGACTGGAGGAGGCCTGGGGACCAGCACTTAAGAAAGCTCCAAAACTGGGGACACTAGGAAAGCCACTCTTGCAAGAGCTGAAGGAAAGATCCTCCCTCAGTGTGACAGGAAATTGAGGGTCTCAGCTGGAGGACTCAGGTGCCTGTACACTAATACCAGGAACATGGGGAACTAGCAGGAGGACCTCGTCCTCCAACTCTCCAGTGGGCATTCCAATCTAGTAGGGATTATGGGGACCTAGTGGGAATCCTCATGTGATTGGAATATAGCCATAGAAAACTACACCCTTCACAGAAGGGATCAAGAAAGGGCAGAAAGGTGGAGGTGTAGCTCTCTATGCAAGTACTGTGCGCAGGTAAATACTGTGTGCAGGGCAAGAGTACACCTCCTCTGAGGCTCATATCAGTTCCAAAGCAGAGCAGTTTGAAAACCTCTGGGTCAAACTACAGCGGGGCACAGTGAGAGGGACCTAACTATAGGTGTATACTACAGACCACCAAACCAGGGGGAGGAGCTCAATCTAGAGTTCTCTCGAGAACTGTCATTGGCCACGTGTGCACAGGACATGGTCGCCATGGGTGACTTCAATTATCCAGACATCTCTTGGGAGGAACGCTGAGTTAAGTCAGATTGGGTGCATTGCTTCCTGACCTGTATCGAAGAACTCTACCTGACTCAGGAAGTACATGGGCCAACCAGAGGTGACACTCTCCTAGACTTGGTCTTGCCCAAAGGAGATGATTTGGTGAGTGACTTGAATATTGACAGTAGCCTAAGCAGTGACCACAAAACTATCATGTTCATTGTCTGTCACAAGGCAGGCAAATCAGCTAGCAGAGCTGAAGTTCTGGACTTCAAAAAAGTGAATTTCAACAGACTCAGGGCAATAGTAGGGGAAGTGCTGCAGGACCAGGGACTGAAGGTAAAAGGAGTGCATGAAAAGTAGTTGTTCCTCAAGAATACAATCCTCGAAGTACAAAGGAAGTCCATTCCCATGCAGAGGAAAGGTAGCAAAAGGGCTGGTAAGCCTTCTTTGCTTAAAAGGGATATCATGGTCCTCTTGAAAAAGAAGAAAGAGGCATGCAAACAATGAAAACTTGGGACAATCCCCAAGGAGGACTATACAGCAATGGCCCACTCTTGTAGGAAGCAGATTAGAAAGGCTAAAGTGGCAACTGAATTTAAATTAGCAACAGAAACCAAGGACAATAAGAAGTCCTTCTTTATGTATGAAGGATTTCCTAAATATCTAAGGAGGGAACAGGAGGAAAACAGATGGAAACGTTGGGCCATTGCTTAACAACTCAGGACAGCTGGTTACTGATATACAGGAGAAAACTGAACTCCTGAATGAGTACTTTCGGCTTCAGTATTTCACCAGACTAAGGGGAAAATCAAACCAGTTAAGGTTCAGAATGGGCATGGTGGGAATGACTGCCTTCCTACTGTTGCCATTGAGCTGGTGTGTGATCATTTAGGAAAGTTAGACATTTATAAGTCGACAGGACTAGATGAACTTCATCCAAGAGTGCTGAAGAAGCTGGCTGAAGTCATCATGGGACCTCTGGCAAAACTCTTCCAAAACTTGTGGCACTCAGAAGAGGTCCCTGAAGACTGAAAGAGGGCCAATGTTGTACCAATCTTCAAGAAAAAGAGGAGAGAGGAACTGGGCAGCTATAGGCCAATTAGCCTAACTTCTATCCCAGGGAAAATCCTGGAAAAATTAATCAAGGTGTCTATGTGCAATATGCTTGCAGGAGGTAGGATTCTGAATGACAGCCACCATGGCTTCGTCACAGGCAGGTCTTGTTTTACCAACCTCTTCTTCTATGACCAGGTAATTCGCCACCTGGATAAGAGAGAGGAGGTCGACATTGTATACCTAGACTTCCAAAAGGCATTTTATCTGATATTCCATGATGTTCTCATGGGAAAATTGGAGGATTGTAGGCTTAACTGCTCAACAGTTAGACAAGTAGGAAGCTGGCTGTGGGGTAGGACCCAGAGAGTTCTAATGAACCATGCTGTCCTGGTGAGAAGGGGCCAGTGGTGACCCTCAGGGATCTGTGGGTGGTCCAGTACTTTTCAACATCTTTATCAATGATTTGGATGTGGGGGTGAAGAGCTTGCTGGCCAAGTTCACGGATGACACCAAGTTATGGGGGAACATGGTCATGCTTGAAGATGGGCTGCAAATACAGGTGGACCTAGACAGGCTGGCAAGTTGGGCAGACCAGACCAGATGAAGTTTAACATTGAGAAGTATAAAGCACTCTAGCCGGGGATGACAATCCCCAACATACTTACAGGCTCGGTGGCACCAAACTAACTAGCACCACAACTGAAAGAGACCTAGGGGTAATAATAGACCATAGCATGAACATGAGCCATCAGTGCAATGCTCTAGTCAGCAGGACAAACACTACTCTGGCATGCATCAACCGATGCATCTCAAGCAAAACTAAGGAAGTGATTCTTCTGATTTACTCAGAATTGGTGAGACTGCAGCTGAAGTACTGTGTCCAATTCTGGGTGCCACACTTCAACAAGGATGTGGAAAAGCTTGAGAAAGTCCAGAGAAGAGCCACCCATATGATCAGACTTGCAAGGCAAGCCATATGAGAAAAGGCTGAAGGATCTCTTTAACCAAAAAAGAGAGTCCTCCCCACCATATACAGGGAACTAGTATTTTGCCATTTAGCAAAACTATATTTGTCTTCAGAGGTTCAGATTAAATAAGAGTTTCTTTGGCAGTATTTTTATGCAGTGTTTGATTACTAACATTTAGAATTCTTACTACAAGTGAAGTTTTACAGCCTCGGAGAAGTTACACAGATTTCAAAACTGTAAGTTAACACTTGTGAACATTTCTAATAGACAGCTCCCACAGAAGTCTGATTTGTTTCTCATTTGGCAGGGCTGCATGGGTGGAGGCAGAAGATGCGTTCCACTTCAAAGATCTGGCTTGCTAGAAGAAATGAATCATATAGACCTAGACAGCCCTTCTATGCAAAAAAAAGCCACCTCAGGAACACGGGAGCTCATGCTGTTCCCATCAGACAGCACATAAACAGGGAGAGACTTTTGCTAGTGAGCAGGTGTTTCAGCAGATCTCCAGAAATCTGTGTTGATTCCAGGGGGTAAGCAAACCCCACAGCCATGTGCCTGAAGGCCTGCTATCTCCTAACCCCCCTGTTAAGCTAACAAGGGCCTCCCTACCAGCAGCTGTCCTATTCCTTTAGATTAATATGGGGAAAGGGATTCTAAAACTTGAGAAAAGGAACACAGTAACTCAAGTTTTCACGTTTCAAATGCCTTAAATAGCATGGACAGACATATGACATTAAAAATCTCTTTGTAAGAGAAACAGTACAAGGTTCCTGTGTACTGGCTCCTGGGGACAACAGGCAGGACTTCATAAAGTCTCATAATGGTGGAATTTATTATGGCATTTACCCACTGCTGCAGAACTGCATTTGAGACTCTATAAGGTTTAGGAAATAAAATCAACTGATTTCATCTATCATAATTGTGAAGATACTATTGAAAATATTGCATCCTTCTTTCATCTTCTGAGACCTAAAACAAGCCTTCTATGGTGGCGGGCTGTCCCATTCACTTCAAGTGAATAGTCTTTAGAAACCATTGTTAGCTCTTTCACTACTGATCATCATTTTAGAAGTAATAGCCAGTTAGTGGGCCTGACTCTCCAATCTGCAAAGAATCCACAGCAAGTGCAAAGAGACTGTCAATTAGTAAATCACCCCAGCACAAGGAAAGGCCTAAGGAACCAAAAACAGAGTATGGTTCCTTTGCAAGAAAAAATATCTGCAGAACATGAAACTAAACTGTAGAGACAGACTAACTAACCAAACTGCTGACAACACAGGCACTGAGATTGCTACCAGAATCATTGTCTTCATATTCAATTTATTTAAAGACTCATTTTTTTTAAAAATTCAGATGAAGTTGATGCAGAATTTGGATCCATTTTGCTGTAAAGTACTGGAAATCAGAGCCTTGATTTATAAAAAGTCCTTCAGTATGAGAGTAACCATGGGTGAGGGCATTTTACCTCTACCTTCCTCACTCCAGGCATGTCCATCTGCTTCCTATTAAGTCACTGCTTCCTTAACTAGGCAAGAGCATACATGTGTGTTCCCCTGGGGCCAGCATATCAATGCCATCAGCTAATACAATAGAGCGAGCAGACCTGAATTTGAGCTCCTTAATGACTTTGTATGAGGAGAGCTCCATTGATTTCAACAGCGAGGCACTCAAGTTACTAGGTGAGAGCAGTCATGCCAGGGAAGTGCAGTTGATCCTACTACACACCTACCTGAGCATTACACAGCAAACAAGGGGGAGGAAACAGGCTGTGTTTCTCTCTCATCTTCAGCTGTAGTAACCTTGTGTGTTACTTGTTACTATCAGGAATGCCCTTTACAGAGAGGTGTGGCTTTCAAGTGGAAGTCCTTTAATATAGCCTCAGGCTATAACCCTGCTGACATCTAGCCAAAGGAAACTGTGAACAGCATGCCTCCTCATCCTATATAAGTCACCTACCCAGCAATGGTCTCACTGCCTTGGTCAGGGATAGGAGACTATGATTGATAAAGCAGTAGCTGACCTCTTTCTCTGCCACCTCTCATGGAAATCTGTTTGGCTTTCATCCCCTTCACTAAGCAAGGGAGGGATGACTTTCAAGTGGCAGATGGAAAAGACTTGATCTTCCTGCCAATTCAGTATCCTATGCAACTAGGTTGACCACCCTTTCCAGATTGGAAGGTGGGACACATGCCCTTGCCTGCGGCACAGCCACAGTGGAGCCCATCAGGGGGACAGAGCCAAGTGGAGCCTGTGGAGTGGAGCAGAGGAAGATATGGGCTGTCCACTGCAGGGTCAGGGCTTTCCACCCTACTGTTCCCCAGGACTCCATATCAACTGCATCACCATAGAGAGGTGCCCTCTACCCACTTGGCAGCAGTGGAGAACACAACTCTGCATCACTGCCACTACAGTCACTGCCGCCAGGCAGGCAGGGTGTGCCTTGCCATGGTTGCACAGCCAGCACAGGGCTCCCGGGGGGAGAGCAGCAGGGCAAGGAGCCCTGATCCCACA
>JAGPOW010000290.1:34500471-34515655 GCA_030014935.1 Caiman crocodilus | reverse complement strand
GAAAGACCGTGTCAAACGCCTTCCTGAAGTCTAAAAAGACTACGTCAACAGGGACCCCCGCATCCATGGATTTGGTCACCTGGTCATAGAAGGCAACCATGTTGGTCTGACAGGACCTTCCCTTAACAAACCCTTGCTGATTTCCCTTCAGCATAAAGTCACCTGCCGGTCCCTCACAGATATGAGCCTTGAGAATCTTCTCAAATATCTTCCCCGGAACCGAGGTGAGACTCACAGGCCTGTAGTTCTCCGGGTCCTCCTTCCTTCCCTTCTTAAAGATGGGCACCACATTAGCCACCTTCCAGTCCTCTGGCACCCGTCTAGAGCTTAGCACCATGGAGCCACCCCAGTGGGTGTAGGTGGGTGTGGGCTTTGTGAGGGGTTTGGGAGTTTGTGAGTGGGTGCTGTACAGGGGTGTGGGAGGTATGGGGTCAACCACACAGGTAAGAGGCAGCTCCTTTCTATCCACTCTCCGATTCCAGATCCTCCCAATCCTTTCTTTGTTAGCTCCATGGTGTCCTGATTTTTGTGTTTTTGCATAGTATATATAGAGGTAATTCCATAATAGCTCAAAATACAGTCTTACTCTTGTATAGTGCAGGGTATATGTGCAGTTTTTGGGAAAGGAGTCAGGGGGGCAAGGAATTCTGCTGTCTGTGGAATAACTGCTCCTGGTAATGAAGCTCCTATTTCACAGCCCTGCAGAAGATTTTTAACTCATTTCAATGAAGTTATATTTGTTTTTACTTACTTCAATCTTAAACCGATTAATACAGCCCTAGGCCACTACCAAATTAGGAAAGGTTCTAGTTTCTTTAACTAGAAAAAAAAGTGTGTCTCGTTTTACTCACCTCACCATCTGCACCCCCTTTTCAAAATGCTGGATTTACCCATGTCCACAGCACCTGCCAGCTGCCCATTACAGGGTGGGTGTTGGAAGTAGAAGTCAGTGTCAAAGAAAAGCCCTTTAAACATCCTAGAGATTGTGGGCTCTTGGCAGATAAGAGGTCCAGGGTTTCATTTCATTAAATTAAACTGCTCAGAATTGAAAAGAGCCAAAGAAGAATTAGTTGTTATTGCCTTCTTTGGCTTGCACAGAATTTCTGCCTGTGCTTTTAGGATTTTTTTTTCCATCATAAGACCTCAAAGCACTGTTTTTTGCAATCTGTTCAGAGTAGGTGGGAATAGAGTTGCTGTCCAGAGGGTGTTTGGGAAAGGGAACATGATGAAAGGAGAATCACTACCCAAGATGTTCTCTTAAGTCCAATTACTGTTCCTCCCAGCACAATAAATATTGCCCAATTCTATGGAAGTAGAGTTCTGCTCCTATTTCTATTGTTCTCCTGTTATCCAGAGGGTCCTCCCTGCTCCTCCAACAGCAGCTGTGAGCTCCCTGCTCCTCTCTATCACTTTTGAACTTGAAGGAGCAAAGATAAGCCTGTGATAAAAAGGATTGTAGCAGGATCATGATTATAGCTTTGTTCGAACAGTCTTTAAACTTCACATTGTTCTTTATTTCCTGGGCACACTTGTCTCTCCGAAACAACACAAACATAAATCAGAACTCAATAAAATAACTTAACATAGCGCATATACAGTGTGTTCATAGTCCTGAGTCATCCCCAGCCCCTAAGAAGGTGCCTCCAGCTCACTAGTGCTCCCTCCACACTACAGCCTTCCTTCTCAGGTTGTCTTTGATTCCGTTCTCTAACATGATGCAGCTGCTTCGCATCTTGCAGCCTTAGGTCTTCTCCCAAGCCCAGTGCCTCAGACTGATTGACTTCCTCTTTCTCAGCTGTCTCTCTCTCTCTCTCTAAGTTCTCAACTCTCAGTTCCTATTGTCCAGCAATTTTCTCCCAAGAACCTAACTACCCTTTTCCCTAGTAAGTTTATCTCCTAGCTCCCTTCCATCAGGGCCTTTTTTCTCCCGGTGGTCAGGCAATTATCTTTCTCAGCTGGCCCAGTCCTCCTAAGCAGCCTGCAATCAGTGCCTACTTCCTGCAGCTGGGTTGTAGCCCCTACAAGCCTGCTGTCTGCTGCAGCTGAGTTGTGTAGCCTGCTCCCAGCTGCTACAAACCAGCAGTCTGCTATAGTGTTATAATTACACAGGCACTGCTAGCTGGTGACAGACAGAGAGAAGGGCTTGAAACATTCCAGTCTTAGAAGAGTGCAACAGCTCAGCTCTTCCCCTCTTCCTCTGAAGTCTTGCTCCCTTCTTTTCCACCCACAACACATTTGTTGGCTTGCTTCCCTCAGAGGTCTCTCTCTGCACCTTGGAGTGTGGGGAGCATTTGTTGTCCCAGATACCAACAGAGAAGCTTCACCTCTGCCGTCAACCTGAAACATCCACTGGGTCTAGGGAACATCCCTTGCACTGACAGTGTAGTGGGGCAGGGGGCTAAATCTGCTGCCCTTTGAGACAGATTGTGAAATATGGTACATTTGAGAGCCATGATACTCAGTTTGGTATCCAGGTCAGCACTTCCCAAGATGGGAGTTCCCCAAGAAAGAAAGAACAAATAAAGATTATTGTATAAAAAAGCCAGTCTGGCCACCTTCCATAATGCTGCAATTCCTCTTCTCACCTCCACTTAGGTCTTAGGGTAGAGTCTAATGAGCTATTTCTGCACCAGAGCTTCAGCAATAACTTTAACACCTACCAAGAGGTACCAATAACACCCTGTTATCTTTCATGAAACTGTATACCGTTAAGCTGTCTTGTTCAAATATAGTTCCTTCATGACTGAAAGCTGGTACTGGCCAATGACTGCACAATGGCTAGTTGATGGACTTAGTAAGTTTGAGGCCAAGTTAAGCCTCAGTGGTAGAGCAAGAATGGTGATGAAACTTACTGTGTTAGTTCTGTAGATAAATGGAGAACCTCAGACCAGTCCCTTCCACCCACACTGGTATTTCAAAAGGGAGTTAAATTGGTTTGTCCACAGAAGACCCGCATGATAGTGACTCCATGTCTAGCCTTCAGACTGTGTGGAGCCACTCCAAGTTTTTACAGCTTTTGGTGAAAAATGAAGTCAGAAAATGCCATTTGGAGTTACTAAATAGGATTATCTTAAAGAGAAATCTACCTGTCATTTAAGTAGAAATACTTAGTAAATACCCTTGGTTTTTAAAAGACTGAATCCTCTGTGAGGTTCCGTTCTTTACTGCAACATGATACGTGGATACATTTGAGGTACCCTTTGAAAAATGCCACTCTTTTGACTCCAGAAAAATAATACAGAAGAACTCAGAAAGACTGTTACTATGGATTTCTATTTGAAATCTTTTGAGTTTACCTGCTGAATCATGTTTGCATACCTAACAGTACTAAAATTGTATGGTACCCTGCAGTACCCTTGAAAAGATCTTAAGGCACCCCAGGGTGTTGTAGCACCCTGTTTGAGAATCACTGACCTAGAGATTTGCAACGTATTTAAAAGCAGTCAAAGCGTTCATTATTTTCCCTAGCTGGTTAGAAGATGCTATTGGATCACCAGTTTTATCACTGCTCATTTCCAATTAAGGTGATATGGTACTGGATAACATTTTCAAAATATCAAAATTCCATCTTTAAAAGATGTCTTAATAAAGCACTTCTGAAACAGTGATGAGTAAAACTTTCAAGAATACTCAAGTGATATCTCTAATAATACATGGTACCTGAGTCTTTCATGGTACCTGACTGCAGGCAAAGGTCCTTTTTGTGATTCATCTTTTATTAGATCAAGTGTGCAGTGTAAGAGATGTTGGACACTGCAACACTACTGCAATTACAACTGCAGTATATTTACACTGCTTATCACAAAGTATATGTGATAGTTTAAGCACCCACCCCCAATCTATATTCATGTACTCATTCTGAAGCAACCTGCTGTAATGCATATATGTCATACAAAAGGTAGCTTCACCCCTGCTCCTGCCCCAGGAGCCATAGCTGGAATAACTGAGGGAAGTATTAGGAATTCAGGTTAACAGGAGAGGTCAGGGAGGTCACAGCTCGCTGTGCTGAATGGGAATAGAAGGCAGTATTTTTTTTCTTGTAATCCATAGTTTATGTTATTTCATTGATTACTGCCCCCCCAACAGAGGTCAGAGACACAGACTTTTTCTAATCCTTTTCTCCCAAGATGGGCAGGCAGTCAGTGACAGACTTGTTAGCACAGCAGTAATAAATGAGATGCAAGTTATTTCCTGACAGGCTAATGACTGGCTGGGAGGAGCTGACTGTCCAAGGAGCAGTCAAGATCATTAACCCCAGCCAGTTATTAGTCCTATGAAAATACTGTGCACTGAGATCATTAAGTCTACTGCATATTGGGGAAAAAAACCAGGCATGTGGATATTTGTAAATGGTAACACAGTTTCACTGAGTCTGGTATTTGCTTGGCATGGCAAGAGCAATGATGCCTTATACATTAACTGTCCTGATGGAACCACCTCCTAATAGTCTATTCATCTTAAACTGCACATTTTTACAAGTTATCCAAACAAAGCATTTTACATAGTTGTCCATATAATCAGTTCTGGCAAAGACAGACAAATGTATTAAGGTTTACATACCCTAACAGAATTTACATTAGATGTATGTATACCAACATAAATTACATAAGTAGCAAAATTATCAGATGTGCAGCTATCTCAGGGTAACTATTTGTAGTAGGCAGCTATTACTGTGCCTCTCCCCCACAGGTAACAGTTTGTTTGCCCTCAGATTTCAGCAACCCTGAGATAGACTGGAATAGACAACACCTAAACCAATGTAGGCTACACGGGTGGAGTTTTGCCCCAGATTATGTCAAGGGTAATTCTGCACTGAATTAGGCACTTACCCTCATTTAAATGTTTGTCATCTGTCTGCTCCTTTTTTTCCTTTTTTTTTTAATACTGATGTAACTGCACTAGCATAACAGTGCCATCTGTCCACAACCTCAGGATAAAATGCAATTGAAAGAGTATATTAACCAGTTGTTTCTGATGGTTGGACTGAGGAATAGAACAGTTGGTCCATTGGGAGAGCTAAATCCAATAATTTCTGAAGTTAAAGTGCGTTTTTTTTAATATTGGCAAGTAGAATTACATTTTAGCAACAGAGTCTGGTGGCTTTAAATCTATCCTACATATGCCAACCACACAGTGACTCTTTTTTTTTCAATTAAATCACAGTTCTTCTCAAATAAGAGGAAGTAGTAGGTGTGGGAGACAATTTGGCACATGACAAATTGCTCTTGCTTCTTAAAATAAAAAGATAGATGTTATTGTTCTATGGACTTCTTCATATTCATCTGAACAAAGCTATAATGCCAACTTGAACAGATGACGCATTTAATGCAAAGGAAGAAATAATAGGAAACCCAGAAAACGTATATTGGGATGATTTGGCCTGTTTCCAGCCAATATAGACAGTTGTTGATAAACTGCAAAAGAATCAGATATTTAACCCTCTGAATATTTAATTACTTGAAAATGTAGTGTGATTTACTATACTGGGGGCTTTTGTAATGGCAAGTAGTGGCAAAGTAGGAGTTGTAGGGCTCATTAAACAAATTGGAAAGTAGAGCTAGGCAGCCAGAATTACAATGGAGCAGAAGAAACAGGGGAGGTGCCACCTGCCCCTTCTATCTTGTCCTGCGCTTGTTTGCCCCTATCCCTGAACAACTAAGAAATAGCCCAATAAAAGGGTCAGTGATGGCTTGAAGTAGTGCTGGCCAAGAGGTACACAAGGAATAGCCTTAGTTAGGAAGAAGCACTGGAATAGACTGAAGTTCAGATTTGTTCCTATGCCTGGCTATGCTCCTGACTAGCTGAATATCATTATAAGGTGACTTGTCTTAAATACTGTAGAGATCAAGTAAATAAGAGTCTGTGTAGAAAGCATTCCAAATAATTAGCACTTTTAAATTTTTATTTTCAATAAAGAGATGTAGTACACAACTCCTTGATCAGACAGGCACAGGATTATTTTAGAAAGGCATGATCTAACTTCAGTTGCTCCACACAAGGCTTTCAAAACCCTGCACTTACAAAACATCCTGAAAACACACACTCTTGCAACACTCCAGTAAAGTAATGTCACCTCTAATTTACAGATAAGGACAATGACAATATTTGGCCTGAGTTTTTGTATGCCTCCAATTTGTGTGTCTAAACTTAAACTTACGTTCCTAAAATCAAACCTAGACCTGACAAATCAAGTCTCATATTTAGAAGCACCATGCACTGAAAAAGTCAGTTAAAGCCAACAGAAACAACAAATACATGGAAGCTTTGATATATACAACTTTAATATATACATCCATTTATAATTAGGTACCTAAATCTACAGATTTAGGAGCCTAACATTAGGAGGCGCACATGTTTTGAGGGGATAGAAATGACCATTGTATAAAGAACCACTTACTTCATGGCTTGCTGTTTTTTAAATGGAGAACCAATGTAGGAAGGAGAGCACAGTTAAGTAGATTGCTGCTGCATCTGGAATTCTTTAATGACCTAAAAAGAAATGATACAAAAAGGACACATGGCTAAGAGCAAGTGCAAAGCAATGTAGCACAAGCATGTGGTGGGAAAAAAATTAGAAAAGTGAGATGCAAAATGACTCAAAATTACCAGGGGATATAAAAGGCACCAAAAAAAATTCTCATAACTATGCTAGGAGAAAGAAGACAAAGGGAAAGACAGGTTCCAGAGGGAGAGAAAATCATGGATAATACAGAGAAAGCTGAATATCTGATGCCTTTTTTGTCTCCACCTGCAGAAAAAAAGAAGCGGATAACCAGATACTTAACTCACTTGAGCAATGCAGAAAAAAAGAAGTGGGTAACCAGATGCTTAACTCACTTAAGGAAGGTGAATGCCAAAACAGGGGGAAAATAGTTAACAAATACTTGAATAACATAGGTCTGACTTGAATCTATCTGATAAAATAAACCTGAGACTATATAAGGGAGTAGATGAAGCAAACCAAACCTTCAGCAAACATTGTGAGAAGTCAAGGAGAGGGGGGACAGAACTGTCTAGATGACTGGAAAAGAGCCATCACAGCACCTACTTTTAAAGATGTGGAACCAGGGGAATTCTAGATCAATCAGCTGAAATGTAAAACATGGAAAGATACTAAAACAAATTGTTAAATAATCATTCATAAGCAACCAAAGGATAATACAGTGATAAAAACCAATAACATAAATTTTGATAGGAATAAGTTGTGGCAAACCAATGTTAATTTCCTTCTATAGGTAGCTTAGTGGATAAACAGTAGATGTAAGATTTGGCTTTAGTAAAGGCTTTTATTACTGTCCCCCATGTGACAATCTCATAAGCAAACAAAGAATCATGATCTAGATTATATTACCATTGCACAATCAGTTGAAAACTCACAGTCGAAAAATAGAGAAAACATTTCAAATAGGATCCATCAGGGGTCTCTCCGGGACCAAATTCTATCCAATATTTTCAATAATAATTAGGATGATGGTATAAGGGGTAAAAATACAAGACATGCTGAGGACACCAAACTACGAAGAGGTACAAGCACTTCGAAAGACAGGGTCAGAATTCAAAATGGTTTTGATAAATTGGTTAGAAACGAAAAGATTATACTTAATGGAAAGACAAATGCAAAATTCTAGACTTAGGAAGGAAAACCAAGGTCTCAAAATGGAAAAGGGGAATAATCAGCTATTACTGGTCAAATATGCAATGAATAAACAGGAAAGGATATGGGAGTTGTTACAGGCCACAAACTAAGGGAGAAACAAGTGCAAATGGATTATTTTTAGGACACTTTGGTCTTTGGGTAATGTTTGCTTTATCTATCCAGGGAGCTGGATGAAGTGACCTGAGAAGGCCCTTGCATTCTTACATTCCTATGTGATACCATTGTAAGAAAGGAGTATGTCATATTGAGGCTTATTGAAAAAAGTGTGATATGCATGATACAGGAAGCAATTATTTCATTCTACTGGATGCTACTGAGGTCTTACTGAGGCCTGCAGCATGTCAGGCACCACACTACAAGAGGCATGTAGACCACTTGGAGATGGCCCAGAATAAATTACAAGGCTTTACAAAATATGAAAAATAAGGAAAGCTTGAAGGAACTGGGTTTCTTCTAGGGAGAAAAAGAATTGAGGGGCTATACAAAAAATCTTCCAGTATGTAAAAGGTTTTTAAAAAGAAGTCAGTGATCAGTTTTTCTCTATGTCCATATGAACTAATACAAGAAAGAATTGGCTTAATTAAAAGAAAAAAATGTTAAGTTTGATATTTGGAAATATCCTTCTAAGTACATAGATTCTTAGGCCCCAATACAGGTTGGCTAGTCCACAAGCTCGCTTGAGGTTGGAACGATAGGGTTAACACTTGTCACGGATGGTCCAAATCAGTGGTGGCCAACCTTTCCAGGAAATGCTCCAAAAATTACCCCTGCATCCTGCCTGCGTGTCACTCTGATCCTTTTCCTTTGTCCAATCTGATACTATGTTTTCTGCTTCCTGCCTGGTCCCCTCTGCCAGATCCCTGCTCAGCTTTCTGGTTCCTGCCCTGTCTGCTGCTATGCTGTCTGTTCCCTTCCTGATCTATCATATGCCATGCCACTTGTGGCACATGTGCTGCAAGTTAGCTATCCCTAATCTAGATAATCATCCTTCCTCAGTGTGAATGGACTAGATCAGGGGTTTGGAAGACATCTTTGTGGGATATGCAAGAGAAATGGTGTAATGGTGGATTTAATTTTCATTATAATAACTCACGGCATTTAAGGGGTTAAAATATAAAATGTCCACTGGGAGGGGGATGCCGGCAGCTGGTAGATCTGAAAGAGGGTATGCAATAAGAAAAAGTTTGGGAATCTCTGGACTAAATGATTTCTTGAGATCCCTTCTGAGCCTACATTTTTTTATCTCTGTGTATTTATAGGAATTCCTTATAGCAAAGTCTGTACTGAACTGCATTTTTAACCAACAAAGGTATAATCCTTCCCTATTTTGCCTGTCATAGTCATTTTAGGATTATGATGACCTGGATAGGTGGGGAGCAGGGAGTCAGGACTCCAACAGAAGCACATAAACAATAATAGCCAGGGAGTGGTAGTTTCTATATCATTAGCTTGCCTGTTCCTAAGCTTCTTGGTGTGATGACGTTTGCTGGAAGTAGAGCAATGTTTCTGAGTTTCCAGGGGAAACTTCTGTAGCATCTTCTTCCTGATGATTTATATTAAGTCCTAGGTGGAGCTAGCAGGATATGCTTGTAGTAATTGCACTGTATCTTTTGGCTCTGTTCTTATACCCAGGCAAGTAGGGTTCTGTCTGAACTTTTTCCATGGAAACTGGGCTTTTTGAGTGGGACAAAGTTGTTGTAAAACATGTAAGTTTTCTGTGGGAAAACTTACACTTCTTGTCAACCACCTGAAACTTAGGTTTCAACAAAGCCAAAATTTTCCACATTTTTTGTTTTTTTCCAATAGTTCTCTGACCACCTCTAGTTACCACTTAAATTCAGGATGACAAACTGACACCATATTTTAATACTAATATATGGATTTAAACCCCAAAGACTTCCATGTAAGAGCACAAAAGTTTGTGTATGGGAGTCCCTGGCCGTGTAGGACGCTACCCATGCTGAGCTCACAGTAGGACTGGAGCTTTCACTGCCTTGTAATTTTTGGATGGCTAAAACTGTACATGTGACTTGCATGAAGTGAAACTAAGAACAGAGATTGTGAGTTTTGCAGGGTTTTTTAAATGGTCCAGTTCCCTGGTCTAGACACAAGAGAACCTTAGTTGGTATTTTAAACTGCCAGGTAATTTGACATATCAACAGTTCTTTGAACTCCACTAAACTTTTAATTGTGGTTACACCCTGCTTTTTACTGAGCTATGAAAAGGGGGGTTCCCATTTGATTTACACAAATGTAAATCAAATGGGAACCCCCCTTTTCATAGCTCAGTAAAAAGCTATGAAAAGGGGGTTCCCATTTGATTTACATTTGTGACTTTATTTTTTTAACCAGGATTAGGGAATGGAGCATTAGGGAGTATGATATGTTTCCTGCCACTTAAAAGTCAAAAAGTGAGATTTTTGTTAAGGAGACTCTACTTAATCAGATCATTATATAATATTTTCATAGTTTTTAACCTCATATGGGCAGCACTAGGTTTGGTATAATCTGAGTCACATAGGAAACAGCAATGTCACATAAACCTCTGGAAGTGCTTTAGCTTTTGGAAGTGTTTACTGCTTGTGACATGTGACCAAGATTTTTTTTGTTATTTTACAAAGTAGCAGTTCCCCAAACACTGTGTTCTCCTAATGAATAGATGAATAAAAGAATGTTTTTTAATTGAATACTGCTGCCTGTACAAAAGAAAAATCAACCCCAACCCTGTAACAATACTGACTTCCAGTCATAGGCTGATTCTTTTGGAAGCATTCAATACCACCATCAGCATATACAGAACTATAAATGTGTGTGGGGGCATCAACTTTCCTTTTTGCTGGGGGGAGGGGGCTAAGATGACAGACATGTGGAAAGTTTTACATATTTCAGACAGCCCTCTTCCCAAAGGAGGCCTTTGGGCCCTCACGTACTCAGCGCCTATGAATGTGTGTCATGTGTAAAATCTTCCTGTGACTAGTATATGACTTTAAAGCGAGCAGGAAATCTTTTAAGTGGGGCTTACCAAGATTATTGAAAACAACATGATTGGCACTTCTGTGCATGAGACTTCCTGGAATGGGATAGACTTCATCTTTCTACAAAAGGTAAGAATCTCTTTTCTTACAGGTTGGCTGATCTCCTACGTTAGGCTTTGATGGGGGATGGGGAGGCAAGGATTGGAGAGAATCTAGGACCTACAAACTATAAGACATGCAACAGTACATCCCAGGTAAGTACTTAGGGGCCCATTGGGCATCAGAACAGGGAGGGGGTGAGGGGGGCACCATTTGGAGGGCTCAAGTGCCTCTATACTAATGCTAGGAGGCTGTGACATAGATATTTACACAGTCCGGTGGGTGGCAAATTGGCTTGAGGACCTGTACTCTTCAGTGTCTTCATCAGTGACCTGGATGTGGGCACGAAGTGTACTCTGTCCAAGTTTGCGGATGATACTAAATTGTGGGGTGAAGTGAACACTCTGGAGGGTAGGGAATGATTGCAAGCAGACCTGGACAGGTCGGAAAAGTGGGCAGTATACTACAGGATGGTGCAACAAGGACAAATGCAGAGTCCTGCACCTAAGGCATAAAAATATCCAGGACACGTACTGGCTGGGGAATGATCCTCTTAGCAGCACAGAAGTGGAAAGGGATCTCAGAGTCATAGTGGACTCCAAGATGAACATGAATTGTCAGTGTGATGAACTCATCAGCAAAGCTAGCCGCATTTTATCATGCATCAGCAGATGTATGACAAATAATGCCAAGGAGGTGATACTTCCCCTCTATGCGGCATTGGTCAGACTGCAGTTGGAGTACTGGGTCCAGTTCTGGATGCCACATTTTAAGAAAGATGTGGATAGCCTTGAGAGGGTCCAGAGGAGGGCCACTCATACGGTTAAGGGTTTGCAGGCCAAGCCCTATGGGGAGAGACTAAGGGACCTGGATTTCTTCAGCCTCTGCAAGAGAAAGCTGAGAGGTAATCTTGTGGCCACCTACAAATTCATTAGGGGGATGCAGTAAGGGATTGGACATGCTCTGTTCACCAGGGTGCCTCTTGGGGTAACAAGGAACAATGGTCACAAACTGACAGAGAGCAGATTTAGGCTGGACATCAGGAAAAACTTCACAGTAAGGGTGGCCAAAATTTGCAATGGGCTTCCAAGGGAGGTGGTACTCACCCCTACCTTAGGGGTCTTTAAGAGAAGGCTGGTTGGCATCTGGCTGGGGTCATCCTGTCCAGGCAGGAGGTCAGACTCGATGATCTGTTGAGGTCCCTTCTGACCCTAGCATCTATGAATCTATTAAAACCACTGGAGGAAGGAGAGTAAAAACTTTAAGATAGGGAGGGGAATAAATTTTGCTTAGATGAGCAACCTCAGGGCAATATAAGACAGGACTCAAGAGCCTATTATTATTGTTATTATCATCATCAGAACTGTGACTTGTTTCATCTTCAAACTCATACAACTGGCAGGTTGGACTAGCAGCAGGCTGGACTAGCATAGGCCTCCTTGGCTTTCTGTTCAGCAGAAGACAGAGCAGGGTGACTGACACTTTAGGCCAGTGGTCTGCAAACCCCGGGTCTACATCTAAGAGGCCCAAGAAAGATGACTAGGATCAAGAGTATGAGTCTCCATACTTAAAATTCAAAGGGGTCTACACCTCCACACAAAATTTTTTAGGGGTCCACAAGTGAAAAAAAAGTTAAAAAACATTGCTTCAAGCCACTGCTTTACTCCATTAATGGGCCTGGACAAGGATTTGCACATCCAGCTTGAATAACATGACCTTGAATGAGCCACAAGTGCCCCAATGGCAGATGGTTCAGTAGGGCGCTTCCCAGGTGCTTACAGCAAGACAGGGAGGATGTCAGGCTGGCTGGACACGCTGTTTGGGGACAAGCCAGACCTCTGTTTTCAGCCAATTAGGGACCAGATGGCTCAGAGGCATAAAGTGTCTAAGTCAGCATTTCTCAATCCTGGGTTGCAACCTAAAAGTGGATTGCAGGACTATACTAAAGGGTCATGAATTTTAAAAATGGATTCTGCTTTAAAGGAGAAAAACGTGGGAGACCGTGGGTTTTCCCTCAAGGGCTGGCAGAGTTCCAGCCTGTGAGCGGCTGCTTGTCCCCGCCACCCCGTACCCCCTTCCCCATACACTGGGGGTTTGGGGTATGGCGGCAGCGAGTGAGGGGCCAGGCTACCTTCACCTCAGCGGTTCTCGCGCCCCCTAGCTCGCCCCAGTGGCGCGGAGAAGCCCAGCCGGGCCCAGTCACAGCCCCCAATTTTCTGTTTGCCCAGGACCCCAATAAACGTTAATCCGCCGGGCCCAGCCTCCCCCGAGAAGCAGGGCCTGTCCCGCCTGGACCCCGGGCAGCTCTGCAGCCGGCTGGAGCGGGGGCGGGGACTGCCGGCGGCGGGACCGCCTCCCTGCGCTGGGCGGCGCCGGATGCGGCAGGCGCCGAGGCCGGGCCGGCGCCAGGCGTGCGGTATAGCGTGGCTTCACATCCCTCGCTTCAGCTGTCCGGAGCCGCCGCCGCCGCCGCCGCCGCCGCCGCCTCGCGATTATGTATCAGAGCCCAGCCCGGTCCCTGTGCTCGGCCCTGTCCGCTCTGTGCTGCGCCCCCGCCGCCGCTTCGTCCCTGCGGCTCCGCTCGCCGGCCGCGGCCAGGAGAGCGCGGTCCCCGCGCCGCGCCCCCGCCTCGCCCGCCCTTGCCGCGCCCGCAGCGGGCCCCCGCGCCGGTGAGTGCGGGACCGGACCGGGCCGGGCCGGGCCGGGGAGGGAGAGAATGGCCAGGCCGGGCCGGCCTGTAGGGGGCAGCGTGGGCTCCCAAGGAGAAAGGCAGGTGGGGCTGGAGGCCTCGTGGGTCAGATCGGGAGCTGGGGCCTCGGGGTTTTTTTAATCTAGCTGTTAAATGTCTACATCTGGCTGCCATGGAGGGGGGGGCGGAGGCGGCAGCCGAGTTGCCACATCTGGCTGCCATGGGGGGGAGCGGAGGCGGCAGCTGAGTTGCCACATCTGGCTGCCATGGGGGGGGGGAGACAGGGTGTTGCCACATCTGTTTCCTATGCAGTTGCAGCCAACAGTTCTTGCAGATTGTATCAAAACCTCCGCTGCTGATATGATGAGTGATAGAATAGTTGTAACATTAATATTGGTAATGATATCATTCTGATTTGGGGAGGGGATTTTTAAAACAGAAAGTTTTGTATTTCTTAGTTTTTCTGGAACGCTGTTTTTCTTGTTGTGAAAGCCAATACTGCTTTTTCAATCCTGAGTCAGACTTAAAAGTGAGGATGCTTGGGATTAAAGTATCTTGGGATGACTTCACCTACTTTGTCTGGGTATTGCATTACATGGAGTAGGAATACCAGGCCTGAGAACACACAGTCCTTAACTCTTCTGCACAGGTCACGTAAGGGAAGACTTTAGAATACCCTAACTGAATTTTCTTGCCTGAATGACATTTTAAATTGGATCATGCTAGCATCATCTTTCTTTTTCATAGTCAACACATTTTATATAGGCAGGTATTTCAGAAGCGGTGGGTTATGAAGGATATTTCTTCTAGAATAATTTAAAGCCACAGCAACACAAGTCCTTAATATAAATGTACTGCACTGATATAAAGTGGAACTTAAATTGTGTTACCCTCACTCAGTAGTTGTACTGTATGGCTGGTGGCTGACAGGCCTAACCAATTTTTTGGGGGAATGCTGAATGTTTCCTTTCAAGGACTGATCCAGCTATTGATGCAGTCAGTGATGATTTCCAGTGGCTTCAGTGGGAATTGAATCATTTTCTTGGGCCCCATTCTGTAATGTGACCAAGCAGGATGAGCTGTGCACCTGCTAATGAAACCAGTTCCAGGATTGGGGCATTTTCTTAGATGGTGATGACACTTGGCAGATATTACTACTGCTGAAGTAATTTTGCTGGACCATGTTGGACTTCTGTACATGACATCAAACCCTAAAAGAGTCTTCAGTTCACTTTCCTGTGTATTTTTAGGAATTAGTTTGGACTGAGGGTACAGGATGGGTTGGCCAAGCTCACTTGCATTTGAATCATTTGCAACTTGTTTTCACTTCCATCTCCTCTTGTACCCTTTCAATCAGGTTATGGTTTAGGTGCTGGCTTCCAGGATGAAGCTGGTGTTTCAGTTTCTCATGCAAACATGGATAGCTTTTTAAAGAGCTGAGGAGTAAGATAGGGCAACAGGAGGAACAATTTTATTTTTCTTGTTTCCTGCTTTACTCAAAGTCAGATTTCCTGCCAGTATCTTATAATGTTGCAGATTTCTGGTCTTCGAGTCATCTAGGGAGATTAAGATTTTATCTTTAGAAGCTTATTTTGCTCTCCAGGAGCCAGCACTACTCTAACTAGAACTCTAGAAAAGAAACAAATAGTCTACTCCTGTATAGTTGCAGTGAAGATCTAAGCAGCTGGTCCTGTGTAGGAATAACTCCATTTCTCCCCTTCTGTCTCAATTTTCTCAAATACAAGCATTGATTTTTTTTTTTTT
>JAGPOW010000290.1:34480604-34500371 GCA_030014935.1 Caiman crocodilus | reverse complement strand
TTTTTTTTTTTTTGGAACACCCTGCCAGGGCTGAGGAATACGTTTGTAGGCCTTTTTTATTTAGAAAGAAAGTTAACTTCAGTGGTACTTACTAAGACATTGGGATTCGCTAGGGTCTATGCTGAAAGCGGAAGCTGACATGCTTATAGTGGGTCCTGGAGTTTCTGTGCCCAGTATAGCTCCCCATACTATGTAGTACACAGCACAGCAGTCTGTTCATTCTTGAAGGGTAGTATTGAAGTACCCTGGCTTCAGTAGTGGCAGTTATGAGAAACCTGAGAAAGAGGGGCTAAACCAGGAAGGAAGCTGTTGCATCCAGAAGAACAAGCGTAATTAGAGTTGTCATGATCCAGGAAAATAGTATTTGCATATTCCACCCAAGACTTTTGGGAAATCCAGATGTACGTATGAATCTTGTACCTTGAGTCTTTCTAGATGTTTGATTCTTCCTAGATCAGTTACTGAAACTGCCCATTTGCTCCACCTTTTCAGGGCAACATGCATGGTAACCGTTCTGAAATGGAGTGCAGTACACTCTTGCAGGAGGCTTGGGCTGCAGTTTTCTTTGTGCCAGCGTGACCCCATTAGCTTTTACTATTTCAATTTCCATGCATTACTGAAAGCAGGAAGTTGGATAAGGCACTGATTTAGATCAATGGTGCCCAACCTTTATGTCCTGTGGGCTGGATGAGTCATGCTATAGCCGGACCTGGTCGGGGCCCGGCTGGATTCAGCAAGTGCTGTGCTTAGAATTTTGGTAGTGGGGGAGGACTGGCAGTGTTAATCACCCAGGACTCCCCCACTGCCAATTTTCCTGACCTGTAAGGAGCTGCATGGTCTGGATGCCAGGGCTCCAGAGGCCAGATTTGACACACAAGCTTGGGGTTGAGCAGCTCTGCTATATAGATGGGAAGACTTTCACTGTATTGCGTGTAATTTGTCTTCAATGACTCACTGGGGGTTTTGTGAGTACTTCAGATACTCTGCACAGAAGGTAGTCATGCAGTTCCTGTTTTTAATAGGCTTGCCCAAATTTGTCATTTGTACAGCATGCAGGCACAGACTGGATGTAGGTGGAAAGAACATAGCAGTAGCCAGTTTCTGGGAGGGTGGGGGTGGCGAGAGACTGCAGAGAGCGGATGTCTGTCGGAAAATTAAAGCTTTGTAGTGTGAATTACTATTCTGAGATTAAAGAAACACTTGCTTTAATTAAACAGACCACTAAGGACTGTGTGTTTAATTGAAAATAGAAACATCTGTTTTTCCTATCTTCAGATTATCTATAATAACTTATGTAATTGTTCCTGTATAATGAGCTTTCTGTGCAAATTTAAAGCCCAAGGTGTGCGCAAGTAATTAAATCAGTTTCTTTATTTTAAGGAAATGACTTTGTGTACTATGTATGAACAAGCAGTAGCTGAGGATGAAATAAGGCAAATTGCTGTAATTTGCCGAAGGTACCATTGAGCAATCTGCTCATCTTGGAGGAACACTTCTGTGATGAGCAATTCTTCCATAAGCGTTGTTTGCCAGGCAGAACTGTATGAGGGGGCTGAGTTAGACTTTACTTGGAAACAGGAAGTCTAATGTTTAGTCAGTTCTACAATTCTTCAGAAGGGCCTGAATGACTCAGATACTTAAGTCTCATTTCCAGAGAATTGATTTGGGCCTGTCAGTTCAACTCCTCCCACCTTTGGCTAAATCAGCTACAGGAAAGGTCTGCATCCCAAATATGATTCATGTCAAGAATATATTTTATCATCTTTGCTTGTTTACTGTTCTATGGTACTGTCAAATTGTGATGTAAAGAAAAAATTAAATTGTTGCTCAGTGGCTAATGTTAGAAATCTTTTCAGAGCATTGTCTCCTGCATGATGGCCTGTTCCTGGTCTTGTAAAATAGTTAGTGTGGTTTTTGGGCCAGGTAGAGATGTTGCACTGTTGGTATGAGTGATCAGAAATCTTCCTATGCTCATAACAGAACATAAGTTTGGCTCGTACGGACTGGCTTAAAAAGGGTAGAACCCAATCAAAGATATGCACTCCCCTCTCCTTCCTCAACCAAAGGGCAAATGCATGTTTTGTTCACTGCAGATCTAAACTAAACCATGTACAGAAAACTGTGCAACTTAGATTGATTCTGCCTCAGGCTTTTTAAATGTCTGTACCTAGCTGTAAAGTTCTGTCCCTGCACATTCCAAGAACTGCCACTACCTTGACAGTTTTGGACAACTCTGCTCTAATCTGGTATCTAGGACCTATTTCTTTTAAAGGACCCAATCTAGGTTCGTGTGCTCTGGGCCGGCCTAATGTGCATCATAATGAGCTCCAAACAAGCAGTGGCCATAGCTCCTTTCATTCAAGAATACAGCTGGTGGAGGAGGTGGTGATGGTGCTGCTGCTTTCCCTGTTGCAACAGTTCATTTGCTAGGGTGATTATTCAAGTTCTGGGAGACCTTGGGCTGAGGCAGTTCAAGCACAAACTTGCATCTCCCGGAAGAATACCCTTGTTGCTAGGCTTTAGGCTAGGTTGGGTGGGAGTGCACTATGTAGAACCGCTGGATCATTATGCAAAAAGTGGGGCAGGAAATCAAGATTCATTAGGCCATAGAGAGAGAATTCACAGAAGGAGAATGAGTGTCTAGTCCAGTGGTTAATGCATTCACCTGGGACAGGGGATACCCTGGTTCCATAAGCTGTCTCCCTGAGGCTGAGAAGGGAATTAGACTGTGGGTGACCTGGGTTCAACAGTGGGCCCAAGCTACTGGCTTCTCTGCCATCTTAAAAGAGGTGACCTCTGCTCCATTCTGGCAAGTCATGTTGTAGCCTAGGAGAGACGTTGGGGCTGTGAATCCTAACCTGATGTAGATGCTATCTTGTTGCCTAGCTAGGCCCCTAAGCTACTAAGAGCTTAAATACACACTTTTTGTTCAGCATTTCACATTGGCTTGTTTAGGATGCTCCCTGTGCAGTGTTCTGGCTGTTTTGAATCCAGCTCTGAGGCACCTACCTCTCCCAGTGCATTACAGAAAGAGCATGGGCACCCTAGGATTACAGATTCCACTTGGGAGCCGGGCCTCTAAACGATGTGAGTTGCAACCCTGACCCCTGCAATATCTAGTCCCTTTGTAAAACTCTTATTGATATGGAAAAGGTCCATGCTCTTAATTCTGAAAGGCCCATGCTAAAACCCTGCTGTTGGCCCGACTTACGCAGTATGATCTGATTACCTAATGCTACTGCTTCTCATACACTACAGACGGGAGCAACATGCATTCCACTCTGTATGTGCTCTCTTGGACCAAGGAAGCCATTTATGCAAGATGTAGCTCCTGCCCATGGAACCTTTTGCCTCCCTATGGACCATGAAATATCTGCAGTGAATAAAGCAAGGCCTGTCAGTTCTAAGTCTGGTTTTCCTTGTTGCAGGGCGGGAGGAACAGTGTGTCAATTCCTCTATTCAAAAGTCAGAAGCCGTAGCTCAAGAAGTAGCCTATAAAAATCTACACCTGGCAATATTTGTCTTTTTAAGGCATGGTTGAAAGCAAACTGTTAACAAGACCTATGAACGGTATGTCTGTGCATACAACTTCTCATAATATCAAGGGTTATCTACAGTCTTGGACTCTACCCCTTGGTCCAGATTCTTCTACCACCCCTACTTACTTAGCTGGTCTGAAGAAAGGGTGGTGTGTTCTGTTTTTATTAACAATACGCATAGTCATGAGACGGATCTGCAGAGTTGACATCCGTTGTTGCAACATTACCTGAAGAATGTCACTCCCATGTTCTCCAACCTACCTCTAAATTGCAAGCTCACTTGTAATTTGTGTCTGGTCGGCACATTGTGGTACTGCCAAGTTCTGAGAATTCAGTCAAAGGGGCAGCTGATGAACTCTACTAACAGGCTGCCAGTGAGTTCATCTGAACTGTAAGCTCTTCAAGGCAGCAACCTTGTACTTGTCTTGACACTGTGCACACCTTTGGCACTGTGAGAACAGCAAATAGAGCAACTTGTCAGTGCTGAAAGTAAGGGTGTATGCTGCTGGTGTGTCACTGCTCCCTCGCAACTCTAGATGCAGATGGAAAAATGGTACGCAACACTTCAGCTATCCCTTTCTCAGACTTCTACAAGAGCCCATCTATTCCCTATGTCATCTGCTCTCGGACAACTTAACTGAGTGCTCCAGAGTGTCATATAGGAAACCCCCTGTTTCCGGTACCCTTGAACCAACTTGCTTTCTCTGCCAGCCTCTAGAGTCTTCTGTAGAAACTTTCCTGCTCCCTTCAGCTTTCTTATGTCCAGTTGGCCTCTCTTCTTTGTTGGCAAAATGCTGAGGAATTATGGGTAAGCCTGAAGGGCCACCAATCCTATAAATGAAGGATTCTCTGGGATCAAATGAAGCACAGAATCTATTTAAGCCTGGGAAGTTCCCCTTAATGTGCTATCCTCAGAAGAGGATGGTATCTGTGATCAGACAGATCTTTTCCCCCTCTAACAAGAAGCTGAGGTTACCTTGATACTTAGAGCCTGCAGATATGCAATTTCCAGCTTTACCTATTCTAAGTTATTCTCACTATGAGCTCCCTGCACCTTATCTTCATGTTCACTTCCTGACAGTTTACTCCTGTCTTTAGGTAGGAGAGGGAATAATCAGCAGTTCACAGTAGTAACTTTGTTAAACAAAATAATTCCCTACATCTCTTCAGTATAACCTTCAGGGAGGCTAATCTGAGCCCTGTTCATCCCCCATGAAATAAGCTGCAGAAAAGGAGGAGCATTTTGCCTCTGGCATAGTGCCAGGCCAGGCCACCCAGATCTCCACAAAAAGCACTTTGCATGGATATGGTGTGCGGTACAGCTCTCTCTAACATTATTCTCTGCTAAGAAAAGACACACACCTCACTGGAGTCCTCCGACCTCAGCAATCTTTCCTGCCTTGGAGCAGGGGGCTGGACCTGATAATCTTGTGAGGTTCCTTCTAACTTCTGTGAATCTATGAGAGTCATGATCCCTGTGGAAATCTGAGCAGGAGACAAAATAGCATGGAGCTTTGCTAACTCAACCATGGTTCTAATAGCAATAGGGATTCTCCAGTGAGTTTCACTAACAGAAATGTGGGGGAGGTTGGATAGCAGAGGGAAAAACTACAAACTTATCTCCAGTATCCTTCAGGTTGGGATGGAGTGTACATTATTGATGCCCAATGGAGGTGAGTAGCAAGGAAAGCTCAGTAAGGATCTTCCTTTCTGTTCCTTCTGGATGAGGGGCCAGTCTAGTTATGCTAAGGATGTATTTAACCATAGAAGCAAAGCTCTTTCCCAAAACTCTTAAAGTTTACATTGGCTATCTCAACTGTATGATCCAAAAATGCCACATGAAAAGCCATCCAGGACCTCTGTTTCAGAGTGAAAGGTTTGATTGCTCAGGTGTTGAATTTTCTTGTTCTCTAGTCTTAATCTACTTTTGGACAGGGCAAAGATTAGTGCAGGGGCTTTCACTTTTGTGTCCGTGTTAATCTAAATGCAGCCTGCATGGGGTCCCATGTGGTACTATAAAAGCATTCATGAGATATAGGATTTACAGCGAGGATAACTCTGTCACTGGCCTAGAAGAAAGGAGCCTATAACTCATGGATCACAGCATGATATTTGGAGTAAACCTTAGATCCATTATGTGGTACTAATATACCTGTGCATGCACTGAGAAATATGCCAGGGGTCTCTGGGAATACCAAAAGCCCTATTACCTTCATTGGATTGCCCAGTTCAGGATGGCCTGAAACCATCCCTAACTGTAGCTGATGCCTTCCTGATGCATGCCTTCCTTTCATTTGCCCATTCTTCACATGATAGTAGAAAAGTCAGAGACTTGCCCTGACTATTTTTGAGGCCAGTTAAGTTACTGTGCCTGCTTCTAAAAAAAAAAAAAATAAGCAGTGTTTCTTGGTGTTTCAGTGTCTCAAGAACTGGTGAAAACTTGCCAAGACTGCACAGTACTGACTAGCTTTGGGCTGCTGCTTCTGCTGCTTCTGGGAGATGACTACTGTTTCTGAATACAGGTGTCTTGTTTTTAAGCAGCCTGAGGGCTTAGCAGATTTCTTCCTATTGTAGCATAAAAGCAGCAGAGGCATAAACAGGAGAACTGTAATCCTGCTTCTAACTTCAGCTCCTGCTGCAAAATATTCTTACTGCCTAAAACATTGGGCATTATCCAACATATGTACAAGTCTGAAATACTGACTTTAAATATGTTGGGAAAGTGAGATTAGCTCTGTGCACCTGACAAGCGATACTGCTTCTAGGTGCCAAAGACACTGCAGGCTTATGCAGCATACAGTGCATTTTTTGTATTTCTAGACTTGTTCATTTGTTACCCTAGACAAAAACAGTCTTTGTCATGTATTCTAGACCAATTCCATTTGTTAATGCCGTGGTTCAAACGAGCAAGGGCTTGGTACATAAATAGTGTTTAAAAAACAGCTGGAGATTTCGACCAGAACACGAAAAGAAATTCTTTTAAACTCCAAAAGGATGAAAAAACTTTTCAGTCCCAAAATTTCTCTAAGTTGTGAATAAATACACTGATATTATAATGACATTGTGTTGATAGTCATTGCTAGTGGAATACAGAGTACTTTTGACAGTCTTTGAACCTCAGCCAAATGCTCAGGCAGCTTGCTCACCTTTTTGATACCAAATATGTCCAGATAACCCACATATTGATCAGCATGCATAACAAATCCCATCCAAGAACTTGTAGACTTAACACATTGCTCATCATAGCAGCCAAACAAAGTGATCTAGAAAGGATTCCCCTTTAAACCAGTTTTCCAAAAATATTCCAGGCCTTGATTGTATGTTTGAAACAGTTCTGCAAGTGCCCATTAGATGTCACTACTTGGCCAACTTGTGCCATAGAGGACGTTCATGTGACGTTGAAGCTTACGTTTCTGTGCACTTCACCATTAGACTGTTCACTGTGGTGCGTTCTTGCAGTTTATCAGGTGTGTATGCAAGATAACTACGATTGTTTGCCACTGGGATGTTGTGGGAATGTTACTAAACCTACTTTTAGCTTAAACGGCTCCACTCTTGGTAAAACTATTTAGAAGCTTCTCTGTGTATGTGGTATGTAAATGTTAGTTAGTCATTTAACAAATGTAAGATGGCCTCTCTCTCATTTTATCAGAAATGAATATTAATTAATAGCTAAAGTTATTCTTTAAACTGAATGTTTTTAGTTTTAACAGTTATTTAGGGCCCTTAGGCCTACAAGAGCGAATTAAGTGCCAAACCTGCTGTTCTAGTTATACTACTAACAAGTTTATTTTAAAAAAATACAGTATGTGTATTTGTCATAATTGGAGAGCAAAATAAGGGGGAGGGGAGCCCATTCTTTCAAGAGAATCATTTTGGACCCCACTTTCCACAGATTAGAAATATATATAATTTTCCTTGAATGATAAGTACTACTATTTGTTTCACTTATGCAGTACTTCATTATGCAGGGGATAGAACTAAGTGAGATCAAAAGTAGAGGAAAGGCACAAATAGGGGAGAAAATAAACTATTTTAAAAATATCCAGATAGTATGAACACACTCAAATAATCAAGGCTTGACTTGAAATTCACACCAAAATGTCAATAAATAAATAATATTCCCTAATCCAGCAAGAATTTACTGCCTTCCACTAGACCTACTGCAGCAAAAAAAGTAGTACTGGGACCCAAACCAGTGAAAGTTATTCTGGAAACCATGCTGAGGCACCAGTAGGAAATGGTAAACATACCATTTGCTCTTCTAAATGAAAAATAGAAAGTCCCTTCTTTTTTTTTTATTGAGGAGCAACGCAGGAAACTGAATGTGCTGTTTTTGTTCTGAAAACTCATCCAGATAAGGGAAGGGAATTTCTTTGTTTGTCTCTCTTTCCATATCTAATAAGCTCAAATAAAAGATGTGGGTATCCTTAAACCTTCTTGCTGCCAGCCTTACCCACTGAATCCAAGCTTTGTTAAGTCAACCTTTGATCCTTGCTATGCTTCATGTGTTGTTTAGTTCTCCGGGGGAAAAAATACAATATTCTTGCTGTGTCCTTGTCTCTTTAACAGGCTTGCATGGGTACACCTATTAAAATTTTAGCTGCTTTCTTTTCCATCAGCCTTGGCTGGTTGAGCTTTCCCAAACTATGAACATAAAGTTAGCAGGTCAGCATGTCTGACTGGTGATTACAGTTGTAGGTCAGCAGGCATGACTGATTTACGCAGCAGGTTTGCTTCTTATGCAATAAAATGTCATTTCATACGTAGTTACTGCCTAGAACAAAGGCATCATTTACTTTCAATCCCTGTTTTACTTGTTCTCGCTGCTAAGGAAGTAATCCTCTGGAAAACCTGATAGGAGCAAAGTCAGGGAGGGCTCCTGTCAAACAAGCCCCAACCCGATCTTTTTCTGACAAATTGGAAAGAGATTGAATAAATACCTCTCACCAAATAAGTTGCTTGGGATGTTCTGCAGGGCCCCCAAAGGGAGCCTAGGGAACTGTGGAGTGGATCGCATCAAAATGTGCATTGGGCTTTAAATGACCACAGTGTCATTTCCAGGTTGGCAAGCTGAATGTTTTCAAGTTGACCTTACGATAGAAGCAAGAGGAGAAAGCTGAGGGTGACAATCACATGCATAATTTTGCCTAGATAGACACCAGATGCTGGGAGATGCCCAGTATAATTGGGCATCCTTTGTGGTGTTCATGGACACTTGAAAATATGGTTGTGTGAGGCTTTACAGTGTCAGAGGACTTGATGTTGTGGACTTTTTTGACTCGGGCCTTTCGCTATCCAAAACCAGTAGAGATGGCAGCTCCCTGCCCAACCACCCCAGCCTCCTGACACCTGGGTTCAGTGAGAGCTGCTGCTTCTACTACAGCTACAGGCTCCTCTGCCCTTTGGTCTTGAACAGGGCACAACCAGACCCAGAGAGGGGGACTTCTGGGGCCACTCAGAAAAGGGGGCATGAAGGGCGGAGTTGTAGGGTTTCATTGGAGATAAGCAGAAAAGAAGTACAGGAAACACAGATTGTTGTGTAGGATGCAGATGAAACGGCTGCCTGCAGGAATAAGGGGTTACTAAGGATGGGGTGCACTGGTGAATAGGGTGAATCACTGGGGCTGGAGGGTGGCTGGGGAGCAGTTTGAAGAGGTTTTGTTAAATTAAAGGTTGGAGTTGCGAAGGGAGATGAGAGCAGGATGGAGTAAAAAAAGACTTTGAAGAAAAGAATCCAAGGGAAGAGATCTTCCTCTTGAGGCAAGATGGAAGAAGAGAGCAAATCAGGGGGAACATCTAGCTCAACACTTGTGAAAATCTGGCCCCTTAGGAGCAGGTTTGAGTCTAAGCCTAGACACTAACTGATGAGCAGGATTGCTTATTTACCCAGGCTGATCTCTAGGCAGGAAGCCCACAGATAGAGAGCATCCAAGTAGGCATGCAGTAGTTGCACAATGAATGCCATCTCGGTTAAATGATGTACAGATGAAGTAAATGAGCACTGACTGAACTTTGCCTTCTGTCCTTATTCCCTTGAAATCAATTCAGTGGATTTCTACCCTGACCTGTGATTTAATGCCGGGAGGGGAAGGAGGAATATCGTACTCTGCTTATTTTTTTTTTGATCAGACTTTCTTTCCCCTTTCCTCCCTCAGTCAAAATTAGTCCCTGTGGTATTTTGGAGACACTGTAGCTGTCTAACCTGCAGAGATCAGCCATTCTTAGTAGCAAGCAAATAAGTAGGAACAGGATTTAGTTACTTTAGTTGAGTCACTTCAGAGAGGCTAGAGCACAGGCCATCACATTGGGATGAATAAATTCTAGTTCTGATTCTGCTACTGATGGCCAGCGTGACCTTGATTAGATAAGTTTCTTCATGTCCTGCTCCACATCTGTCCTGTTTGCTTAGAAAATCAAGGACTGTTTTGCCTCCTGGCATAACAGATCCCAATTATAGTTGGGATTCCTTTGTTTCTGTTCCAGTAGCAGCTAATCTCACCTGCTTTAGTTCTGAAAACAGAAATGAAAACTTTCATTCTCATGCTGTGGAACCTCGGGGGAGATGGAAGGTAATGAGCAGAAAATAATGAGGCCTTTTGGGGCATGTACAACTCCTGTCTCATATCAGACTTTCCTGCAGATAGCAGTGGTGGATTGGTACTTTGTGTAGAGGAGGGAGGAGTTTTTATTTTATGAATTCTCAGTAGGTTTAGTTCTAGTATGAAATATTGTTGAAAAGAATCTTAGTGCATGAGCTGTATTTTTTCAAAGCTGCTTGTAGAGGTTTAGCATTAAAATGTATGAATACAATACTATTTTTGGTGGCTTCTCAATTGCATCAGTTCCAGGAACAAAGGTACAGACTCAAAATTTACCCATATGTTGCTTAGAAAAATTTGGCCTTCTCCATTCCACCACCATCATGACTGCAGAGTTAAAATTTAAAGGGCACAATATCAACAGCTAAATGAGAAATATCTTTTTCATTACAAACTAAGAACATACATAGGTGGCAAGGAAGTGCCATTTTTTAATTCTAGAAAAGCTAGTGTCAGTAGTCTTTATCTAGAAAATACATATGTAGGGGATATGAATCCTGCAAATTTAGGAAAAGGATTATTTAAGATTCATTCGTCTCAGAAGATATGAGGAGTTGTGAGTTCTCATTTCTGCAGTACTGCTTGAATAATTGCAGAGAGAGATTGTGCAATATACAGAAGTCACTGGCTAAACTCACATTTGAAACTTTCACTCAGAGCTTTCAGAAAGCTCACATCTCTTCTTTAAGTGGGACTTGATGGAAAGCAAAACACAGGAGACCTGGGCAACCGGAAGAAATTCCATATGAAATATCTCTAGTTTTAAATAGGAACTCCTGGAATGCATCAGGGTTGGTGCTTTTTCAGCCAGAAAAATGTGTTGGATAGATTTTTGAATAATTTGAAATCTGAAACTATCCTTTCCCTGGTGCACATTTTTTTTCTGATACAGGGAGAGACTTTTGCATGACATGTTACAATGAAAAGGCAGAGGTAGTCGGAAGGCTTTTTGAGAATGTATCTTAGTTATTTTGAGGAAATTTTCATCTGGAAGGGTTTTGAAGTCCAAGGCTTTGTGGCCATGTAAAGCATCTCTCTTACTACAGCTTATTGGGTAGGGTATTGGATGCTCTGATTTGTAGTAGAATTAGAATTAATTAGACTGACTGGGGATGAATAAGACTATTCTGATTCAGGGCTTGAACCCAGGTCTCCCCATCCCAGAGGTCAGTGTCCTAGTTACTGAACTGTAGTGTTAGGTATTTTCACTGTCCTAAAAAGTCATAGCTTTCATAGACATTAGGGCTGGAAGGGACCAGGTGGAAGATCATCGAGTGTAGCCCCCTGCCTCAAGGGAAGGAAGTCGGCTAGGGTCAAAGGATCCCAGCAAGATATGTGTCCAAATGTTTCTTAAAAGAGTCCAGAGTAGGTACTACAAAATACTAGAACCCTTGGTTCCAAAATGATACCTTTTATTTAACCAACTGGAAAATGGCAAGAAAATTGTCCTTTTCTGCAAGCTTTTGGGGTCACAGTCCCTTCAACAGGCTTTGGGAAAAGTATAGATGGTACGAGATGGTAAAAAGTCCCCATAGGTAGGAAGTGAACTTCATTTTTGCACTGAGGGAGCTGAAGATGGAAGCCTGTCCCTCTGGGTCCATGAGAGTGTCCCTTCTCTTTGGACAGTCACTTTTTTACATTTACTCTTCCAGTTTCTTTCATGTGTTGCACAATATCATTACGTAAACTTGGCAGGTGTAGAAGGTTCAATGTAAAATAAGTGCAATATGACAGACAGTTGTCTTATAAGTACACAGTTTAGTTCCATGTTGCCATATATTAGGGGTTATGAAGATGCTATTAAGCAGTTTGGGTTTTCTTTGTTTTGTTTTTAAATGGAAAACTTCTTGTTAGATTGATTGGCTTATGTGCTGCCGAAGTATGAGTGCTCTGTCTCTTCATGGCCTCCATTCCTTTGCCTCTTTTGGATGAAGTAAGCCATTTGCTTAAACAACTGCATATTATATATAATAAGACTGAGGGCAATTTTACAATATGCAAAATCTGTTACCAATATGCAAAATCATGTTACCAATAGAGTCACGTAAGGGAGATATTTTTCCCACTACTTCTAGAGTTAAATTTCATGTACTTCTACCATTTTTTAGCATAAAAGTCTCCCTCAACAGTTCCTGTGCAAGTTAAATTGATAGTGTTTATTGTACTTTGGATTTGTTTCTATTATTAGGTGTACTGAGTGTACTAAGGACCAAGAAGGCTCTTTATATGCTAACAGAACTGTTCTAGATCTAGTGATGCTCTGGGTCCACGAGAGTGTCTTTGTGAGCTGTGTTGAGTAGTTTTTTGATGTGTTGTTCAGGTAGAATTCCTTCCCTGGAGGTGTCAGATGGCACGCAGGGAGGCTTGCACCACCTATGGAGGGAGTCTATTCCAGGTCTTGGGTGGCTCAGACAGTGAAGAAGTTTTTTCTTGCATCCAGCCCAAAACAGTCTTGAAGGAGTTTGTAACCATTGGACCTTGTCATCCCTTGGGGTGCTCTGAGAACTCTGCACACCCAGATCACCCCACAGTTGACAAGCTCTGGTTTGGATCTTCAGCAGACATTTTGCCAAAACTTCCTTTCTTGCAAAAAGATGTTTTGATTCTGTTTCAATTTGGAATAGAAAGAAATGTTGATACCTTAAAAATTACCTAGAAATGTTGATGTCTTAAAGAGTCATAGATGTTTGCTATGGACATATCTTCTACCTCCAGATAGAAGCGATTTAAAACTAAGATTTCAACATAACCAGTGAGTATCACCTTTGCCACCCCTTCTGAACACTCTTGGGCCACTTTCTGCAGGATTCAGTTCCAGTGATCGTATTTTACAAGCCATGGCAGTCATTGGCTTTCACAAATCTTGTCACATCTTGTATAGCTAATAATTCTTCCTGTAAATTCTGATAATTTCATCTATTGTCTCTCTTATCCATTTGAGGTGAAGGTCACAATGGGAAGCATATTTCTGATCTTAATTGCTGGGACAGTTGCAATAGGCTTGTGCACACACCTTTGATTGCCTTGCACCAACTGCAGGAATCTGAATTATTTTGAATGTGGTTACCTATAAGATGTAAATAAAACACCTGGCTTTTGAACAAAGAAAATGGATATGGAAGCTGAACAGAACTATATTAATAGGTTTTTCGACTCAAATAGCTAAAAAGAAAATGTTAGGATAGAAGCTTTTGGAAGAACAACACTAAAATGGGAGAAACCTTGAAACCTGCTTATGTCTACTAACCTCCTAATTTCAAATGAGAGTAAACAGCCTGGAAATGAGTAGACCAGTTACCAAAATACCTCTTGCTGCCAACACCCAACTGTGTGACTAACTGATGTAAAAGACCTAGAAAACATTTAAAAGGCACTAATGGACTTATTTGTAACTTAAATACAGTGGTATTAATTTCAACTAATTTTTTTGAAAAGACATCTTCCTTCTCCCTGCCTTCTTAATATCTTATTTCTTCAAAGTACAATGTAATTTTGAGAAACAGTCCTTACTGACTTGTACTTTTTTGCAGCCTTTTAAAATGTCCCTACACATGAGGATTAATTCCAGGAATATCGGTATTACTACCCAAAGAATCAATAGTCTACCCTGTCTTTGTGAGGAATTTTCAATCCTGGACGTGAAAAGGGGGAGTTGATCAGACTTGATGCTGAACTTTGACTTCTTCCTTTCCAGTGCATTCCATGGGAAACAGTACAAGCAGGCTGTATAGCGCTCTTGCTAAGACACTAAGCAGCAGCGCAGTCTCCCAGCATCGGGAATATTTGGAACAGTCTGACACGGAACAGCTGGATCCCATAGATCCTAAGGAGCTGCTTGAAGAATGCCAGGTGATTCTTCAAAAGCGCCCTCCCCGTCTCCAGAGAGACTTTGTGGACCTGAGGACGGATTCAATCGGCAGCCATCGTCCCATTAGGGTCATGCAGTGGAACATTCTTGCGCAAGGTACGAATCCCCAGTGAACCTCAGCTTTGAAGCAGCCTCTTAAAACCATAAGCAGTTGAAAGCAAATTCTGTGTACATGGATTTAGCAGCTGTAGTGTTTCCACACGGTTGTAAAGGGGACTGGGAGGAGTAAGGTAGCAAAAACCATGTAACACACACTGTTCCTCATTCCTGCAGCTGTAACCCTAAAGGTACTGCTCTGTCTCCCTAGCCTTCTGAGTTCAAGGCACTTCCATTAAACTCCCATGATCACTTCCTAAGCAGCTGGCAAAAAAGAATGGTTATGGGGCTGGCCTGTTTTTTGGAAGGTTCCTAGTGAAGGTGCATACTACAGTTCTGTAGCAGTTGATAAAATGTTCATTAGATTTGCTTCACTGTTTATGAAAGTCTTGTCATTTGTCATATTCCCACTTAAAGCCAAATTTTAAATGCTTGGAATTATTGTAAGAGTTAGTGGCATTTGTCTGAGCCTTTGCAGGTAATGGGGAAGGTTGGACTGCACGTGGCGTACCAATGAGGGGGACAGGAAGGGGCATGCCTCCAGGGATATTTCCAGGGCTCAGCAATTGGCTGCCAGGGGTCTGCCCCTTCCCCCCTTCCCTTCACTCAGTGATCAGTCATGGATGGGGAGGCACAAATGAAAGCATTGGCCCCCCAGGCACTGGAAACCCACAGTACATGGTGAGTTTTTTGTTTTGTTTTGGGGGGGTTTTTTAAATCTTATTGAGACTTCCAAATGTTGTCACACTAGATTCTCTGCTTTAGCACTTGCCAACTGATGAGGCAATTCAATAGCATGGGAGAGGCTGACAAAAAAGAATCATGAGAGAATTCGGCAATTGCATGCATTGCACTAGCAAATTTGTTGAACATGATGATGACTTTGAGATGCCCAGTTCTACTTGCTGCTTTCTAGTTTGGACATGCCACACTTCTGACAATCAGGGCCCATACGAGTGTCTTGGGTTGGATATCTAAAATCGTAAGTCACTCAAAAAAAACCCCAAAACCAAAAAAGCACCAACCCAGGCCACCATGTATATAGCATGAATGCATATTTCTCATGGGCAAAGCAAAGATGGTTGCAAAAACAATGGGTTCATGCCCATCATAATTATTGGTACTGGAACAAAATGGGCAGCACTTAATCCCTTTTCCTGATTTCAGGGAGAATGGGATTTACACGTAGGATGAAGGGAATTTGTATTTCTAGCCAGTGTGGCTAAGAGAGGTACCATGAACATTTTGGAACAGAAATGCAGACAGATTTCCCTGGTGTAGAAATGTGATGCTACAGCTCTTACATATGAGCATCCTATAAAGTTAATAACTTCTTGGTATCATGCACAGTCAACAAGCCTTACAAACCACATGCATTCAGCTTCAATCCACCAACATCTGTTTGTGATTTGAACAAAACTTCGAATAGACATTTGAGTACTTCAAGGGAGCCTTATGTCTCCACAGATCTGAGGGAAAAGGAGAGCCACAAAGGTTGAGGGAAAGGAGAAGTTGGTTTACTTAAGCAATTAATATTCATGACTTCTTTTCATTACAGCTCTTGGGGAGGGCAAGGACAACTTCATCCAGTGTCCCATGGAAGCTCTCAATTGGGAAGAGAGGAAATGTCTCATTCTGGAGGAAATCCTTGCCTACAAACCAGATATCTTGTGCCTGCAGGAAGTGGACCACTACTTTGACACTTTCCAACCACTCCTCAGCCGATTAGGTTACCAGTCTACTTTCTTCCCAAAACCCTGGTCCCCATGCTTAGATGTTGAACATAACAATGGCCCAGATGGCTGCGCCTTGTTTTTCCTGAAAGACCGTTTTGAACTAATCAACAGCGTCAATATTCGGCTAACTGCAATGAAGCTAAAAACCAACCAAGTGGCTATAGCTCAAACGCTAAAATGTAACGAAACTGAGAAGCTGTTCTGTATTGCCGTCACTCACTTGAAAGCTCGAACTGGTTGGGAGAGATTTCGATCTGCACAAGGCTGTGATCTTCTTCAGAACCTCAAAAATATTACCCAAGGAGCAGAGATCCCTTTAATAATCTGTGGAGATTTCAATGCTGAGCCCACCGAGGAAGTGTACAAGGAGTTCTCTAACTCCAGCCTCAACCTGAACAGTGCTTACAAACTCCTCAGTGCCGATGGACAGTCCGAACCGCCTTACACTACGTGGAAGATCCGGCCCTCTGGAGAGTGCAGGCACACGCTGGATTATATCTGGTATTCCCAGCATGCCTTGAATGTGAACTCAGCCCTTAGCTTGTTGACTGAAGAACAAATTGGACCCAACAGGCTGCCATCATTCAATTACCCTTCAGACCACCTATCTTTGGTGTGTGACTTCAGCTTTAATCAAGACCTTGATGGGCTTTTATAATTGGCTTGAACGCAATACAGCATTGCAGTGTCTTAACTCACCGTTTTTTTTAATTGTTTATGCAGTTAGGAATTATTTAAGGACTGAGAAATATTGATGATTTACTGTATCTTTCAAGTGTGTACTTGGAAGTTAACTTTTGCCATTAAGACCTTTTTTTTAATAATTTAAAGCCTCCAAGGGAGGAAAAAGGAGTTGACTACCAGTTTTTTCAGTTGTGGAGTTCTTGTTTCTACTGTCTTCTGAGTTGGAAAATTGGAGAGGAAAATTGAGCTTATCTTTTCAGCACATTTTATGTCTAAGGATTTATTGATCCTGTAATGAATGTGCAGGTCTCTAGAACTTCAAGAATTTAGAGTGAGTGAGTGTGTACATAAAACCACTTGCCTGGATAGTACACTGTTTATTTAATGTTAAGCTTGTGTGTATAGTCAGGCCTTACCAGTAAGAGATTTGTTTTTTAACTTTTCAAATTGCAGCATAAAGCCTAAATGTAGGAAACTTACTACATTTCAGACAAATGAATTTTAAGGTAGCCCTATAATATTTCTTAAATCTTCTAGATGAAAAAATTATTTTCTTTTTTAAAGGATTGGAACCATGTCCCGAAAGCCAGCGTTATGACATGGCCTGTTCCAGTAAGAGTAGCTCAAGAATAGAGGTTATTAGTGTAGTGGTCTCTTAATTTTTCCACACATGGGCTACTGGTGCATCCCAAGTCTGGGGTGACACCAGATTGCCAACAGAGTAGGGGGAGGGGTCCCCCACAGCCAATTGCCAAGCAAAGAACCACCAGCAGCAAAATTGGAAATGCACTTCTGCTGGCACTTCTAGGGGGTGCATGTGCACCCCCCATGCATCACCAGTGTTTCCAGATAAAGTCTGTGTCGGTCCTCACGTGGGGTACATATAGAGTAATTGGCATTTTGTACCTCCTTCCCTTTGGAGGACACCTTTTTCCAGGAGTATTTTGCGTGTCAGCTTTAAGTTTTACACCTCTGACCTGTTCAAAATTATAGTTATTTATTTTCAAAGCTTTACTATTTATAGAAGTCTGATTATCTGTGTTAAAAAGATTCTCGTGGTGTAGCACTATCTAGAAAATTGATGCTGGGATTTTCTTTTGGAAAAAAAAAAGACAAGACATTTAATTTATTCAGAGGGATTAGTGGACCTACACTTGACTTGAAGTTCAAGGACAACAAGGCTTGGTAGAAGCCTTACATCCTCATTTTTGGGGGTAAGTGGAACTCTAGTAAGGCACTGAAGCTATGGGTGGGCAAATATTAGTATAAACTTTTATCAGCCTTGCAAATTGTGCAGAGCTGTTTTCCGCTAAGTAGACCTCATACTTGTGAGATTATGACTGCTATACCAAGGAGAAAGAGGGAAGCTGGGAATCGTGGTAAGAGCAGGGACTCTCATTGAGTTGACTTTTGGAAAAACCACATATGGACAGAGGGCAAAAATACCAAACGCAAGCAGTATTTTATTTAAAGCTATTAATCCATTATGAATTGTAAGTGTTCCAGTTGTATTAATAAATTGTCTCTTTTATTAATAAAAGAAGAATACAATGTGGTATCTTACTGATCTGTTGGAGCTTGTAAACTGCTGTCAAGAAACTAACTGCGTAAATGATGCCCTATGGCTAAAACTACCAGCATACTAGAAAATTCCTTGGTGGGGAAGAAACAGAAAAGCAGCGTATTTCAATGTCCTGGTTTTCCACTTTCCTGCTTGTACCCCAAAATGCTATCTTAACTTTTCAGTAGTTTATGGCTGCATTGTTGTAGGAACCTTAATGGATATGCTTACATCTCACATTATAGCTTCATAGGCTCTCTACCTTTACTTTGTGGTTTGGGCAATGGAAATAAGAAGGTACCGTGGGGAGCAGCCACATGTCCTGTTAATAGGCAGCAATAAATGCTGGCACATACCATGTCAAATTTATTACTCCCCGGCACTGTGCCTGGGACCATAGCATGTTGAGCCTGGTCAGAACAGCCCTGGCTGCCGGGAGCCCAGTGGGGTCAGACTGCCAGCCTGGGGCTGCTCCCACCCAGTTCAGTGTGCTGCAGAGGGGCTGACTAGAGAACAAGGGTACTCCAGCACAGGGCTAGTCAGCAGGCAGGCCCACACTGAAGCACCCTTGTGTCCCAGCCAGGATCTACACGTACATTGCTGTGAACAACTCTGCAGCAGGATATTACTTGATACTTACAAGTTCTAACCTGCTGCAGTTTATTAGTTTCCTACAACCTGATATGTCCACACATGTGAACACAGAGATGTTTATTGCAGAGCTAATTAGCCAACTGCAGTAAACATCTGGTGCAGATGAGCCCAGTGTTTCCCTTCTATTAAGTACAAAAAGTAAGAAAGACCCATAGATGCGAGCATTTACCTTGGTGTTACTATGGCGTGGACTCTGCCTTTGCTGTAGCAGAGAAGCAAACAGACAAATGTTATGAGTAAGAAGGTAAACATCTACTCCTGTTTGACCATGGTTTTGGCTTCTACTACTCTCTTAGCCCACTGCCTGTATTACGAGTGAGGAAGGCTCATCCTATCCTGTCTTTTTCCAAACAGTGCTTCAAAGTTCTAATTTTACATTAGTATCTTATCTCAGCCACATTCTCGTTTCCTGTTGGACTGGTCAAATGAGGTCAGATCTAGAAGGATCAAGTCTTTCTGTAGGGACCAACTTGAACTAAGTACCCTAAATAACCCTTCCACTGACACCCACAGAATTGTGTTGATCACTGCTATAGTGTGACCCTCTGCTTCAACTCTAATGCGTCTCATTCTTAGTTGATTTAAACTTGAATAAATTACTTCAATTTGTATTGCCTTAGTAAAGACCTTTTATTTTTCTGCTGCTCCACTTAGCATAGAGCTCTTGCTTGGTTCATCTGCATAATAATGAAGCCTGCAAGGTGATATTTACAAGAGCCAAGTGTTCTTACAGGTAAAGAAGACAGATCTAAAAATGGACTTGAAAAGAAAGTTAGTACCCAAAGGTAAAAACTTTTGGTGAAGCCCCCATTAAGCTAACACCTAACTCTAGAGGTACCCAAACTTCATGGGCGTGCCCAGAGAAGCCTGGCCACAGAGTCACTATGTGGAGCCACAAACATGTCTACAGCACCACATACTACACCATCAATTTTATTTCATCAAATTCCTCAGATTCCTAAATATATAGTTCTCTCACTCTCTCATTTACCATGTTTTTAAAAGGAAAATTGAAGCATTTGAAGAG
>JAGPOW010000290.1:34419848-34478428 GCA_030014935.1 Caiman crocodilus | reverse complement strand
CCCCCCCCCCGGTAGCACTGGCTGAGGAGTGGGGGCACCAGAAGCGATCCCTATGGTCCCCCCATGGTCCATCATGCCCACCTGGAAATGCAAGCAGTGCACCACTGCCACTTCTGGGTTGGTGTGATTGGCCACACGGGGATTCCCACTGGTCACTGATGGGGCAAGTGCCCCACTTGACTCAGGAGGCACCAGTCACCCATGCCAGGGCAGAAGCAGGCAGTGCCAGGCCTCTGGGGAGCAATCCCAGTGGGAGGGGGCAATGCCATTCCTCCAGGGACCAAACCCAGCATGCAGGGGTGTAAAGAGGCAGTGCCAGGGCCCAATCCTGGCACATGGGGCTCAGGCCCACAGACCAGCCCTACATCACTCATCTGGCCTGCAGGACCAGATGGTTTCAAACCCTTGGGTTAGACCAGGGTTGTCAACTGGGAGTACGCATACCTCTAGAGGTACTTAGGCCATAAGGGGTATGCATGGGCAAGCAGGTGGACAGGGACAGAGTGCACCCTACAGGGCAGCAGCAGCATCTCCCCTGGCCCCTTCCCACACCTTGCTTCTTACCAGGAGGGGAGGGGCAGAAGAGGGATAGGCGCGTGGGTGCTGTCAGCCTCACATAGCACACCATGCCACCCCCCGCCCCGCCAACCTCAGCTAACTCTGTGCCCGCTCCCAGGAACAGGGCTAAGGGCAGGGCAAGAGGGGTGGTGCCCCTCTGCAGGCCACACGTGCTACCCAGACAGCCCGGGGGGGGGGGGCCGGCACAGTGCTTGCACATGGTGGCCACCATTGCCATCACCCTGCACCACCACTGGCATGCCCTGTGCTGCTTTCCTGCAGCTGGTTGCACGTGCAGCTCCACGGGCTGCTGACAGGCCTCACACATCACACACTGCCTGTCAGTAGCTCGCAGAGCCACATGTGCAACTGGCCTCAATGTGAACACAGGGGAAAGCAGCATGGCAGCAGTAGTGTGAGCCAGTGGCAGATGCTGCGTGCAAGCCCTACACCCCACAGCCAGGCAGGTGGCACACGTGCAGCCTGCAGAGAGGCACCACTGCCCTTGCCCCACCCCAGCTCTGTTCCTGGAAGCGGACAGAAACAACTCCTCCCATTCTCAACCTGGAGCCCTGCAGTCCCTTCCCTCTCTGTCTCCTGCCTGATCGACCACAGCAGGCACATGGCATCGCACAGCACTTGGGGCAGCAGGATGCACAGACCAGCTGTGCAAATCTGGGGTGTACATGCCACCCAGACCTCCGCCAGGGTGCCCGCAGCAGCAGGAACTGCCCCCCTCCTCCCCGTGCCTCCTGAATGAACCACTCTGCGCACTCTGCCCCAATTGTGCAGCACCTACCCCTGCCCCAGCCACACTCCCTCCCTCGCCATAGGGGCTTTGATCTTCCTCCCCCTTCCCCCCACTTTTTAAAACCAAGAAAAATATAAAGGGGTACATAAGCTGAAACTTTGAGGCAGAAGGGGTACACTTGTTTAAAAAGATTGGAAACCCCTGGCTTAGACCAGTGGTCCTCAGCAATAACCTTTTCAAGACAGAAAATACCAGCTCTTATTTTTCACTCACCATTTTAGAGTAATTCACCTGTTGCCAAGAACTAGAAAGACACCAGCAGGTCAGAATGTTTCTTATACTGTGAACTCCTGTTTGAAATATCCAAATTAATCTTATGAATCATGTTTGCATACAACACAGTACTAACATTGCTTGGCACCCTTGAAAAGATCTTAGGACACCTGAAGGTGCTGTGGCACCTTTGTTGAGAATCACTGGATTAATCAAACATGCTCAAATAGCAGATCTACAGTATTGCAACAGTGACCAAAGCCTGCCTGCCTTTAACTAACACACTCACCTAAAAAGAAAGAATGCAGACAAAGGGGACTAGATCATTTTATACCCACATTTTACCCTTTTTCACTGCAGTGTGTTCACATTGAGGCTCATAGTCAAACAGCATTTGCTGCATTTCTGAAGTATTCTTTGGCAAGGTTTACATGTACCAGGCATGCAGTGACCAGAGGAAAAAGCCAAGGATCATTCCTTGGTGCTGAGGTAAGATAAAGAGCTAATGGCAGTAGTGCTGGTGGCTCAGAATTTAGCTTGAGACTCATTACAAGTGCAAATTGTGTGCATCATTTTTCCCTTCAGTTTCGTTACCCTAAGTCTGGACACAAGCATGTCATCAAGTGTGGCTCTGACATGCTCTAGAACCTGCCACTCTCACAGGACTGAGATTTTTAAGTTCACGTAAGGAAGTTCTTAAACACCAGCACTCCAAGTTTCACAAATTTCTTATAGGGCATTTATACACATACCTTTTTATCCCACAACGCACCAGATATTCAGCAGGTTGGAACAGATGGGTTTGAGTCTGCTCCACACTGCACTGCAGCACGTAGTGAAATGAGTGTCAGCGCACAGAAAATGGTGGTGGTGCACTTTTGAACTAAAACACCTCCGAGGTGTTTTAGTTCAAAAGCATGCCCCCGCCATTTTCTCAGCACTGGTGCACATTTAGCCACTCATATAACTGTATGCACCACAGCACCAGGCACTTAACTTAAAGACAAAAGCATCTGTACAGATGCCCATAGTTTATACATTATGTAGGGCAGACCTCTTCTCCCACATAACCATGCAACAGAAACAGCTTCTTATGAAGAAAAACAAATTAAATCCTGTCATTTCAGCTATTTCTCTCCACAGCACGCTGTCTTCACTTTTCTTTTGATTTCATACTGCAGTTCTCTGCTCATCAAACTGCCTGTCTACCAGCTGGCCCTAAGCTACTCACTCCTACTAACAGCCCCAGCTCCTGTTTCCTCTACCCTCTACCTCAGCAGTGACAGCTTCACAGAGGGCACAATTACTATAAACTTATTGCTTCCTTCCAATCACTATAACTGGCCTTTTGAAATTTGGAGCCTGCAGAAATGACTCCAAAGGGAAGACAAATGGCTCGCATGACTTAGCACCAATTTAAGATCTTCTGCCATACATCCAACCAGTTTCCTTAGTATAAATAAACAGGTCCCTTTTTGACTTTCTTATTCAGAAACTATTCACTGAACTAGAGTGGATAAAAAGTTTGGGTTTTTTTAAATCAGATTTTTTGATGTAATCATTTTGTTCTTTTTTAAATGCTTAAAAAACTATGTATAGTTTTATTTAAGATCTGTTAAGCTCAAAGATATCATCATGGAATAGGGATTATAACTTCTAATTAGAACTTCTCCTATTTGAGACAATAACCACGTAACCTTTTTAGAAAAAGTTTATAAATAGGTCACAACAGGCCTTGGATTATATTAATAGCCCAATCTTATGGGATTCCCAGAGGTTCCTCTACAGGTTAGTAAAGATTAAAGAAAACCATGCTACCCAATGAGGCTGTGCTCCATCTAGGACCGTGGTTCCCAAGCTCTGACAGATTGCACATCTCCAATATAAAACAATACAACCTTAAGTACCACCAGCAAATTTTTGTTATACAGTCATTATAATAAACCTGCTAATGCGTACCACTGACAGGTTATCTGCATACCACTGGTACCACAGATTGGGAACTGCCAGTCTAGAAAATCCCATTAAGCATCTCAGTGATGTTTAGTTTGTTCTCAAACTGGATTTGTGTCTCCAGAGATAACATCCTTGTTAACAGCAGTATATGCAGAGAGATAACACACCTGATTACTTACCCATCAGCCCTATTGTCTTTCTGCAACTTACCTGTACAGAGTCAAGCTCTCTCAAAAAGAAGTTAAATGAATACAGGATTGTTGGGGGAGGGGGTAGATCTGGGCAAGGAGGAGGAGTTTAGAGATAAATGCAAGGAGGGAGGGACAGTAGAAACAAAAGAGAGGCATTGTGAGCAAAATATTTCAGGAGTCTTGGAGGGATAAGTTCTTGAGTATAGCCTCTCCACTGATTTGAGATCTAGTGAGGAAATGGTATGATAGAAGGAAAGAATCTATCATGGCAGCAGGCCTACCAGGCTGTAAAAGAAAATCTCAAAGAAAGCCCCAAGCTAATAAAATATGGCTGCAGCACTCATTTGATGTCCTTCTAACACAGTGTGGCAAAAATATCCCCATGATTGATGTGAACTGGAGATAATTCATCTCCCAATAACTTTACAGTATCTGCTTCAATTAGCTTTAGTAAATAAAATAACCAAATCATAATTCAGTTTTCTGATGTAGCTGCAAAATTAATCTGAAAAAAATATCAAAATAAAATCACTTCTTTAAAATGTAACCTACATCACCAAGTTGTTAACAGTATGTATTAGGATTATATCAGACAATAAGAGTGCACTTTTTGTCGAAAATGATTACATTGAAGCTTTGTGACCAGTGATTTAAATCAGGATTTAAATTGATTTGATTTAAATCTAATTCACCTTGCACTGAACTTAAGTCCCATTCACAGGAAATAACAGCAGGAATCAAGTATGCATTTTATTAGCCAAGAAAACTTGAAAGTTCTTGCTCAAAGCTGTCTGTGGCTAACCTAACTCTGGGGTTGGTCATGTTTCTAGTTCCTGGAGCTAAAATTCAGAAGAGTTTATGCTGCAACACTCAGCATAGCAAGTGTTTAATGACCAGACATCCTGTCAGTCAGTAGAGTCCATCACATCAACTTGGGTGCCATGTACATGCATAAATATTCATTGTAGGGGGCACCAGAATTCAGGTCTCCCTCCTCCCAAATGAATGCCACAGACCTTAGCAAATGGGCTCTCCCTTTTCTCTGAACATGAACATTCAAGTAGCATGCCATGAGAAAATTTCAACAAGAGGGGCGGATAGCCTGTTCCATAGACAAGATAAAGAAAGACTCATCTTGTGAATCCTGCCAGAGATTAGATGAGCTCAGTGGTAATGCGTAGGGGGTGCACGGGGTTGCATGTCCAGCCCCTGAGAGAGCCAGTACACCCCGTCAGGCCACACTCCCTGTTTAGCCAGTGGGGCAGGCAGGAACACCAGTGGCCCCCCCCCCGAAGCGAGCACCTACCAGTGAGCAGGGCTGCCAGCAAAAGTGGCTGTGCCACTTCTGGAAGTGGTGCAGCCGCTTTTTTGATGAGTGAGATTTGGCCATTGGGGATGCCCCCAGCTGATGACTCAAGTCACCCATGTATGAGCTAGTCAGAATGGTTTTCCTTTCTTTACATATCCTCTAGTTTCAGTTCTATGACTTGTATTTGAGCATAAAACTATTATCCATGTTCCTACTAATACCAAGAAAAAAAAAAGTCAAAATTCAGGTGACCCACCAGTAGGACTGAGGAAGAAGTACCATAATCAGAAGTTAGGCTTAACCACCTCAGACTGTAAAGTGCTTTCCTGTTAAATCTCTGCTCTCCAAAAATGCTCTCCACCCTGCTGTGAGAGGACAGACTTTTAATCTCACTGTCTGATTTCTGGAATCAGGAACATGAACTATTAAAATTGTTTCACTTGTTAGGTGTGCAGTAGTTCTCACATCAACTTTGAGTGCAAAATAAGGAGAATCTAAACCACTGCTTGCATTTGGTTAAAGCACTGCAAGGTACTCAGATCTCCAGTCCCAAGTGCAGTGCAGAAACCTACACAAAATAGACTGTAATCATTAAAATCACAAAATGGTAAGGAGTCATAAGAAATATATCCCAGACATGAGGGAAGAAAGATGGCAAGGATGGAGAAGATAAACTCCATTGAAGAGAAACATTGCCAAATATGTTTTGCACCATGCCTAAATGACTTGTAGAACACCCTGCCACTGGATACCATTGGCACCCAGAATATGGTTAGGTATTTATATGAATAATGTGACTAGCCTAAGAATTCTGCACCAGGTATAAATCCTTGTGCTTCAAGGCATATGCCAATCATTGTATAACAGGGACTAGAAGACATTTCCCCTTTGGACACACTGTTCTGTAATTAGTCCCAACACGATTTTGCATCTTTTTCTTTTTTTTGGCAGTATACGGTAATAACACGAATGTTACACAGGAAATGGTACAGAATGGACTGGTGATTTGATCCAGTGTTTTGTTCCTCACTACTGAGTTACCTCATTTTTCCAAGCTGTTACAAAATCTGGCATCACATTATCCTCCTCTTAAAGTGCTCAGTGCAAAAGTACAAGGAATGCAGTACAGAAATTATGTTCTTGCTCTCTTAAGGGAGTTATTCTCCCGGTGAGTGAAAGGTAAAGTGCCTGGGGCAGGGAGGATGCAGAATGGGAAAGGAATACTTTTGCAATACCTGAATGTAATGTAACAGATAACGTTTATCTGTAATGACTAAATCAAAGGAAGTTAACACTTGTTCTAGCACCAAGACCTGCATCATGATGCTACATGTAGGGGAGTTGAGTTCTCCCACCAAGAGAAGGAAGGTCCAAAACCAGCTGAATCAAGTGTCACAGTTGCATAAGGGTCATGACTGAAGCATATCAAGCTGGTGACTAAACAGCTGGACTAACTGAAGGGAAAACAAAACATTAGACCAAATCAATTAAATTTCATTTCTATATTTCAATAAAACCTACTTGAATACACTTTGAAACAAGAGTACAACAAAATAGAATATACTTCAAATGTTGAATATACAAACTATTATAGTTCATTCTGAACACTGGTACTTCCCTCTTAAGTTTAACTAAAAAAAAAAAAATTTACAGGTTTTAGAACTACCTGACAAAAAATTCATGCTGGGTGTGACCTTTCAGAGTAGAGCTGAAATTGAAATGTATGCACAGATGTCAAGGCTAAGTGAGTGACACAGGCATGTTTTACAGCAAAAGGCCCAAAGCCTGCTGCTATTTTGTTCACAATTAAGAAATTTAGACAGACTTTAACTACCATACAAAATATGTTACATGTAATTCTATAACAATACTGTGCTAGGTACAAGATTTTTAAAAAATTTGTTTTAATAAAAAAAGCTTTACACAAACAAGCCATTAGCTTATTTCAAGAGAAATAACTGAAAATCAGTCTAAGGCTTTCAATTTTAAATCTGCGTAAGCTGTATGATACAAAATCCCTCTAGGTCTCTTTGTCTTCTTACAGAAGCTCTTTAATCCTCCCCTTTTATTCACATTCTAATATACCTAGTAGCAGAGTTTTTCACATAGCACCAGTTGAGTACTGTGCGTACACAGTAATAATTGCTGGTATGCATACAAAATGCATCAGATTTGCCATCTGTAACAATGAGACTCTCCTGTCCACCTGAAAATTAAACCAAGGCAAGCCTCTCACCGAATTCATTTTAGTGTTCCAGGTCTTAGTGTAACTTGATTACGTAGTGAACTGTTTGGTCCCTTTCAGTCCTTTTCGTTTTCTTTCTTCACTGATTCAGCTGGTTTCCCCAATTGTAAGAGGCAGTTTCTGTCAGTATATCAATGTGGTTCAATTCCCACTGGAATATGGGACAGTTCATTCATTTCCAGTAAGTCAATAATGTATTAGTTAACATTTTGAAATTCTCATTTTTTACTTTGTGATCGCATCCATTTCCTACCCCCAATTATGTCAGTATGCTCAATCAATAATAGTCTAGAAAAGCCACACTGGTAGTTGCCCATACTTCATTTCTCACATGTTACTATGCCTTCTGTTTTCACTGTTACAGGAAGGGCAATGGCTGAAGGTGTACTGACAACTACAACATGGGTCACAGTCTTGCTTCCATCTGCTGGCTTCTCTTCTTGCACAAGTTGCAGTGTTTTTACTTCACGTTCTTGTTTTAAAGCTGCTGCATCTGATTTAACTTCTGGCCCTTTTATGACTGCGCTAATAACTCTGGGAGGAGTCTGGCCAGATGCCTGCTGGGCAGGCACTGATAGTCTCATTACTGGTGTCCCATGAGCTATAGACACAGGGGTAAGTGCTCTCACTGCCAGTGGGGTTCCCACTATGTTAATACTTCCTGACCCAGTCAAACCTGTTTTTGTCTGCAGCTGGCACTGCGTGAGTTGTGTAGCAGGGATGGTAATGATTTTGGCAGGCTGCATTGTGATTTTCTCTCCATTTTCAGCAGATGCTGGCATCACAGTAGGGATTGTCTGGATTACTACTTTTGGAGTTGTTGCTGTTGTTGGACTTGTGCTGGTTATTAACTGTGACCCTGCATTTACTGACTGTACTGCTACAGTTGAAATTTTCTGTCCCAGAGATGTCATTACAACAGGCACTTGCATCGCCACACGAACAGTCCTGTTGAAAAATTAAAAATCCAAAATGCAGATCAACAAATCTAAAAGAACTGAAAACTAGAACTCAAACAGTCTTAAAAACTCTGCTCTTTTTGGATACACCCAGCAGGCAAGAGTTTGAAAGTAAAACTCCATTCCCATCCCTATCCTCATTTAAATAAATCATGAGATTCTTTGAAAAGATGAGTCCAGTGACTAGTATACTAATAAATATTTTTGTGAGGTGTTTGCAACTGGCTCCCATCCCACAAGCTAGATTTGTAAGTCAACTTCCATCCTGCCAAGACTCACAACATTAATCACAACAGACTTTCTAACTTTAAGGCAATTAATAAAAAACAACTTATTTTTAAAAAAGTCTAGAGTTGGCCCCTAAGTCCATATGTAGTCTCAGAAACAAAGGGTCTAATTTTTCAAAACTGATGAACACCAGTTTGGCCCCACAAGCCCTTTTTAAAATCAAGCTGTTTATTAAGAAGCCTAAACAAATGACCTAAGGAACCAAAGGTTCTTATTTTTTTTAAAAGACCCAGGGGTCTTGTAGCAGGAGACCACTTTACAACCTATTACACTGGGTTCTTAATAGTTTAGCAAGGTGTTGTTTAGTTTATCTGACAGTACTATACAGCTTCCTACAAAACTCAGTCTCCTGACAGAATCACATTAACACCAACCTGGGAGCTGTTGTTGCTGGAACAGTGGTAGTGGTGGTGGAGGGACGAGATGATGTATCATGCCCTGGTGAGGCAATATTCACAACTCTGGCAACTGCTTTTTCTGTTCTTGTACAACTTAACTGGGAACAGTTTTTTCCTCCACGTGCAGATGCTGCCTTCAAGAGGTTTTCTGCAGACAATGACACTCGTTCCAAAGATTTCTCATCAGTAGGCATTGTCAAATCCTCACTGCAGGATTCACTTTTGTCATCATCTATGACCACTATGTTTTTTGGCATCTCCTTAAACTGATATACAAGCCTTTGCCCTTCAACCTTTGCAAGAATTCCTCTTTGATAGTAATATCTGCAAGAAAAAAAATACAACTATTAAACATAAGAGTGATAATTTTAAACAGGAACTTATCCTATGCTAACAATTAAATTTTAAAAATGTTAATGTTTAATAAACTAAACAAATATACTGATTATGTGTACTTCAAGTACTAGTTCTTAAAAGTTTGGGAGTTTAAGATCATGTTTTAAAAGATTTTAAAATAAACATAATAATTGAGATATTAAAAAAGTAATGTAAACTGCAGAGATTTGGGTTTATAATAAACAGCCAGTGTTTAACAACTATAAAATCTGCTAAGTATATAAAGGCTCAAATGAAACGTTTTTAATAGGTGGTATTGATTTCAAGGTCTCCAATTTCAAATTAAATCAATTATGCGTATAAAGATTGTGTGTATAGTTAAAGGAATTCTTCCCCTTTGTTTACCTTAGGGCCCTTCCCATAGTCTCATAGTTCATATCAGGTTTGTTCTTGTGTTTTCCCCAGAGCTTGGAGACAGCTTTTGAGTCCACAAGTTTAAAGAGCAAGTTAAACAATTTACATGTAAATAGTAAAACACATCTCTACAAAGGTTTGAATGGTTATACTATGTACCATGTTTTGTATGACATTTACTTGTAACATAGTATGCATGTGATTATTCATTCAGATAGGTTTAGGAAAGCTTTCGTAAATGTTTATATTCTGAAACTGAAAGGGGCTAGTATAGAACTGTACTGTGCTATACAGCTTAGGAAACTTCTATGACAACTCCCTCTCAATTCTTGAAAGAAGGTGAGGAACAGAATCTTATGTCATTGTCCCCTACTGGGGCTACTTAGCTGCAACAGGAACAGTGCTCTGAAAAGAATTCTGTTAAGCCTAGGGCCAATGGATATCAGTACCTGTGTAGAGTCTGTGCTTTCCGCAATGGAATTTCATGATAGGAGGAAGTAGGATAGGGATGTAATTTTAAAGCAAAAAACCTTCCTTTGTAAGTAAAGTATTTACACTTTTTTGAGAGAACTGCCTCCCACTCCACTTGCCAAACATTATAAGCCCCCACACTACTAGAAAGCTCTTTTCCCAAACCTTTAAACCTGTCTGCATCCTTTCCATCATGGGACTTGTGTATAGGGACTTCACCCTTTTGTTGACTTCCCTACTGCTCTGATCCTGTCCAGTCATATGTCATGCAGCACCCTCTGAATACTTTAGCCATTCCAACTACTTAGTATTATTATTTTATCATGGTAATACCCATTATGCTAGGTACTGTACACATACACACATAAACTGCCTCTGTCCCAAGCAGCTTGCCTCTGCAAGTGCACTTTCTCAAGTTTCAGACAAGTGTTATATCCAACAAAAAACCTCCAGCATTGCATAAAATCCAAACTGAAGGGTTACCTGGACTCTGATTATACCACATGCATGTATGAGAATAGGACAGGAACAGAGAAAAGCAGACCGGATTCTGATTACCGCAGCTGAATTGTTCCAAAGAAAGATTATCAAAGTAGAGAAGAGATACTGCAGAGCAGGGGTGGGCAATGTGTTTGGGCTGAATGCCAAAAAACTCAGCAACCTGGACTTGGAAGATTTGGCATGCCAGTAGCAGACAGCGAGGGAACCACAAGGAGCCCAATCCTTATTGTGGCAGTGTAGCCCCAGCCCCTTCCCATCATGCTCCACATATGCAGGCCACTGCCAGCAGTGAGCCAGGCCAGGACTCTGGACCCCAATGCAGCTGCTTGCAGCTGTCTGCTGCAAGCGGCCCAGGCTCTGGGCAGGCCCCTGTTGCCAGCCAGACCCTGGGCCGCTTGCAGCAGGCAGCCAAGAGCCTGCAAGCAGCTAAACTGGGGTCTGGAGCCCCAGTCTGGCTCACTACCAGCAAAAGCTGCACATGTGCCTGGGGGAGCATGGCATGGCAGGGGTTGGGGCTGCACTGTCCCCAGCCTTCCCTGCTCCAAGGCACATGTACAGCTGCCGCCAGCCATAGACCCAGGCCAGGGCTCCAGACCCTGGTGCAGCTGTTTGTAGCCTGCCTGCTGCAAGCAGCCGGGGCTCTGTAGCAGTGGTGGCTGCACACATGCCTCAGGACACATGGTGGGAAAGAGGCTGAGGCAGTGCAACCTCAGTCCCTTCCCTGCCCTGGAGCCCAAGGTTCATGTGCAGCTGCCACCAGCCACAGAGCCAGGCCAGGGCTCTGGACCCTGGTGCACCAGTTGCAACCTCCTGGCTGCCTGCTACATCTGGCCTAGGCTCTATATAGCTGCTGCTTGCCATGGAGCCAAGTAGGCCTTGCAGCCTTCCCACTACCTGCTGTAAACAGCCCAGGCTTCATGGCCAGCAGCAGCTGCCCAGAACCTAGGCTGGCTGTGAATGACTTCACATGCCCATGCTCTGCCTCCTACTGTAGAGTCCTGAGAAAGAACAAATGACACAAGGCTGTCAAGTACATAAAGTAAGTTTGAGTTTTACCCACTATCAGAGAGAAAACAAACGTAGGTCTTTATGAGAGTGCAGATTCAAATTTCATGATGTGACCAAGTTTTCATTACTCAAGGAATAAATTCAGTGGTCCAAACATACAAAAACTATAATGTGCTGAAATACCAACTTCCCGAACAGCCAAGTATCTCCCCTCAAAACTGGTGACTGCAGCATGGAGGCTAAAATATGCAAAATCTATGATGAAAATGGTGCAAAATACCTTACTTCTCCCAGAGGTAGGTTCCAAAGCACCCCTACAAAATCCTAGAGTCAGCTGTCCCAAATATACTTATAGATCCCCAAATACCTCTTTGGTAAAGGTACTGTAACACTCATTAAATGATTGAGCTGAAGGCCAGAGATCAAATTACTCGACCTAAGAAATAAAGGTCCCAATGTATAGCCCAATGAAATTTATACAAGTCTTTCAACTGATTCTGTGAAATCTTACTGAGACACACAAGTGAGATACAGTAGCAAAAACAACTTAGCAATTCTAATACCCAGGCCCCTGTTTTAACCAAGAGACCATTCTTCCTAAATATTCCCAACTCTCCTAGAAAAAATAAAGATCAATAAATCATTGGTTGAGGCTTACAATGATTTTAACTTTATTTTGCCTTGCTAAATGAAATGTTAATGAAGTTTCAGTCTCATGCAATGCTTTTTTCCCCCTAAAGATATTATGCCTTAGTCTTCTAATTGCATACTACAAGAAACCAAAACGCAGTTTCCAGCCCAAGAAATTATTCCTATTGGAAAAGCCTAGAAATCATTTTCTTATGGTCCATGGGGGTACAATTTTTTCCTTGTGGTGATCTTGCCAAACTATTAGGGCCAGATCCTGCCTACAATAATATTTTAAATCATGAAATTAAACTCCAGTGTTAAAGAGGGAGCAAGGATTTCTACATATATTTTTTTTCCTCTATGAAAAGGGTAGATGAGGTTCAACAAGGACAAGTGCAAAGTCCTGCACTTAGGACAGAACAATCCCATGCACCAGTACAGGCTGGGGCTAACTGGCTGGGCAGCAGCTCTGCAGAAAAGGACCTGGGGGTTACAGTGAGCAAGGAACTAAGTATGAGCCAGCAGTGTGTCCTTACTGCCAAGAAGGCTAACGGCACCCTGGGCTGCATTTACAGGCATGTTGCCAGTAGGTTAAGGGAAGAGATTATTCCCCTCTATTCAGCGCTGGTAAGGCCACATCTGGAGTACTGTGTTCAGTGAACCCCACTACAGAAAGGATATGAACAAATTGGAAAGAGTCCAGCAGAGGGTTGAAGGAAGGTTCAAAAAAAAAAAAAAAAGATGGAGCTAGACTGTTCTCACTGGTGACAGATGACAGAACAAGGAGCAATGGTCTTAAGTTGCAGCAAGGGAAGTTTAGGTTAGATAGTAGGACAGATTTTCTCACTAGGAGGGTAGTAAAATGCTGGAACAGGTTACCCAGAGAGGTAGTAGAAACTCTATCCTTGAAGGTTTTCAAAACCTGGCTAACACATCTTTGGCTGGGATGATCTAGTCGGGGCTGGTCCTGCACTGAGCAGAGGGTTGGACTAGATGACCTCCTGAGGTCCCTTCCAACCCTAACTTCCTATGAATCTATCTATGAAGTCACAGATTTAAAGACATTTCTCATATTTTTTGCAACCATTATACTGGCGATTCAGTAGATGGCAGCCTTCCCTCAGTTTATTCAACGCAAGTGTTAACTGACACAAGTTTGGCATAAACATAACACTCAACAGTAACGAGTAGGTCATCCCAAAGTCATGCCAAATAAAACTAGATTATATCACCACTATACTATTGTTTATACTATAGTTGATATGTAAAAAACATATTTCAGAAATGTTTAATGTTATCTTTAAAATATTTTAATGGGAGATTTTTAATCCCTTCCCCTCTAAAGCCAGGCTTTCCTAAGTCCCAAATACACATGCCTGTTTTACATTTTAAAACAGCTAAAAATATCTAGATGATATTTTCTGTACTTAAAGTCAGTACAAATCTGAAGTCCAATATAGTAGGTCCTTTCAGTGGTAGAAGTGCAAGCTCTCCCCAAAAAACCACAAGCACCTTCTAATGGCAAATTTTCTCAGCTCTGATCTCAAAAAGCAAGGACCTGTCTGACATATCTAATGCTAACCCAGAACATTTTAATCAATGATTCTAGCTCAAAACAGAGTTGACAAGGGAAGGCTGAGAAGGAGGAGTTGTATAATGAAGAGAGGAAACCCTTTTTTAGTGGTGGGCTGTCCATTTTCTAAAATTATTGCCTGGATAAGTGGTTTGGAGGTCTGGAACATTAGGAGTAGCCTTGAGGTGGAAAAATTAAAGGCCAGAATGTAAATGTAGTGTTATAAGATATCACACGTATCTACAATCTGTCATGTGGATACCACTACTGATGTAGAAGCAACTTTGTGCTGTCCAGCTTGAATATCCCTGGAAGTCTTGTGCCAACTGTTCTCACTGCTAAGGATCATTCAAGATAGTTAAAGAACATAAGGACTGAGAAGCCGAGTTTCATTTTGTGCCACAATCTGGCAAATACTGACACTACAGTATTTCTACTCTACCAATATTTTCTTGTATAAGGGCTCCTCAAGAGGCCAATTAAACTCAGCCTACTTCTGCTTTGCACCACTAACTACCATGGTTCCAACAGGGAATCAGTCAGCATGCACACACATAGATATGCTGCAACAGGAGGACAACAGGCTGAGTTAGCTCCAGGAGGGCTGGCAGCTAGAAAGCAGGCAGTGAGCTAGCTGCCACCAAACAAGCAAACCTATAGCCACGTGTAGAGGCCACCCTTGAAGGAATAACTCTCCCTGGAAATAGTTGCAGAGCAGTAAGCTGTAGCAGGGCACAAATCTGGGCAGTTCAGAAGAACACAGCCACAAGCAGCTGTGTTCTTCTTTGCTGCACAAACTGCAGCAAGGCAGACTGGTCATTAGACCCAAAAAGGAAACTCTTGTGGATGGCTGGAGAGGAACCTGACAGGAAGAGGTGGGGTTTTGGAGGCACATAAGACCTTAGTGCCTGAGACCAAGCAGGGGGTCTGGCCTTACAGGCAGCAGGGAGAGGAGCTCTTAAGCAGGATGGCTGCAGGATAGTGACCAACTGATAACTGAGCAGCCCTGGGAAATGCAGGTAAGTAGCTTACAGTTTGCAGGGAAGTATGACCCAGTAGGAGGACAGTTTTGTTATACAGCTAGTGGGCTTATGTTTATGCTCACATTACACTGATGGACCAGGTTTGGCTATAAGGGAAAAAGAGGCCACAGGGAGGTGCCTGAGGAGTGCACTTTGGTTTAAGTCACAAGGTGCCCCAAGGGAACATGGTGTTTTGAGCCCAACCAGGGACTGGGGCTCACAAACAGGCAGGCAAAGACTGAGGGCCAAAGCCTGAACTAGAAAGGAATTAGAAATTACCTGAAGCTGGGAGGATTAAGAGGCTCCAGCCCAAGGAGGGTGAACCAGAGCCAGGGGCCCAGAGCCCAAGAGGTATAAGACGGGCTGGAGCCCAGAAGACAGATCCAGTACAGTGGACCAAGGGTAGGGGCCCAGCTAGAGAAAACAGATAGAACTGGGAAGGCCAAGGCCCCAACAAAGGTTTGGAGGCCTAAGGAGGCCTAACATTGTAATGGGGGCAAAGTGCCCAATCAGAGTGATAAGCAGTAAAATCCACAAAGCATGGGCATAGTTGTAGAGGCTGAAGGAGGCCACAAATATCTCTTAAGGCAACAGGTGCCCTCATGGATGGGCGAGGAGGGCCCACTTGGCACAAGAGGGGCAAGACTGGGACCAAAAGCTCACTCTGGGACTCTTTTGGGCAACTTCCCTTTTTTTTCAACTCAATTAAGCACATCAAGGCATGGCAGGAAAAAGAAATGGGAGGGTACCCAGGGAACCAGAGTGGGGCAGGAGCCGTGTGGCCACCAGGAGGTATGGTCACAGCTGCCCCTGGGGATTCCCTCCTGTCACATATGCATATTAGCCATTTTGGCTGTGGCTGCCCAACAGAGGACTGCCCAACATTTTACTTCTTGCACAATATCAGCTGAGGGCCATCTCCCAGTTACTTAGCATCTTGTAGCTAGCTTGATCTGTACAGGAAGTATAAACTCCAAAAGCAGAACAAGTAAACCTATAATATAAAAATCATCCTTCAACAAAAGATATCCCAGAAAATAAAACTGAACATATAACTAGCCCTCGGGGTAAAGAAGTCTCTCAAATGCAGAATTCTAAAACTCTATGACATGATGGTTAGGCATCAGAGAATGTCATCAGGTGACCTTCTTAAAACAACAGGATAAGTTAAGCAGTTCCTCTTCTTTTCTGATTTTACTAATATCAGATTCTTAGTTCTTGGATACTAAGTAGTTTGAAAGACATCCAGTTAACTAATACTGAACAAGGAATGGCATTTTTAATATAAAGAGGGGTAACCTCGTGTTATCTTGTGATAACTAAGAGATATAAGCGGAGCCTCAAACTTATGCTTTCAAAAAAATCAGTACTTCACAAGAAATGATGAACTAGGGAAAGTGTTCACCTGAAAAGGCAGAAACTATGGTAGGAGTAGGTATCCTTCTACAAAAAGGGGTTCTGTAACACACCCCAAGCAAGGCATTTCCCAAAAGTATTCTTCAGAGAATGGAAAATGACCTCAATGAGACCAGACAGGAACATAAAACTGTGACAGGTAAAAAAGGAAATTAGAAACACTACTAATTAAGATGCTGAAAAAAATAACCAAAATGATTTTTTTAAAATACCAAGAGCAGAAAGTCTGAGAGAATCAGTGATGCCTATTTAAACACCAAGTAAATGAAGAGATCATCCAAAAAGAATTAAAGACACTGCATAGAAGATAATGTATTTTGTACTGATTTTCACCAGTCTAACCAAGTCGTACTTTTTCCCCACCCACAAGTTCCAGGTCTATGGAGCTTGATAAAACGTGATAAAAAAATCATATGAACAGAAGAGGGTCCTAGATCAAACAGGAGCAAGGTCCTGAGAACACATGTGGGGCACTTGCAGAACTGAATTATGCACTGCCAACTTCCCCAGAAAACATGTGCGTTTCAACCAGTATGTTACTATTAAGATCCCTGAAACTGACTCTCCTCGGTTTCACAGAAGTCCAAAAAGCTTTTTGTTCAGTAAGCGTGATCATCACTACAAAGGTGCAAAACATCTATGACATGCTGATTCAGAGCAACTTGTGAATATTTGCTACCAGTCAACTGCCTGCTAAGTAGAAAGTGGGGGCTAGAGGACCAAGAAAGGATGTCCTACGCATGAGTGGAACAATGATCTAGAACTGAAAATGCTGAGGTAGTGAGAAGCTCCTGGGAGACGCTGCACTTAAGATGCGATTAACTGGTAAATCGTATCTTCTTAAATAGTCACCAAGCCACACATTCAAGCAATGAATGGCTTGAAAAGAACAGGAAATAAGCTACAAAATGTGCAATTTTGTGGCTGGTTTCCATCACATCTTAAACTGAATATTTGGTAGGGTTCCTGCCAAGCAGCTTGATGCCAGTTACATGGTAAGGCTCTGAGACTGTACCCACTTGTGTGGCCTCAAGGCCACTGGTTGTGGCCTTGAGGCCCACAATAAACTAATTGTCCGTCTGAGCACCAGGATGGCACCAGAGTCTCCAACAGGCTCGGGGCTGAGAACACAATCACGTGAGTGTTCGTTCCAGGCTTGGGACCCCATCTGCTGCAGTGCAGTCCCAGGATTGAACCCCACAATCTGTCACTGTGCGTCCCAGGCCCAGGATCACACTGGAGTCTCCAACTGGTGCCACAGCAGTCACTGGGCTGGAACTCTCAATCAGCTGATTGCCAATTCCAGTTTCCAAACTACATCAGTTCACCAGGCACTGATCCTTTTATTTACCAGTGTAGGGGGAGCCCAGAATCATGATGCCAGTGTCTCCCTGCACTGGCAAGTTGTAACAGTGCAACTGGGATCTGATCTCCAGTACCAAAGTCATACATCCTGCCATGCATGTGTAGTATCAGGGAACAAATCCCATTATATCAGTAAGTGAACATGTACAAGGGGCAAGGAATTGTGAGAACACAGCCTGGATATAGACATGTGTCCGTGCAAGTGTGCACTAACACAAATATATCCCACTACCTTACCCTCCCATCCCCAGCACAAATCTGTGCTGGTGGTCCTATATGAACTACTATTGCTTCTTGAGGCTCAAACAGTTTGTGCTATGGGGTAATTCTTCTACAGTCTTGTAATCCAAACAATACCTAAAACTGATATACCATACTTACCCAAATCTAAGATGACTCTGAATTTAAGAGGAATCCCCCAAAATTTTCCACATATAGAATCTAACTATTGTCTTAAATTCACTCAGTGGGTAAAGCAGTACAGGGGGCAAGCAGCCTGCCCCCTGCCTCCCACCACCACTTGCCTACTCTGCTGTCTGCCCTGATGCCTGCCCCCTGCTACTTGCCCTAGCCCCCAATGATAGCACACCTGGCACCTGCCCACTACTTACCCTACAGTCCCACTACAACCCACAGCTCAGCACATGTGCTTGCCCTTGTCCCAGCTCCAGCAGCAGTAATTTGCCCCAGCAGTAACTTGCCCCAGCCCCTGGCCAGTAGCCACAGCTCCAACCTAGGCTCCAGCTAGAGTTTCCTCCACCTCAACAGCAGGTCAGGGTCAAAACAGCTGCAGCAGCCATCTGCTCCCCTTCCAAAGCCTTGTACTCAGATCCAAAACAAAGGGATTACCTCCTCCACAATGTTAAATGGGGGGCTCCTAGTCTTAGATTCAAGTAAATATGGTAATACAGTCAAGCCAGCTATTGAAGCTACTACTTAACCAATACAAATTCCTTGATTCTATGTGAACCACTAAGGAGACTGAATTCCACTTAGGAAATGTGCTATTCTGCACACGCTAATGCCATCTTCAAGATTCCCCAAGTACATTTTTATACAGCATACATGAACATACACAAAATACTTCCACTGGCCAGCAATGGACTTTCTAGTGGCAACTCAATGAAGTCAGTATCTAACAACAATCCAGCAGACTTTACAACGTGCAGAATAAGGAGAAGTCAATGCACACAAGTGGAGTTTAAATGAAAATGCAAGAGAGAGTTTTACTAACTGAAGCATTTACCATAAACATCTGTATGATAGTGGCACCAGAATCTCTTATTTTGCTAGATCTTGTATAAACAAGTAGACTCAGGGTAAAATTCTCACCTACTAAAGGCAATGGAAGTTTGTCCAATGACTTCAGTACAACCAGGATTTCACTCATGGCATTTCACAAGATGTACTCTGCTTTAGTATACAAAAGATCTACTGGGACTTAAATTGTCCTAAAAGTATACAAGTGCTTTTACTTTTAAGACTTAATACATGGAAATTACCTTTGCCTTCTCTGGGTTTCTTCTTTATACCCAACTCTGGAGACCCATTGGAAATGGCCGACTGTTGGGTCTTTGGTTTTCGGCCAGCTGCATATAACAATAGAGAAAATAAGACACATACATATACAAAAATATGCAAATTTATACCTGAGCTTATACCTATGGCTGCAAGAAACTATTCAACTGAATCACGTTACTACCTTATAATAATTGTGTGGGCTACATGATTATGCAGTAGCCTAATATAAACATGTATTATTGCTAAGATCTCTCTTTTGAAAGTCACAATTTGTTAAACTGCATTTCGTAGGTCAATGTTAGTCAGCTGTAGGCAAATTCAACAAAGTTAAAGCAAGTACTAAACATATAAAGTTAAACCTGTATACATTTGCGTTCCTTTGTTTACAGATAGTAATTTTATATAAAATTATTAAAATACAATTATTGCATAATTTTATTGTAGACAAAAACTAAGGTTGCTCAGATACCCAAACTCTGAATTAATATACCCTAATATGTTGGGATGTTTGTGAAGTCAACCAAAATTAGTATCTTTGTTTTATATTGCGTTATCCTTATGTTTTATTTTCTTCAATATTACAGCGATGCATTCTTAAACCATTTTTTGGTCTGGAAATTTTTAGAAGTGTCTGTCCATGTGTGAATGATGTTGATGTACATCGATGAAAATTGCTATGCTCTGCATTACAACAGGAAATAGAATCTGCTGCTATCCTCTGAAAGCAATACCTTCAGCAGAACTCCTGTATTTAGAGTTTCATAGTTTTAATAATTACATATTTGCTACATTTATTTTCCATGCATTACTACCTTGCTAAATAGCATTTATTTTGTTAAAGTGTGTCAAACAGACAAGATGCATCTTCCTATTTTAATAATTTATTGTTACATTTTATATAAAATAATTATTTATACATGCATAATTCAACAGTTATAAAAACTGCAGTATGTCAATATTATAGTTGAGGCTAATTATGGACAACTACTATCCAAAAGAGTCACGTTTAATCACTGCAGACTCTACTGTAGTCTTCTCCAAGACTGTTTTGTGTCTCTTGCTAAGATGTGGAAAATGGCATTCTAAGGATTTGGCAGATAACACAAATACACCTTCCACAGCACAAACAAAGCACAGTATCCTTAGAGTATTTTTGAGGCCCCATCCTAAAAAATGAAGCTACTGATACCATGGTTCAGACCCTTGCTTCAAAAGAAGAAACAGCAAATTCAAAAATAAAGAGGGGACTAGTAAAACAAAACTGAAAAAGTAAAGAAGAAGAAGGAAGTCCCATTCTCTCCAAGAATACACGTGACATGACAGTTATTCAAATCTTTGACAACTCACCGTACAAGTTATTGGCATCAAAACTTGCCCAGTGCGGAGAATAACAGTGCCAAGTTACCTTCACTTATATAACCCAAATTTGATAAATATAAACATTTACAATTATACTACAATTTTGGAGGGTTGTGGATTTATTTTTCACTAGATATTAAAAGTAACAAAAACAGCTGGCCAAAATACCATTCGTATAGCTTCTAAGGAACTCATTGTGGTTTCTGGCTTTCACTGAATAATTATTTCTGCCTCAAGGTTTGGACAACAAGAACAATTATGTATATTTAGTGAATAAACCATAGTTGTTGATGGCAAAACTAGAAGTTCAGTTACAGAATCTTAAGATTCTGATGGAAGCTGTGAACCTCAGCCCAAGGAGACAGAAGAGAATGTTGTTTCAACCTACAAACGCAGTGTCCAAAGTCCCACCACAAACACCCGGTGATAATGTGCACACTACAGCTCTTACCCCCAGGCTGTAATTCGAGATGTTCTCAAAAGTTGACATTTCCTCTCATGGTGGCCTAGAATTGTAGCTTTTGAATTATTTGGAATTTAAAATAAGGTATCCATACCTAAACTAGTACCTTAAAACTGTTTTGTTTTTTTACATAACTGTAAATGCCTATACCAAAATGCACAAGTTTCAGTTGAAAAAGAAAAATGTATCAAGAAAATCAGGATTCTGTTTACCAAAATGCAACCCTATCCTTTTTTTCCAAAAGTCCTTGAAATTCAAGTTGCAGATGATGCATATTTCAGAGAATGCATTTTTATACATATAAATTTTGTCTAGAATCTTTCCCCCACCCCCAATCTTGCTGCTCCTCACATTTAATTCAACCCTCTTCTTTATCAGTGAACAATATTCTTTTGCTATGCTTTCCTCCCTTATTTTGTTGTCTCTTCATTCCTTACATGCATGCATTTCAGAGTTCATTTTGTGGGCACCAGCTTATAAACAGAGAATTAGACATATGCTAAATTACCACCATCTAAACCAGATCCCTTTGCTTACAGTACTATGCACTAGTGATACAGTTATATTAACACCTACAGCTTTAAAATCAAAGGCTATATTTACCTTTTTTCTTTTTCATTGGCTCATGGATATCAGGGGATGTTGGCACAGGAGAGGTGTCCATTGGTTCAGAGTCCTCAGTTGATACTTCCACCACAGTCTCAGTAATCACATCTGGCCTCATAGCAGCATGGATAAACTCTGGGGTTGACATACAAGGAGGGACAAAAACTTCCACTAAAGAAAAGAAATACACCTGGTAAAGTCTTTAACCAATTACTTTACTGTATCTGACATGGATTTATATTAAGAAAATAATCTCAAAGTGTTTAAAATGAACCAGAGAAGAAATTTTGCAACCTTATACAAGCTGACATTTGAGAGTTCAATCCAGCACCAAAACTTGAGCATTTATATTTATCATATCCCTGCATAAGAGAAATGACCGCTCTTTAAGTCTATCACATGCAGGTAATTGTGAAATGACCCGTTCCTTTTTCAAAATAGGGAAAAGGCACTGAAATTCTTATGTTATGGTTTAAAGTGCCAGCAGACCTACAAAAACAGAAGTTTCATTTCATCACAATTTAAAAGTCTGACCTAAAATGCTACATACCATTTCATCTAACCAAAATGTTATACATGCATGGAGGAGAGTCCTCCTACCCCTACTTCAAAATAATAAAATATGAAGCTGTTTAAAATGCAAAGTATTAAAAACAATAGTTTATCCAACAAATTATTTTTAACAATGGATTTAAGAATGGCTTTAATTGCTTAAAAAATCCTCATCTGTTACCTTTCAAAAGTGCCTGCTTTCCCCATGTTAGCTTCTATGCTCACTAGTTATCAACATTTACAACATGGCTCATTCCCAGTTGTCTCTACTAGAGCCAGAGCTGTCAGCACAGATGCTGCCAACACTATTTCATAATAAGCTCCTATTTTCAGCTGCTTACAATTTTTGCCAAACTTGTACTTTTCAGGTTGAATTTTGTTAGACACAAGGCTAAGGAAAAGCATGATATTTTACCCATGAAAAAAAACAAAAACTAGATACTTCTCTTGGAGACAAAGTTTCCATATCTTGAAGTATGGGTAGGGCATTAGCCTTTCAAGTATTTGTCATCCTCACAGAAATCTGGCAAGATCTGGCTAAATCAAGAGCCTCTGAATTACTTCAGTTTGCTAATCACAAATAGAAACTTGCTAGAATTCCACAGTCACATTCCCTGAAGATTTTGCTTCCACTTGGCATGCTCTAGCCTAGTGCTGAGAAGGACTTCTGCCTTTTCATTTCCAGACACCTACAGGCAGGATGAAACACAAAAACTGAGATCAAGGTTTGTTTCCACGATGCTATCACCTCGCCCTGCACTTGACAGAGCAGGAAAAACAATGTTTCTCTGAATGCAAGAAGTAAGAGTCAGGGCTGAGGGTGAAAGAGCAGATGGGGACAAGATACCTGGGACAGGGAACTGGGATTGAAACACCTTGACTGGCTGGGAGCGACTGCAAGTGGGGAAAGGGAAACAACAATAAAATAAGGAGACAGAATGCTGGAGAACAGGGAGTGGCTGGAACTAAAGCATTAGGACTGGGTGAGCAGCCCAGGAAAGGTGATAGAAGCCAGAAGGGATGGGGTAAACACAGGAGAAAGAATGGAGGCTGAAGGAGGAAGGGATCAAGAGGTGACATCAAGCAAGGATCCAGGAGTAAGAGGGAACTGAGCTGAGCTGAGCTGGTAAAATAGAGTGGAGATAAACTGGTTGAATGATGGTTATATGGAGGGTAGCGACTGACTTTGTGGCCACAGAGGCAGGAGAAGGAGTAATCATCTCACACTGCAACAAAGGAAAGTAAGGTTGGATATTTGGAAGAACTTTATTACTATAAGGTTGGTTAAACACTGGAACAGACTACCTAAAGAGCTTGTGGAATCTCCATCCTTGATCAGGGGGCTGGACTAGAACACCTGCTGGGGTCTCCTTCTAGCCCAGCCTTCCTATGATACTAAGCCAAGGATTGAGGGAAGGAAAGGGAAGGGAACTATAAAGGAGTGGTACTACTAATGGGAGAAAAGAAGAGTGGGAAAGCCTAGCCTAGATGGCTGGATAAGGAGAACAAAACTGGAGCAAGCAGCACAGGGGCAGGCTGGTGGGAAGTGGGCCAAGCTCATTTACCTCTAGAACATGGAACCGAACCCAAGATTCCTGCACCTTACAAGTCCTCTGACGTCAACAAACACTTGAGAAACCCCCTGGCAACGTTTCACATCCCCTTCTAGGACTGGTAATAAAAGGGTAATATCCGATTACAGGTTTTAAGATACCCCAGTAATTTGAACAGGAGAAGTCAATCAGTGGGGCCCAACCTCTTTTGGCATGTGTGCCACAAAGCAGTCATGCACTGTCTGCAAATGCCACTCTGGTCCCCTTCCTCTGCTGGGTCTGTTGCTCTGCTTTTTACTTCTTGCCTTATCTGTTACTGTGTTGCCCACCCCACCTCCCCCGTCCACTCTGTCAAGTGCTACACAAAGAACTTGTCCGTGCCACTTGTGGCATGCAGGCTACACTGGCCGCCCCTGACATCTAAGTTCCCATGCCTCAGATACCCCACACAGGTGTTAATGATGTTGTGACATGATGGAATTTTTAATTATTTTAAATCTTAGAATATTATATATAGGACACATCAAGGTGCAGAGTCAAGTTCTCAAATGTCAGAAAATGCCAAAACTAAGACTTCCCTTAATACCATCATACAGACCTCCCATGCACATGCATTATAATAAACAGAATGCATATTATTTTTCAACACAAATCATTGCTTCATTCTGTACACCAGACTAGGTAATACTCATATAATGAGAAGCTATTTGTAATTTTGTTTTCTTCCCATTATTCAGTTCACAGGCCCAGACCATAATTTATTGCATGCAACTAAAATCCTGCTTTGAAGGCAGAATTATTAATTTCTTTGTTGGATCTTCAATAATCACAGTTACTTTCAGAGTGCCTGAATGTTTATGAATTTCCCAAAATTTTAGTGAGATAATGGGGTGGCATCATGGTCACTTTTCAAATGGGAAACTCAAGCACAGAGAGACTAAGGTCAAAATTAGCCACTAATTCTGTTTAATCTGATTTCTCACAATAGTTAATATTATACAACACTTCATATGTTCAAAACCCAGCTCCCATTGCCTATAATTGAAGTTGTGACTGTTCAGCACTTCTGCAAATCAGCCGCTGCAGTTTTAAGTGAAGTAGCCACAGTTGATGACCACCTGCAAAGTGTTTGATTAAGCATCTCCTTAGCATCACAAAGCAATTCTCTGGCAGATGCAGGGACAGGACAGCATTCAACTGCTGTAACCACAAAATTATCTTTTAGTTTCCTCCAATTCTTTACCTCATTCACTGCACACCTTCTAACTTCTGCAACAAACAGGATAGACAAAAGGTTCTTTTACTTCACAGGCAACCTTAACTGTAGCATTTTCTAACATATGAATTCTTGATTTTGTTATCTAAAATATGTTATTTTAAAGTAGTTTGCATGTAGTGGTATCACGGTATCAAGAGCCTAAATTTTCTGGGCTGCAAAACCAGTTTCCATTGACATCAACTGGTATGTGGATATTAGTACTTCTGAAAATTGAACCCAAGGCTTTTACAAACACCTTAGTCTCCCATCCATAATACAGTGTAAAAATCAGATCAGAGGTATAGGTTCTAGTCATGTTGGTCTAAGGACATAGGCAGACAAGGTTCTTCAGCTAAATCTGCTATCTTTTATTAGACCAACTAAATCAGATCAGAATTCTTTTTCAGAAACAAAATGCATTTTAATGAGACAAATAGGAGCTCAGTTTATGTCCTAAATTAACCAAGGGATTATTCAGATATCCATAGATGTTTGGGTCAGAAGGGACCTTAGCAGATCCACATCCAATCTGACTGGACTAATATTGTTTGATCGTTAATAGTTTAATTTCACAGCTTTCATGGGTTAGAGTTCACACTGTCATTATCTGAATATAATTTGAGTGGTTTTATGCTGTGGGACAAGGTTATTTCAACAGCAACTTCAAGGTGAAGAAAAGGATATGCCAACTCCTAATGAAATCATTCTTACTTCTTAAAATTGGGACATCGCCACATACCATTCTGCAATACATTGTAACTGGATGTTTCAGGGGTAGGCAATGTTTTTTGGCCAGAGTGCCAAAAAAACCCATAATGTCTACCTTGTAAGGTGCCAGAGTGCCAGCATGCCACAAAAACAAAACTGTTTTTCTTGTTAAGCATGTTGTGATGAGAGCGGAGAGAGGAGCAGGGGAGTCAGGGCAGGCAGTCTGGCTTGGGCAGGCAGTCTGGCTTGGGCAGGCCCTTGGGAAGGCTGCAACTGGAGAAGAGCTGGTATCAGGCAGAGAGCAGGGGCTGCCCCAGGGCTCCACAGACTTGAGCCACAGCAGGGGCTCAGCAGTGCCAGAGGTGGGGACCAGCCAGCCCACGCAGCACTGCGGGGATGGGGCACAGCCACCCTGTCCACAAAAGGATGCTTTCTGGCTGGGGCAGGACACCAGGCTCAGGGAACTCCCTGCTCCGTCTCTGTGCCAGCCAGGTACATACATTACAAGTGGTAGCTGCAGTCGCAGGCTGTTCCCTGAGCTCTGGGAACAGCCACTGCAGCTGATGCTCAGGTCCGAGCCAGCTGGGAGCCTGCAGCGGCTCTGTGCAGTGCCTGCCACAGCCCTGGCCCCTTAAGGTGGGCAAGGCTGGGACCCAGGCAGGCTACGACAGCCACGGTGGCTGTTCCCAGGCTCCCATGGCCAGGCCCCTGCACCAGGGACAGCCCTGCCTGCACTGTGCCCAGCTTGAAGGGAAGCTGCCCCACACCGAGCCCAGCATCCTTCCCCAGCCAGGCAGCATCTCCACATGCACAGGGTTGCTGCAGCCCATCCTCAAGGAGCTGCATGAGCCAAGCCAGGCCCCACCATGGGTGCTGCTGGGCACCCCCGCCTGCCCACCCACCACACCTCGAGCCTGCAGAGCCCCAAGGCAGCCCCCACTTCCCTCCCAGCCCCTGCCTTCTTAAGGGCTCCACCAGGCTCGCTTGCCCACAGTGCCTCCCCCCACGCCACCCAGACCCTGTCCCAACTGCCTGGCCCCAGCACTCAGCACTTCAGTGCTGCACCAGGTAGGACAGGGTGTCTGCCTGCCTGGGCAGTTCCCTCCAGGGACCAGCCAGGCTGAAGGGTGCAGCCTGGGAGGATGGGGCGGGGGCAGTAAAACACAGACAGTATCCATGCCTGCATTCTTCGGGCTTCACCCCAGGGCCTGCCATGGTGCTGGAACTTGGGGCTGCACAGTCTGGACCAGCAACTTAAAAAAAAAAAAAACCCACACACCCACAACAATTTATTTGTGTGTCTCCCAGCGTGCCAGGAAAAATGTCTCCGCATGTCACTAACGGAACGAGTGCCAGGGGTTGCCGACCCCTGGGATATGTCTTTCTAAAATGGAAAAGCAGATCAAAAGGTTTTTTTCTTGGCTTTAACCTAACTATACATTTTAAATTGCTAGATCAGCACCAATTAAAAATCTATGAGAATGACTTGACTATTCCAGGGGCACTCAACCCACAGGCCTGCACAGCCACATCAATCCAGCCTACGAGGTTCCCCACAAGTCTGGCAGTTTGGCAGCAGGCAAAGCAGGCAGGTAGCAGCAACTTCTGCTCCCCTGCTGCCAGATTTCCACTCGCAGGGAGCCCATGGGCTGGGTACAGAGCCTGATCCTGGCATGCTGGGTCAGACAGGGGAAGAGGCAGCACAGCCTGATCCCAGAGCGCTGTGTCGGGCAACGTGGTGCAGGACCCAATCATAGCTTGCTGGGCTGGACAAAGACAACATGGCATGCTGGGTCAGGTGGAGGCTATGAGGCCCGATCCTGGAACGCTGCGTAGGGTGGAGCTGGCATGGGATCAGGTCGGGGATAGATCCAATTCAGGTGTGCAGGGATGGAGGAGGCAGCAAAGGGATGGACATAGTGCAGTACAGGGCCTGATCCTGGCACCCAGGGCCCAATCATTCTTGCAAACCAGCCTTTCACTATCCATCCAGCCCAGGGGGCCTAAAGAAAGAGCACTATTGGACTACTCAAATAGCTGTCAATACAGACTAGTACGTGAAACTAAGCTGGAAGCCAAGCTCACTAATACAAGTTTCATTTTTGGTCTCAACCAAGTTTCATTTATGAATATAGCCAGTAAGGACATAGTCTTTATTAAAAAAGGGGGAAAATATTATGTATCTAATCGTGTGCAACCACAATGACAAGCCATTTTTAGAAAATAATAGGGGTACTGAACAGAACACCACCAACAAAAAAGCACTACTCGCAGCAGCTTGAGACAGACTTAATGCTTTTGCTCCTCAATCTACTTGAAATGAGAAGCTTTATAAACATTCTATCTGAAGGAAAAACTCATACTAAATTGAACTTTTCAGCTTTAATCACAATGCAACTCATTAAAAATAATGACCATTCCTATTGCTTGCTGGGAAACAAGTATTGAGTAGAGACCTCCCACCAATGAAATGAACTAATATTGTAAGACTGTGCTTCAGGAAAATGAAGCGTTTTGGAAAAAATCCCCTTCCAGGATGAAAAGTACAAGTGAAGCTTCACACAAATGTAGGATCCTAACAACAAAACCTTTTGTGTTAAACAAACTTCTTTTACAGGTGTTTTTTTCTAAAACAGTGGAGACAGAAACTTTGCTTATTCAGTAAGGACTTGTAATTCACATACCAGGACTCCTAGCATCTCTCAAGCAGGTAGGAGACTCCATATGAAGCAAGGCCTCTGCAGCTTCAATTGTCTTATCTGTGCAATGCACATTGCTTCCATGTACAGATGCTTCCACTACAAAAAAATAATACAAATTAAAATTAATATAAGAATAATTGTAAGTTAAAACTATTGCTGCACAACAGCCTTAAAAATCCAGTATGCTGGGCATACAAGTTGAAACCAAATGAAGTTTTTACACCAGTGGCCCCCACTTCAAAATAATAAGATGGTAGGCAAGTGACATCTAGAAACTAATGGCCTTACTTAAACAGATCTGGGTTAGTTAGTGAGCATGAAGTTCCTGGTGGGTGCCCAAGGGATTCCAAAAACAAACCCATGAGGTTTGACTTCCACCTCAATTTTAAGAAAAAACAGACTAGATTTTAATGAGAATGGTTACAAATTTATACAGAAGTCAAGGAAAGTAGTCACATTGCTAAGCTTCAGCCCATTAAAAGTCTTATAAAGTCACCTAGTAATGTCTGTGGTAGAACAAGTAAACACGTAATTTAGTTTGCATAAGAAATATATTTGGTTCCACTTCCGGATACTAAAGGCAATTCACAGTTGAGTTTAGTGGGTTTTTTTCCTATGTGGCTTTACACTCTTTCTTCTTTTTTTTTTTTTTTAAGCAACAGGAAAAAAACAAGAGTTCTCACAAAAAGCAAGTTACTAAATAAAAAGATTAACTTTAGGGAGTAGTGTACGTTAGAAATTTTAACCCAACAATGAACACATTAGTTAATATCAATACTGCATCAGCAGCATTTTTTTTTAACGCAAGCTGAATTCTGATTTAAATACCATTATATTAAAGACCAAATTCTCTGCTCCTCTCCCTAGAGCAAAGTTTTTAAAACTAGCAACTCTAGAAACACCTGCTGCCCATCATCCACACTCTCACCAAGGTACCCTGTGTCTCTGCAGTTGCTCTTGCCATTTATGGAAATCTGCTCAAAGCTGAACTGTTCCAGCAAGGCAGCCAACATCTGAGTAAATCTATCTTTAGAATGAGCAGGGTCACCTATCTCCAGTGTCAGTGAACTAAAGAAGAAGTAAGTCTGCGCTAAAATTTAAGACACCTATCCTTTTCTAGGAAACAATCTGATATACCTTAACTAAAAAAGTAGGAGAGAAAAACAAAACTAATGTAGTGTTACTTCTGGCAGAAGAAACTGTTCAGACACACCCCAACATATTTATATTTACATGAAACTCAGAAAAAAGCACCACATAGTATTTGCCATTAACTAGAAGCCAGGCTAAGATTAAAACATTTACCAAATGCATACTACCCAGAAGCTCATAGAAAAAGGGCAGAGAGGCATGTACCAGCAAGGTCCTGGTTCAATGCCATACCTCTGTGAAAAAAACTGCTCCCTACCAGCTGGCTACTCGGATTTCTACCCCTGGCATGGTATTTAGCAGTTATATCTTTGGAATAATAGGTGCCTGATAAATCTGACATTTCATCCTGATCCTATAGTGGCCAGAAAGAACAAAGAGCCTCCCCCTGGGCGTGGCAACTGTTCTGAGCAGGAAGAATCTCTATTACTTTTCCATTTCCCTGAACTCAAGCAGTTGTAAGGGATGGACATAAGAATTCCCTAATACTTCCCTTAACTACAATTTTTGGATCCTACTACCTCCACTTCTGCTCCAGATACAGTCACTCAAGCAGCAGCAGAATGAAAGTGCCATGATCCTGACACTTCTGGTGCCCAGAATCCTGAAGAGCTGCAATGAACCTGACCAGTCCTGCACTGGCCCTATCTACCTGAGCATGTCCTGTTTACATAAAAGCTTCAATTAGCTGGAGATTGATGGCTCTCACTCCCTTCACTCTACAGGCAGAACGCTCCACTCATCTATAGGGAGTGGAAATGCTGTTGTCAGTATTTATACAATATCAAATCTTGAAAACAGAAGTTCAAAGTTACTGTGAATACAATAAAACATAAAAAACCCAACAGTTTTCAAACATTGGCATTTTTCCCCAATAGACAACTATGAATTAGCTCCAGTATATTAAACACCAAATGAGTACTACATCAGCTAGAGCTACTCCATGAATCAAGGGAGCTACACGCCTCTTTGACTTAGTTGGTTATTCTGCTAGTTTAAAAAAAAAATGACAGATTTTTTATAAACTCTTACCTAGCTCTAGCCAGGCACTCCATGTGTAAAATTTCTAAAAGCATCTAATTTATGTTTCTAAAACCCATTGAAATATCACTCCAAATGGATGGAATTTGTTTGTTTTTGCTTGTTTGTTTTTGGTTTTCATATCTTTGTTTGATAATGAAAAGTTGCACATTTTCCACCCAAGTTAGTTCATTTATGGTAGAGTAATATGATTGAAAAGCCCATTTAAATATTCCTTAAGATAAAAGCAACTATAGAAGCTAACAATCACCTCTCCTAGAATTCAACAGATCTACTTCATGGCTTCTAGAGCTTTAACAAGGCTAGCATTAAAAGGGCTTTTCAATCATGCTAAGGTAACTCAAGTGAAACAATTGGATAGGGGGAAAAACCCACAGCAAAACCATAGCTTATATGGGTAAGTACATATTTTCATCAGTTAACACCCAACAGAAAACATGCCCAATCTCTTCTAGAAAGGACAGCACAAGACTCAGAACCCAGAAGGAAGAAAAGTAAAATGATACAAAATCACTTTTGTACCCTCCAAAGTAGAGGCTGCTCCAGGTGTTTGGAATAATTCTCTTGAGACTCTCTTAATAAGCAACACAGCTCTATCTCTACAGTACTGTATGTTGGGGCCTTGCCTATTTTATTTATCTATACATTTTTGGCAGCTACAGCAATCCCTCAGTTCAAGGATGCTCTCTACCATGGTTCATTGATGGGTATTGTCAGAGCAGAACAGATAAAGAGCTGCCTCGGCACAGCTGTGTTAATCACATTGCAAGCATGGGTTTGTAACGCGGGAAAAAAGTCTTGGTACAAGATCAGAGCCCGTCAAAACCTTGCAGCTGCACCACTGAGTACATGTTCACGATTGGCTCACCGTAAATTACATACACGTGTCGGTCAGCAATTGGCTCACTGACCGCATAAAAGGCTTGGGCAGTGCCCACCCAAATCGGAGGAGTACTCGGATGCGCATGAGGAGAGATCCCCACGTGCATTTCCAAGCCATGAAGGAGGCCTGATCAACTGCCAACGACTCCTCACCAGAATCAACCAACGCCCCATACCCTGCGTGTTAGCATCAGTGTGCCCATTTCCTGTTTTTTTGTAACACCACGAAACGTGCCTACCGTGTATACAGACTGTAAGTAAAGTTTTTTTTGTTGCAACCACTGCATCTCCAGCATCTCAATTCCGCTCCATTGGCTGCCCCATTCCGCCAGCGTTTCTCGGCCCCCACAGGTATGATCTCCTCGCCTCTCTCACACCCAAAACCTAGTTCTAACCCAATGCTTAACACTCCCCTCCCCATCAGGCTTGTAAGTGGTTCTCAGAGGGTCACCTTAGAAATTTCTTCCAAATTTCTGAAAAGCAAAGGTATTTTGGTAATATCTTTTACTGAATTAAATAATTGGAAGAGATGTTAAACAAAACTCAAACTTTCAACACTCAAAGCCCACTACTTCTGGATATCCTGCATCAGAGCAATCCTTCCTGTGTAGAACTAGATCCTTTAAAGACTGAACCTGCAGCAACAAAAAACAAAACAAAACAAAAAAATCAACCTTTTTTTCCCCCAAATAAAATATACAACACTGTACCTGTGGTACAACACAAACTTGAACAAATTAAAAAAAAAAGTAAAGGAGAAATATTTACAGCTACATCAGAGTTACCTATATGAGAAATATTTAAAATAAGGTATCAATAAAATAATGAATGGTGAACTGAATAGAAAGCATCATTGATCAGGCCAGTGATCACAGCTTTGACTTTTCAGAATTCACAAGAAAAAGACCAACTCCAACTGAAAGCATTAGAACACAGGTGCGCTAGTTTTGACAAATTTCACTTGGATCTCTTCCACATTCTGAAAAGTCTTCAATCCTCAGAATATGGTCAATGGCATGTTTGACAAAAGCAGAACCTGATGAAGCGTCATAAGAAAAAGGAGATTTCCTGGAGATTCTGGACAAGTTTTCCTATTAGGAGAACAAACCTGAGAGAATTCTCTCAGATTATCTGAATGTGTATACACAGCCCCAGTTGGAGAGTGGGGAGGAGGATCTTCTGCCAGACCTCAAAACAGCAGACAGAATAAGTAAAGCAGGTAGCAGGTCTTGAAGATAACAGTATAAGGAAGGGCAGTCCATTATCTAACACTCCTTCTTGCCATCATCTTTACATCACCACACAAAGGTGGTAAGAAAAAGAAAGATCATGGATGTTCCAACTAAATCCAAAATTAGTCATAAAAAGCTACACTATGAAGTGAAATGTAAGGCACTGCACAACAGCCTTTCAACAACAATGAAAACAGGCTGTCCTTACATTTAATATATTGACAACCTCAACCTTTAATGTTACAACATATAACAACTATGCTGAGGTAAGAAAATAACTTTATTTTCTAATTAAGAAAATAAAACTTCACATTTTAAAAATGTCCCAACACAATCTGGCTCAAGGCATAGAAATATTACTCTGAACTATATTCATTTGAAAAACTCAAAACACAAAAAAAGGAACTATACCACCTAATCAGTTCAGTACACAGACCTAACTCTGACATCTAAAAAAAAAGTCACCCAAGATGAATCTCTACTTACTTAAGTTAAATGGTTTACAAAGAGACAAGTTTTTCAGGACTTGGTCAGAGAAGACCACAAGAACAGAGACCCCTAAAGATCTGGAACAATTAAGAACTGATATGCCTTCTTCAAGCCAAACTTTACCTTGCCAGATATATAAAACAACTTGATTGCACTGATATGTTTTAGATAGGTTATAATATACTGGTATCTTCAAAAACATTTTGGTTAAAAAAACCTTTATAAAGTTATGAAGGACCAACCAAAGCAAACATTGCAAGCAACACTGTCAAATCAGTAATTATTAGTTGGATTTGCTATGGTCATTCCTAGGAACCAAGGAAGCCACCAGAAAAAAAGAAATAAGAAGTTTTAATTATTAAAAATCAATCCAGACTTTTATTTACTACTAATCAAACGTCTTTATGTTTCATGTCCATCTTTCTAAATAAACAGCATTTAGACTAGATTATTCAAGGCTCTCACCAGCTGCTACAAAATACCAAACTTGGTAATTAAGCCTGACAGGACTATATTTCAGCATTACAGAAGAGAATGCTGGCAACAAATCCAATTTGTTACAATGTTTCGAGTTTTAAAATAAAATACGGTAAGGAAATGAATTAGGGGGGAAGCTAGAATTAAAACCTGCTACTTTTTATAAACTATGCAGCAAATCCCATCCTATTATTTTAACAATTAGGATTATCAACATTACAAGGTCAACACTTAATTGCAACACTCGATTTTCAACAGCTTATCCTTTAAGACAATCAGGCAACTAGAACAAGACTCTAATGAAAAATTAACAATTCCAGCACAAAAGCTAGTCAAATAGGTGAAAAGTAAATGGCTTTTAACAGATCTAATTAAAGCCTACTGAATTTCATATGTACATTTTAATTCTACAACAATATTTCAAAGAGCAGAGAAAACAATAAATGTTAGATAAGATCAGTATTTAATTCATAATTTAATTAAATTGCTAAGCTATCACTACATGCATCCACACACTACCCAAAAACACTTTCCAAACAGACTGAACCACTCACCAAAAGGACCTGTCAGTGTACTGGGTGGTTCTTAAAAGCAATTTGTTCAAGGAATCAACCAATCAAATATTCTGCAGTAAGTCCAATTTAGTTACTGAAAGATTTGCATAAGACTGTTTAAGAATGATAATTACACACCTACTGAACAAAACAGTAGAGGTAAAAATAAATATTTCCATACCATCGTTTCTTTGTTAACATATTAATATGCCAACCTTAAATGAAATAATGCTCTGTTGCAACAACACAAAAAGAGGTACTCTTAGTTAAAACACCTTTACTTCAAGAACAGCTTTTACCAACAACGGTCAAGAAAACCTGAACCTTTGCCACTTTTTCCCAGTTACAATACTTATACTAGGAAATATGCATCAGAATCCACTCTACAGAGAAAAACCAAAACACTGGAGAATGCAAATCTGAGGTTAGGGGATTGCTCTCTTAAATCCACTTCCTACTCTGTAATTAAGTAGACAGATATGGTGTCTTCCAAGTGGCCACAGTTGGAGTGCAAGGACAGCCATTTCCACCACTGCAAAGTAAGTATCAAGTGAGGTCCCTTCCAGGCCCTAGCAACTATGAAATAGTTAAAAGGTCAGAAAGAGCAGAACTGATGTTATGCCTACCAACCAGTTGCAATGCTTGCAAACCTCTACATTTTGTCTACACTTAGACGTTTTAATTAGAACGTTTTAAAACTTAGACATTTTATTAGAAGTTTTAATTAAGCCAATTAAAACTTTTAAAAACATTATAAAACATTTTATGTCTGCCAACAAAAAGTGGTCCAAAAATACTTTTCAGCAGATTTACTGAAGTCAATCAAAGCCAGCAGTGCCTTCCCTTGGTTTGTAAAACTCCTCTGAATATACTCACTCTGAGAACCAAGCAAAGAATTTTAAGATAGGACCTGAAAGGCATTACAACCTGAACAGTTTAGGGCAGTGCCTGTAGGCTACCAGAGCAAAATAAACCAATTTAGTTTGGAAGCACGAACAACAATAACTACACAATAACTATACACAATAACTACCCGTCTTCAAAAGTATACAACCACAAATAATTCAACTCTCAAGCGAAGAGATGCTTTGATGGTCTTAGCCAAATCATCCTGTTTGCCTAATGAACCACCTGGCTACCTACGTTAAGCATGTAGAATTTAAACTTCACATCCGTAGTTCCCAATCTGTGATACGCATACCACCAGTGCTATGCAGACAACCTGTCAGCAGTACATGTTAACAGATTTATTATAATTACTTTATATGACAAAAATTTGCTGATGGTACTTAAGACTGAACTGAAAAAATTGCTGATGGTACTTAAGGTTGTATCAGTTTAAACTGGTGATGCACAATCTGTCAGAGTTTGGGAACTGCTACTTTACATAACATTTTTTGAAAGGATCTACTATGATCAACAACTTCAGTATTAAAAAGAAAATAAAAACCCTATAAATTAAAAATACACTACTATGTTGGTGCTCAATCTCCGGACCGTGGGCCAGATGCTGGATGTGGTCCACAGACCAGCCCCACATCACTCATCTGATCTGTGGGACCAGAAGACTGAGAACCACTGTACTACATCAGATTATACAACCTTACCCCTACTCTTCTCTGCATTCTCTTGATAGGTTTAAATTGATTTAGGCTTCAATTGTTTCTAGTTTCAAACTTTTTCCCCCAGCACTGGAAATTGTAGCAATCAACCAAACAAACAGATCTAAAATAAATCTGGGTGTTTTCAGACAAAAACTTCTATTTTGCAGGGCCTGTATTCTATTGGCAAAAGCAAGCTTTTTTTTTTTTTCTCATTGCTCCTACTTGGCGATACTTGCCTATTAATCCAAACATATATTACTTTATTTTTAAAATATGAACTTTAACACATTAATATGTTAATGAACTCAATTAAAGCAGCTCAGCAGTGTGAAGCATTTATTCCTGTGTGTATAGTACAGCATATCTACTTTCTCTAGGATAGTAATATTTTCAGTATGCTGATAGATAACAGGGCACTTGCACAGAGCACATGTTCTCATTCTAGTCATCTCCCAAAGTACACTATAAACAACTTTCTATTATTAAATAGCATTCAAAGAGAAATTCAAGCATCAGACTGAACTTGTTAAAGCCTGATTTAGCCACTATATCTAATCCACTTCAACTGACAAACTCTGAAGACTATATTTCTACTTAGGACTTCCATCTTCTAAATCATTGCCTTCACTGCTAAATACAGAGTCTCTATCAGTAAGAAGTATCCCTAAATTGTAAGAGAACAATGCAAATAAGATTGTTTCATTATAATGAAAGTGATGTCAAAACTGAGCAATTTTTTAGTATATCCCAATTTTAATAACTAGTTAATTTATCAAATGCCTATAAACATGAATTGAATATTGGTTTTGAGTGGTATAACCTTCCTAGACCAGACATACTTTCCAGAAGTGAATGCAACACTTTTAACATTAAATGTTAGGTCAACAGTTAAACATTTTTAATGAAGACAAGAAAAACATTGATCTATGTGGCAGTGTATCTGGTTTATGTATTTAACAGCATCCCAGACAAGCTTGAAGTCCCAGTATTCTAACAAAAATCCTCTCTCTAGAGTTTTACATAAAAGGGCAGGGGCTGGTTATGAATAGGCAACTAAATATGGAAGTTTTATGCAGATTTCTAGGCATGTACAGGTATACCAAAAATCACATACAAGAGTAATTCTCAACCTTCTCTCATACCCAGACACTGCTTCTTCCTCTTTATTCTTCCTAGTCCCTTGCCCAAAACCCTACACTGGATGGGCAGACGATGCAGCCACATAACACCTGGTGGTGATCCTGCCTCCAAATTGAACACATCATTTTGCTACATGATAATACCATTTCATTAACCACACTTTCAGCATATGAGCACACAACCCATAGTCTTTTTAGCCTTTTCCCAATCTAAAGGTCCATATAAAAGCCACCATTCTTCCAGCAAGTAACTCAATCACACCTCCCTGGTAAGTTCTTTCACTGGCTGGAGGTATGATCCTGGAGCTACATAAAAAAGTGGCTTCCAAAAGGTCTGAAGGGCCTGCTCCTAGTCCCTTGTCATTTAGAACATGTCCTTTTCAAATGGTGTGCCATGAGGATTGTGGAATGAGAAGTTCTCCAGCTGCCTAGCGCTAACAAATAAGTCATACTGAAGAGATATTCACAGAAGACTTGCATACATGTTGCCGGGGGGGGGGGGGGGGGGGAAGAGAGAGAACCAGTGAGCAAAAGGAAATTTATCTCCTGCGCATGTGTTGGCTGTAAGGGATGCACAGTTCACAAGTCTCTGAACAGCAGAATTTTGCCGGTGACGCGTTACAATGAGCTCATAAGCATGGGGGTGAGGAATGCCTTAACAAGTTGTGTTGCAGAAAATGTTTATTAATGTAAGTGTGCCTTGGCCTGGAAAAGGTTGGGAAACACTGATTTAGAGGGCACCAAGAACTGTTCTTCCTATAGGAGCTGAGGTAAACTAAGAGCAGCAAGTCAGCCTTACAGGATCTGTACTGAAAGTAGATTTGAGCCTTTGTGCCACTGGTGCCCACAGCCTTGCAGGAAGCAGGACACAGACCACCTTGCTAAAGGGATTGTGCTCTGTGACATGAGGTCTGGGGTTTGAAATGGATTTGGGCTTCTTCAACTCCCACACGTGCATGGAACCTGCTTTGACATGCTGGAAATCCAGCATGCCAGGGCAGACTTCATTAATCGAGTCTGCTGGAGCACAAAAATTGACATGCTGATACATGTGACACACAAGCACTTCTAATGAGCACAGCTTGCTAATTAAAACACTAGGCACTGCCCCACAGCACATGTAAAAAATGCCCCATAAGTTCTCCATGGCTGATGGCAGTTATGAGGTCACTTTGGGTAAAGATGCTGCTGCCCAAAGCAAAGCCCCGGCTGGTTTATTTAATTAAAAGACCTCGAAGCTCGGGATTAGGGGTGGGGAAGCTGCACTGTTTTTGCCCCATGTTTTGGGACAAAACCGGACCGGCTTGCATCTACTGAAAGTTGGTCCGCTCCCAGGGTCCCGACACACTGTCATGGGGAGGCACCCCCTTCCTCTGGCAGGGCTCGAAACGTCGCGCAGCGCAAGGAGCGGCTCCTAGCAGCGCGTGCGAGCTGAGCCTGCCGCGCTCAGAGACTGGACTCGGCCCGTGTCCGCTGCGCCCTAGGGTCCCGAAGACTTCACCCCTGCGCGGGCTCGGCCCGCACGCGCGCCCCCACTTCCGTGTTTACAATCCTCTTCCCTCCAATTCCGTGCGCGTATTGTCAGCGCCCCGCGGAGCTGCCACTCAGGCGCGCGCCCCGCGCCCATTGGCCCAGGCCAGTCCGCGCACCGCCCCCTCAACCCCCGCCTTCAGATTCCGAGCGTCGCAGGCAGCTGATTGGCCGGCGCGGCCCGTCGCTGCCCTAGCGCTCGGGCCCTCAGGGACCTCGGCGCTTCCGCTACGGGTCTCGGCGGGGGAGGGGGCAGGGAGGCGGGCTGCCCCTCCGCGCCCCCCCAGTGCTGGCGCTGGCCCGCGACACACGGTGTGAAGGGCTTGGGCCCGGGGGGGCTAGTGCCTGCAGGCAGGCTGCGCAGACAGCGTGGCGGCGGCGGCGGCAACACAACGCACCTCTCACACTTCCTGGTTCTCGCCCGCCCGCGGCCCCGAGCTTCGCGCGCCCCGCACAACTTCCCCGCGCGCAAGGGGGGAGGACCCGGGCCGGCGCGGCGCTCCCCGGCCGGTCGCTGCCCAAGGTGATCACCACTTCCTGATTCGCCTCCATTACTTCAGCCCGCGCCGCAGCCGCAGTCGCTGTGCAGCCTGGCCGGCCCCGGCCGCGGGCTGCCCCAGTCGCCCGCCCCGCCCAGCCCCGCACGCACGCGCGGGCTGCCCGGCCAGGCGCGGGGCGGCGCGGGCGGGCGGACTGGTGCTTACCGGCCCGGATGAGCAGGTCGAGCTGGTTCGTGGGCCCCTCATGCAGAGACGTCGCCATGTTGATGCCGCCGCCGGAGCGGCTTCGCATGGAGTTGGCGGCGCGCGCCGATTGGAGGGAGGGCGGGCGCGCGGGGCTGACACGCGGATCCTTCCGCACCCGCCGGCAGCCGCGCCGGCCCGGGCCGCGCTGCCCCACAACACAACGCGGCGGCGGGAGCGCTTCCTCCAGCGCAGCTCGGCGCACGCGATCCTTCCGCCGCCAGCCCCAGACAGGAAGTGCCGCGCTGCCACTCACCGCCGCGCACTGGGCCGGGGGGAGGGCGGCAAGGGGACAGGCCGCGGCTCCCATCCCGCCAGGTAGGCGAGAGGCGCCGGCGGCAACAGCGGGGCCTTCAACCCCTGGCGGCCGCTCTCCCGGGACCCGAGAAGGCATGTTCCTGGCTGGGACCGGAGGCTGCCCGCGCCCGGGCTGCCACGGCCGAAGGAGGAGCCGAGCAAGTTCAGCTTGGAACTCGCTCTGCTGCCCGCTCGCCTCTGCTTGTAGGAGACGACTACGCCTGCTTCATCTCCTCGTGCCCTTTACCCCCTCAGTAGTGCGCAGATGTCCCCGGGCACTTCAGATAGGTGCCCCTCTTATAGCCAAGGAGAAAAGGCCACTCGTGAGAGGAGGGTTAACGGCTAGGATTTAAATCTCCCAGGGGGAGTCTGATTCTTCACTGGTGGGGAGACCCTGGCTTCCACATCGGCTTAGGAAAGACAACTGCCACCCTGCACTCAGGCCCTTACACTTTGACAACCAAACTGGGACCTGATTTACTTCCTGTATCCCTGAAAGTTTCCAACTGCCCTGGCCTGTGTAGCCTTTTCCTAGACCTCAGAAGCTGACCCTTTGACCAAAGCACCTCTGCTCATGTCAGATCAAGAACTCTTATTCACATTCTGCAAACCAAATAGAAACACCTGCCTGCCAAAAAGACCTGTTGGTACCAAAAAATCACACTGCACACTTCAGTGTCAGCAACAAACACCAACCCTTCAATGTTGGGCATCTGAAAAAGAACACTAAAGAGTAACTACTGTTATTTGCATCCATATACAAAGCACATTTAAGTTTAAACTTAAGCAGTCGTGTAGAAGGGCCACTTGCACCAAAAAAGCAAGTACTCTATGTATGTCAAATATTTTGCTACAGGCACACAACAGGATGTGTACATCTTTAATTCTATCCTGTGCACTAGAAGTTTCAGAATCTCTATCCAATACAATGAGATCTCCCTCCTACACCCAACAGCTACACAAGTTCCCACCATGTGGTATCAACATGGTAGTAAACATCCTCCATCCTTAGCAGTCTGTCTCTCACTTCCCTCTCAAGTTTTTTTTAAGCATAGCTGTGCTCTTAGCTAGAACAACAGCAGAATTAGACATTCTTATTCCTAGACTGCTCCAGTTTTTATGCCGACTGTTACTTAGGATGAACCATCCGACACAGTTGGCACATCTAAACAAAATACTAAATATGCAGTAGACTAATTCTACTGCACATCAGCATGTCACAGCAAAAGCCATGCTAATGTGCAGTAGAATTAGTCTACCGCACATTAGCATCACTAAAAAGATGTGCACTGGTGCTACTGTGCAGCAGCGCCAGTTGCTACGCATTTAGTACCTATCACACGTACTAAACTTAATGCACAGTAACTATAGTGCATTAATGCACATGTAGACAAGCCCAGTATCTCCGATACTTCCAAACCACAAGGCTTGGTGGGAAAAATTGGGCAAGGTTTGAGTGACTACCTTTTATGTTCCATCTCCAGGCTGTAAAGAACAAAGTAGCTTGCATACCTACATCTATCAGATGATAAGATTCATACAAAATAAGAGCATCTGTTTGACTTGTATCTGAGCCATATTATTTAAGGCAAGGTCTACACTACAGAAAGTTTTGCTGGCATAGCTGTTACCTAGGAATGTGAAAACTGGACAGTTGTGCTGGCAAAGCCTGTGGTATAGATGGGACTGCTAATGGAAAAATGCTTCTATGCCAGTTACACTGCCACTTGGGAAGATGGGAGCTATCTTGGCAGAAAATTGCCTACACATTCTTTCAGTTAGGGCAGTTCCTTTCAACTATGGAAGCTCAAGTCAGTTTCCTGAATGAAAATAACCACTAACAGATTCAAGTTTTGCTGCTGCAAGCAGACTGAAACACACCATTGTAGACTCTAGACTAGTGGTTTTCAATCTGTGGCCTGTGGGCCACATGCAGCCCAATCAGCACACCGCTATGGCCCTTGTGAAGTCCTGTTAAAACATTTTTTAAATGGACACACAGGAAGTAAGTGGTGTGGGTGCAGCCCACATAACACTGAGAGTTGCAAGTGTGGCCCACTATGGCAAATAGCCTGAGAACTACTACTCTAGACAATGGTCTTTGACAAGATATTTTGAGGTAAGCACAAGTTTTTAAAATGTAGGAAATATTCAAAGGACAGGAAAATGAACCATAGTGCAAGGTAACATTTATAGCTTGAAGGCAGATGTTCTGCAGACTTTGTCTGTACAGACAAAGTACACACTTTATTAGCAAAAAATTAAAGCAAAAAATATAGCAAAAAATTAAAGTATCACTTTCCTATCTGGTACATCCTATCGCTAATGCAGTCCTTAAACTTGCTAATTCTTGTGAAATGAATCAGAACAGCTGCATGTCATTTTAACTTTTCAACCCATCCACTTCCTAGAAAGTTGTCACATGGCTCAAAAATTCCAGTCTGTTAAAAAACATCTGAAGTGCTTGGTGTCATACAGGTCTGTCACATTAAAAAAGTGATAAATATGCAAGACAGTTACATTTCAACTCATAGCCAATTGCATTATAGAAACTTTCCCAAAGTAAAGAACTCCAGTTACAGTTCCTTTGAGGAGAACTGTGATTGTCACAATAGATTTGCAATTTCAAGTCTTTGCATATATGATTTCCAGGATTTAATTGATATATTATGCTAACTGAGGGCTGTCAACTGATGAACCTCAGACTACATTTGTCCCACAAGGGCTTAAATGCAGCCCCTGAATCCCTGTCTGGTGGTCACTCCATTCCCCCCCCCAGGTTCACAGCCTCTACTGCAGCAGAGGGCATGATCTCCAAGGTCTCCCAGTCTCCTCCAGCTTCTGCTTCCTGCCCCTGGATAGGGCTAAGCAGGGCAGCAGGAGGGTGCTGCATGCATAGCCGTGGGAGATCTAGGTTGCCTCCACACCAAGAGGAGCCAGTTTGCCCATGTTGCATGTGCATGGCCAGGAGAAAGCTGCTCATGCACAGCAGAGGAAAGCCAACTTGATTGTGCTTCCCACACAGCAGGGGAAAATTAGACTGCTCGTGTTGCGCATGCGGCCAAAGGGAAGCTGGTTTGTCTGTGTTGTGCACACAGCCAGAAGGAAGCCAGTTTGCCCACGCTGCATGCACAGCCAAAAAGGTGTTGGTTTACCCATACTGCACATACAGCCAAAAAGGAGGTTATAAAAGGAAGCCAACTTGCCCATATGGCAGAGTCAGGCTATTGTGTGCTACCCATGCAGTTACGGGAAGTAAGACTGCCCACCTGGCTGATGGGAGTGGGACAAATGGTAGCGATACCTGCAGGGTATGTGTTGCAGGGGTCAGCAGCTTATGGGGTGTGGAGCCTCCTACTGTCCAGAAGTTGGACAGCCCCACACTAACTCTTCTGGAAGAAAATAGGAAGTTGGTATATAATGGGGGGGGGGCCTTTGTTTTGTAGAATAGGCTGCTTCTTGGCAGGTAATCAAGCAGGAAGAATTTTATTGCCTGTTGAAACAACTGATGATTACTATTAATGTCAGAAGAAATCTAATACCTTAACTGAACGTATTAACTGGTGTAGACAAAGTTGCAAGTTGACCTTGTTTTTCCCCATAGTTGACCCTAGTACTTACAGTAAGATAAGTGCAAAAAGTTTTATAAAACAGAGTAGGACATTTGACATTATTCACTTGGCATAAATAGGTCTTTAGTATTTCTTACAGAAGTTTTCAAGCAGGAAATAATATTACCAGAATATTGCCTTTTAAAATGATTTTGAGGTCAAGAACTTGTGACTGTATTTTACTACCCACCCCAGTAAAGTTTGCTTTGTTTTTTAAATGTAATTAAACTAGAACTTCATAACTTAGTAGCTGACAGGACGAACTTTTTACAGTAGTTATAAGATCAGTGCTCTTCTGGGCAGGTTTGTTCATTAGCCTTTATAGGCAATTTATCAATGAAAAGAAAGATTACAGAATTGACATCTTTGGTTTTAAATTTCAAAGTTCAGCGATTTGTTCACATGAATTGATGCACTGTCAAGTGCATCCCAGAGAACTATGGTATTACTTAGAAGCATTGTATAACAGCTTCACTCATCTTCCAGACCCCACCACACACTCCCTTCCTCATAGCGCCTCTCGCCAAGGCCCCCGCACACCCGCAGGCATGCATCCTTCCCGGGGATAGGAGCATGGAACCAAGACCTCAGTGGGCAGCTGCAAGGGGTGGGCCTGGCTCCACCTGGGACCCTGGCCACAGCACCTGCTCCTGACCCGGCTGAAGCGCACCGCGACAATCTTCCACGAGCAGGCACTTTGAGGCATCACTTCTGACCTTATGGGGATGAAAGCATTCGGGGGCTCAGGCTGTTTCGCTTCCCCCCGGGAGGGCAAGTGGAGATGGTCCCAAGAGACATCTTAAGGAGCAAATGCGACACATTCAAAAAAACAGTGGAAAAAATGTCAAAAGCAAGATGCTAGTAAAGGGTGACAAAAGCTACTACTCAAAGTTCAAGCTCTCAAAAACAGCCCTGGAGTCATTCTGGGTGAAACCATATAGAAGCAGCTGATCAATGTTACTAAAAGATCATGAAAAAATATTAAATGATTTGGGGAGGAAATATCCACCACATAGTAAGTGGTTATGCCCCAGAAGATCAACATGTAAAAGGAGGAGATTCAGACATGTTGGAAGTCTATCCAATGAATGATACTGTTGGGAATCTTGCTACCTGTCTGTTCAGCAAGATTAAATCAGAAAATTGCAGATGAAGGACATAAAAAGCTTTGTGTTGCTTATTTTTAAACAAAAGGAAATATTGTATTGCTTCCAGAAAAACAGGCCTTGCATACTATAAAATTGGAAGAATAAGGGTCTGTGCAAAGTCACTGAAATTTGGAACAGTCCATTTTTTCCAGTTTTCCAATTTCATGCTGGAAAACAGCACAACCAATGCCATATTTGCTTTATGCATTCTCTTGGAAAGTTCAGAGAAAATAAAAGCAACAACTGACTATCATCTTTGTAGACTTGAAAATGGTGTAAAACAATGCATACGTAGTATGTTAAATATGACTGACTCTGCAGTGGTATGCTGGAAGGATCAATTGCATCTGGAATATTTATGACAAAGTGACACCAATAGTCCAGACTAAATACAGCACAGTAAAGAATATGTGTTAAATTCATCTACATCAGGGGTCACTGCTGAATCCATTTTTATTTTTAGTTTTCATAGATGCGATAAATGAGACCAAAAAAAGGGAACTACCTTAGACTCTTTGTTAGTGAATTAGTGGTATAAGGGGAAAGAGTATGATATCCTACAAGAAACTTTAAAGAGAGGCAATGCACTCTAGAGCAGAATGTTGGCCGTATGACATATTTACACAAGCGTAAAAAGAGTATGTTGTATGTCTGGCCCGGCCCTACGTGGTGCAACTCACTTAGATCCAGCATTAAGAAAAACAGAAAAATCAGGGGCAGTCACATTACTGTTGAGCGTCACACCCCTATCATTCTCTGGTGTAGTTTGCTCAAAGTTACAAAAAAATATATTCTTCCTACTACATCCTAATGTCAAGTTACTGTAATATCACCTTTCACATAAAAACTGCATCTCTTCTCTGCACCCCCTCTTCTGGAAAGCTTATCTTCTGCCAGCTGTTCTGGTTAATTTACATTGAAGTACAAAAATCAATTTAAAAATTACACCAGTGTAAGTGTTTCATGTATTCAGGATCTTGGACAAGAAGTCAAGAGCAGAAGGGTCATGATAATCAATCACTGTTAGAAGAAGGGAACTTAGAAGAGCAAAGGAATTCAAATGTCATGGATCAGTGGTTGCTGACAATAGTGCTCTCCTCAGCAAGGTCTGGCACTGTACCAAAAGCTGCTTTGTGCAAATGCCAGGAGTTGACACAAGCTCTTGGGATTAAAAAAAAAAATCCCAAAAAACTGAAAAGTGTAAGAATTCATAATTTGTCCCATTCAAAGAGTCAGTCAGTCCCACAAAAAGAAATCAGCATGTGTTCAGTTACAAAAATGAAGGCGTTAAGGGGGCAAAATGTTTGGGCACTCACTGTAGGAAATTACAAGAAAAAGCAAAGCACCTGCACGAAGAGTAGGCTGTGCACTTGAAAGCAACTGAACTAAGTTACACTACGCTGGTATGAGCATATCCTGCAAAAATTTGAAGACAATATTTGTCAGTCAATTAATGCAACAAAAGTTTAAGATGCTCAAGGGGGAGACCAAAAATAAAGGTATCAGTAGACCAAAGTAGTCACTTGGCCCCATAGCTTAGTCAGCACACAACTGGCTTGTGGCAGAAGGCTGAAATAGCTGCCTATCCCAAACAGAGAATAATATTTTTTAAGTTTGATTAGACCTAATTACTTTGTTAATAAAACCTTTACAAGTGAACTTCAAGGGTCACAAATTCAAAAGTAAGTGTTAGAAGCAGTTTTACAGATGGCAGATTAGGAGGCAGATATGGAAGATTATGAATAATTTTTTTCTTCCAATTAAAAGCAATAAAAAGGCAACAAAGGATTTAGTATTTGAAGTCATTTTAGGGGTTACTTTTAACAAATGACTATAAGGTTGTTGAAGAGTGTTCTTTTAATTGAATAATACAACATAAAGTGAAATGAGCAGCCCTTGCCAGGATTTTCTATCCTCAGTGCAGTAACACTCTATTTTCTCCTCATGCCAGTGAGGTGCCCAGCATTCCCTTCCACCACTTAAGTGTAGAGAGGGTAAGATTAGCCCATGCAGGAGCTCCCCGCTGGGAAACTGATGGAAGCACTACTGGGAATGGGAAATTAAGTAGGCCCAAAAGGGATGTGACAGGGACATCCACTGCAATTCAGGCTGAAAACCATAGATGAACCAAGGAGAAGGCACCCGGGCTGCTGGATTGCAGGGGGCTGACCCCACTAGACTGAACCCAGGACTGGGACTGAGCCCATTGGGGACTGAACTGAACCCAATGAGGAACTGGTCACAGGAGAGGAGGCTGAGAGGAGAGAGACATGTTAAGATAACCAGGCCAAGTGTTCACCCAGGTCTGACCTAGATATTTTTTTTGTTCTGGTCTACACAAGAAACTGAACTGGGAGAACCTTCCTCACTGGGCTACAGAGCTCACAGGCTCCCAGAAGAGAGAGCAATGATGGCTCCCAGAAGTGCCTGCATAGCAAAGTGCTCCTCCCTTACAAGAGCAAAATGGTCCTACCCTACAAAACTGGGCCAATTTCCTATTTTCAATTTGTGACAGACAAGTAGATGCTTTGAGATAAAGGGGAGGGACAAAAAGCTAGGATTAACCACCAGCATGCAGTAGGCTACATTGAGGCAACCCCTGGACTGTTTTGACTCGATAAATAGTACTAAATTGACTGGATGCACAGTAAGGAAATAGCCAAAAATAAACAAGAAATTGCAGAACGGCTGGCTGTGTCCCTCCTCTATTTGAATGTTTAGAAGCAAAAGCACAAAACTGAAACTGAAAGATGACAGAGGGACAAATACTGAAATGCCCATCACTGTGGTAAACTGGGGGAAAAAACTTCATAGCTTGATGGATTCAAATACTGATGCAAGTTTCTTATAGCTTAAAATGCATTTTAGATTTTTTTTTTCCAAACAAAGATTAAATCATCATGGAGGTCAGTTTTCTCTAGAGAAAAAAGGTATTGGTCATCTAGCAAACAGTGAGATGATAAAGAACTGAGGACAGGAGATGTCATTCTGCTGATAATTGCTATTGCACTTCTAGGGTGAAACTTTAGAGGAACATATTTCTCAATTCTTAAACTAGACTCCAAGAATACCCAAGATGATGTGAAAAAACACAGCATCACAACATATCCATCCTTACTAATGTACCAGTGGAGACACTGGCTTCTTTTGCAGAGCCTTAAAGTAGGAAATTGCACAGGTACTGTATAGTAAAAGTAGTGTAGGCAAAAAATGGATCTTGGAAGAACTGACTACTGGAAGAATGTGGGAAATGAATATCTGACCAGAACAATCTTTATTTCTGGCACTTACCATTCTAGAAAGTATATATAATTCTTAATAGTCACCACTCTATAAGCAGTTCACCTGATGTGCACTCAGAGCTACCTGAATCTTCATGTGTTGCCTGCATGAGATGACAAAACATTTCCTTTTCAGACACTATGATCAATATCCAGAATGGTAAAAGACAAACCACCCTATACAAGAAACCCACGGACTAACATACATATCTACACAGAACCAGCAATCACCCTAACCACACCAAGAAAGCTGTAATATACAGCCACGCCTTCCGATACCACTGGATTTCCACTGAGGAGAATACCCTCGATCATCACCTCATAAATCTCAAAAGGGCTTTCACCTAACAAGGACACTCCTCCAGAGAGACCGCCTGCACTTTTGAAAAAGCCACTTAGACCACATGAAGAATTACTGCAGTTTAAAAAGAAATTCCCCACAAATCGCACACCATTAGTTATAGAACCCTGGAACCTATATAGAAAATCCTCAAACAACTGCAACCCATACTAGAAGACAACCCAAGTCTTAAAGAGATCTTTCCAGAACCATTCATCTTAGCCTTTACACAAGCACTGAACCTCACCAACTTCATCACCTGAAGCAAGTTTCCTACAGCCCAAAGCACATCGAATAGATCCAGACCAAGCCACGACAAGAAATGTAAAACCTGGCAACACATCTCCACCACACCCACAATAACAACACCCCATAACAGAACTATCACCATTCCTGGATCTTACACCTGCACCTCCAGAAATGTTACACATCTCACTGAGTGCATCAAATGCCCTGCTGAAAAATATGAAGGAGAAACCAAACAACTGCATACCAGAATAAACACACACTGGAAATCTATCAAAGACAAAAATACCCAACTACCTGTGGGTGCACACTTCTCACAAGACAAACACTCTCTCCAATCTCTCAGTGCTAATCCTCAAAAGGGAATTTACAAAACACGTCTTGAAGACAAGCCTACAAGCTTTACTTCACAAATCTACTGGATGCAAAACAATCATGAACTAAATATAGACACACATTAAACCTTCCTGTCATCAGGTAACCCCGGATAACCTCTCTGCATTTTCCCAGCTACATTCTATCACCAAGTCAACAGTCCCACTATTCCCTCCATCCACCTGCCTGTCTTATCCCTATTTTGTCTCCCATTCCCTCTGATCCCCACTGCCATGCATTTGCATAGACCTGCATTTTGCATATTGGCCTCAATTCTACCATGGAGAACACAACATCAACCAACAGACTCTTCCTATGCCTGAAGAAGGGTGTTTGTGCCCAAAAGCTTGCAAAGAATAATTTTTCCAACTATTTAGTTGGTCTAATACAAAAAATGTCACATTCACCCAAAGAACCTTGTCTGTCTATGTCCTTAGACCAACATGCTACAACCAATAACCCTAAAGCTACAAGTCTGAGTAAGTGTCTATCTGACTCCTGGAGTTGTAGGCTACATAATAAAGTACAGCTTATCCTCTAAGAATACACTTGTTTTCTTTTAGTTGATACTACTTTCCAAAAGCAGGAAGAATGGCTCTTCAGTTGGAATTAAAGACAAGAGGCTTAAATCCCAGCCTCATCTTTTTTTTAATGTAGCAGGGCCTCACTAAGACAAAACAAGCATACTCTGCTATTCCACATGATGCTTTGATTACAGGTCAGCATGTCTGTTTGCCAGAGCTCCGATATTTCCATTGCACATCCAATTAGATTTGAGAATGTTGTTATATTCACATGGTTAAATCTAAATGGACAGTGCTCACAGACAGCTGACTTAGTAGCTAAATAACTTAGTTTTCATGCAATTTGCTGTCAATCATAGCCCTGAAATGCAGCTCAACTCTGGAAAACCGTTTTTGGAAATAGCATTTCTTATAGATCTGTTGCCCTTTATGATTAAAATGAGAGTCACTGATAAATTCCTACTAGCACTCTGAAAGCAACACAGCTTTGACACCAATTTGGATTTAATGTCAATATATGTCCTAATTGTTAAGTTCCAAATAAACAAAATGCTGCTGAACACTCAGGCAGAAACTATAGTAGCAAACTGTTCAGGTATAATACCAACAGAATTTAGCTTGCTGAATCTTTTCCTGGTGAGAATTCATGACAGACCAAGACTACAACTTGATTAAGTGGAGTTTTCAGGACTTGAGGTTAGGATAGGAGATGTGGGGGTATATGCCCCCAGCATAATCTCCAGTGGTGTCATTTCTGCAGTTCTCATCAAGAAAACTATTTTAACTGAAAGAATCTGCTCTGCAAAAGGAGGATCTAATAGATATCTCTAAGGCAGTTCTATTACAAATGGCGTTGCTTTAAAGTATTCTGGTATATTTTAGATTCAAAATGAATAGTAGCAAAGTACTATCAAAAGGAGTGCCAGTCACAGATTACTTCTTCCCAACACAGAAGTGAGATCTACACTATTGCCACCTGTTCCCTATTTTAAGTGTACATTTTTATGTATCAAACAACTAACTAATATTTTGACTTTCAAAGGAAGAAGTTCAACTTTTCCATACTTAAATAGTAGCCATCTAAATCTGAGTTAAAAGAATAGCTTAAGTCAGAATTAAATAATTTTTAAAGTACAATTTAATACAGCCCAGAACATCTAGCAGGAAAAAAAAATCTATACGCATGTCACAATCAATCTGACAACTATTCCAGACAATTTATAATAAGATAGCCATTACCATTTATTATTGTTCCTTGACTAGTGTTCTTTTGTTCTTACTGGTACAACATTAAAGACAAATCCTAGATTCCTGGACCTCTAAGAAACATTCTTAAGGAGACTGTTCTACTGCTCTCCGAGCAGACAGAAGATGAAAACTTGTATGGTACTAATAGCACTTAAGTATGTCACCCAAAATCCTAAGAAGCTGTTTGTTTGTTAGTTTCTCAAAGAAGGAAACACCTGCAACCTGTTTTTGATGCCATTTTCTCTGACTGACTTCAGTTTTAGGTGGCAGTTGTTGATCATGAACCAAGCTAAGACTATATCAGTATATGTCAGTTCCTGGTTAGCATAATGAAAGGCTACAGAAGTCACATACCTACGGATAAATAGATATGGGTTCTTTTCTACATTTTAAATATTCTCTCTCTCTCTCTCTCTCAGTTTGCGAGAATGAGAAAAGTATGCTGCAGCAGAACTGATGGTCTATGTTCAAAGTGAACACTATAAAACTAAACTCCAGGAGTATATTCTTAATCCCTATTTACATTTGGGAAATGAGAGTCTTAATTCATTACAACAAACATGCCAAGTTTTAACCAAAGTTTTTTCTACTTACCTAAAACTTCATTTTTATTCAAGGATGAACATTTACCATATTTCTCGCATGCAATCTGCACTGCAAGTTCCAGCAGCTGGTTTGTTTGTTTTTTTTGGGGGGGGGGGGGGAGTACATGTATGAGAGAAAATATGGTATTTCAAATTCAGCTGAAATAGCCAAACATTCAAGTAAAAAAGTGGACCCCAAACCTAAGCAGTTATGGATATCACTCAGTTTTTTCACAGCAAGCAATTTTTCATGCATTAAAAATTTCTCCACATTTGGGCATAGGAAAACTATATTCTGTCACTAGGATATACCATTAACCACTAAAGGGTTAAGGAAGGAAAAAATATTTTGAGAATGCAGACCAGATGTTCCTTTAAGAATCATTTCTATACCAGCAGCTTAATTAAATGACATCTGGACAAAATGGAGGATAAGGTACAGTTTTACTTGTTCCTCTCCGTACTGAGATTATCTAATCCACAGAGTTTCAACTGGATTGAACAGCAGAGTGTACTCCATTCCACTACTGGTTCAAATATGTCCAGACAAATGTAATACAGCTAACTGGTCAAGTTTAAAAAGATGAAAGTCAAAAGGATGCAATTTTTATCACAATGGAAGATGAAGTTTGAAAGCAGAAACAAGAAAAAGATTATGACTAAAGACTCCAAGTAGGTGTACAGAGCTGGGTTCCCTGCCAGTTGTAAGGTAAGAAGTAATCTGAAATGTCATCTGGAAAAGTAGGAATTTTGCTTTAAAATAAACAATTTTATTGAATTGGACTAAATTATATGAGTGGGGAAAGGCTTAAGCATTATTCTACTACTTATAATTTTTCCCCAATCACAGATAAGCACAAGCAGGTACATGATCATTTTTAACTGAAGTTCCTAGCTGAAACATTCTAAATAAATCATAGACAAACATACCAGCACCATCTTCTTTCTGTCTCAATATTTTTCCATCAGGTGAAAATCCTGGAGGGGCTCCTTTTCAGATCCCCAATTTTGCATGCAGGTCTTCTACCTCCCTGTGGCAATAATATTTTTAGAATTAAAACAGACCTTTGTCTCATGCCACAGGGAGGATTTTTGATGGAATGCCAAAAAGCAAAAGGAGTTTTCACAGTTCAGCCTGACATCAAATGAAATCAGCTTCTCTAAAAAAGCAGTTTGATTCCTCTTGACTCTAACTAGGTCTGAAAAATTCCAAATCTATATTTACTCATTTGGGGCACATTTGAAAATAAGCACAATAAGAAAACCCAAACAAACCAAAAAATAAAATCACCAACATGTGCCCCTTAAGGCACCTGAAACACAATACATATTGCTGCCTACCTGGGAAGTAAGGAATAAATAACTTTGCTGTATAAAGTGATGTGGGTTTTTTGTTCGTTTGTTTTTTTAGTGCTCTGCAGTACGTGGGGGTTTTTTTTAACACAATTTATTATATATCTGCAGAAACAATATTAAACCAGCAGGCACAAAAAAAGCATTCATGCAACTTTTCCACATAATATAACATATGAAAAAAAGGGTTCAAAAAGCATGTAGCCATTTTTCTCTGGGACTACTTCTGGAAATTCTGGCATGGTTAAAATAATATTAATTCACATTTTTTATAATTATTTCAGCCTTGGCCAAACAAAGTCTACCATAAGAGTAGACATAGCAACTTTGTGGTTTATTCTTTATTTTATCAATTGCATTAATGTGTGACCAGGTAACAACTCGAGACATGATTAACTGGTTAATCATGTCTTAAGCACAACTTGTGCCTGGGGCCTCAGATTCAGATCTGACCACCATTGTCCATGCCCACGTAACCTCAAGTCAGACTACTAGAGTGTGTTCTATATGGGACTGCCGTCAATGCATAAGCAGTGGGGGAAATATTATTGGGGGGGAAGGGAGGGCTGAGCCCCTGCCTGATCTCTATCCCTCCCACAGGGCTGTTATGGGACCATCACATGCTGGTTCTGTACACAGCAGCAGAGGAGCAGCTGTGGTGCTGGGCACTGCAGGACACCAATGCCACAGTGCTACTGTTCTCGCTGCCTGCCACATACAGATAACAATGAGAAATACTACAAAAATGATGAAATAGCCTGTATAATGTTTAGGTTTACTAGTATGTTGTATAATGAAATGTGAACTCACTGCAGTGTTGATTTTATCACCCTGTATACATTTTAAATACTGCTTTTCTAAACCTTTGCCATCAAAAAGGCCACAATTGAGTAGTAGGGTGACAAAACAAAATTCTTTTCACAGTGGATTCTTAAGATTCATAAGGTTATTTTTTGTTGAATTTTACAGCTGCAAAATTATTTAATTTTATCCAACGAACTACTTCTAAATTATTAGTGAGGCTCATGGCTACACAACTATTAAAATATGTAAAATATGTGAAATGGTATCAAATACCTGCAAAACAAATTATGAAATCAATTCAAATTAACAAACAGACTAATTTAACAAAAACTGTAACTTATGTATAACATTTGTCAAAACTACAATATTTGTACTCCTTGTTCAGGTACATCAGCATTATTGAATCACGTGGTCCTTTGGCACATGATCTTTGTCTCCTAAAATAAGCAGTTTTATAGACTAACTATTGCCATATCTTCACAAGTAAGTGCATAACCAGCTACTTAAAAGAACAAACTATGATAAGTCTGTTTTACAATTCCATTCTACACATTCCATTCTACTTTGGGTAGTTGCTTCCTACCCCAAAAAAATATTTTGACCCCTTGGAAAAAAAAAAACAAAAACAACTACAACATACCCTATTTAATTAGATATGTAGCAGGGAACCCCTGCCCTGTTTCTAGTGGGGCTTGACAGGGTAGAGTTACAATTAACAGCACAGATGGACCAAGTCTGGGACTGACAGAAATAAGACAAGGTGGCTAGCGGCTAATGAGCAACTGGCAGCACCTCGTCACTGTGTGCAGCAGACCCGGTCAGGTGATCTGAAGGAGGCTGGGTTAGGGGATTTAAATCCAGCCTGTGGCCACACCAGGAAGCTAGCAGTAAGAAAAGGAGCTCTGAAGTGTGTGGGCACCACTGGAGGTGAAGAGGCACTTAGTGCCTCTTCACCTCCAGTGATGCCAGGGAACCAAGGAGGAAGATTCCCAAGCAGGTCAGGCCTTCAGGCTGCCTTTACCCAAGGAGGGGGACTTCTGGAGGTTCATTTTAGAAGCAGTTGGCTTGTGTTATTTGTTCAATTGAGACTTAAGACTGGAAGACTGGATTGTGTCTGCAGAGTTGGAGGTAGCCACAAACAAGTGTCTTGGGGTGTGTCCCCTGCTATACAGGTAGAAGACAGCCCGAAGCAGTGAGGCAGAAACTAGTATACGGAGACAAAACCCCAGGAGGCAGGGGACTGCCATCAAGACCAAGCTGATTCCCCCATAAGACTAAGGTCTTATACTATGAACCAAGGCAGGGTGTGGCCAGAGAGAAAAAGGGGGCCAAGTTTACTATAGCTGAAGCCCCAACAAGCCCTCAGAAACCAGCAAAAGCAGCCCCTTAAAGGGAGAGTGCTGTGTGGGCACAAGCGGACAAGTGTCACAGGTAAGGCAACTGCCTTTATCAGATGGACCCCAGGCTACTTGCAAGGCTCCTGCTGGTCCAAGAACTCCCCACTTCCTGACAATGTACAACATCAAAGTTGTGGCAGTTGAGAAATGGGAGGTATAGGGAGGTTGAGAAAAAGAGCAGGCAAGCAGAGAGGACCCTCCCTACATTATAGATTCTATGATGCGTTACCACCATGGATGTTTCAACCATACACTTCCTTACACTTTGTAGATTCATAGACTGTATGGCCAGAAGGAACTTCGAAAGATCATCGGGTCCAGCTCCCTACACCAAGCAGGAAAGATAACGAGGTCAGGTGACCCCAGCAAGGTAACTGTCTAGTCTCCTCTTGAAGATTTCCAGGGTAGGCAATTGCACCACCTCTGGAGGTAGCCAATTCCAGAGTCTGGACACCTGACTGTGAAGTTTTTCCTAATGTTGAGCCGAATCAATCTTCCAGGAGTTTGTGGCCATTAATCCTGGTTTTCCCCTGGGGTGCCCTGGTGAACAATTGCTCACTGAGCCCTTGATGTACTGCTCTATTGTAGCGGTAACCAGGTCCCCTCTCAGCCTTCTTTTCCTCAGGCTGAAGAGTCTCAGATCCCTCAGCCTTTCCTCATATGGCTTGCTGTGTAATAAGACTAATCATACAGGTGGCTCTGTAGACTCTCAAGCTTGTCCATGTCCTTGTCAAAGTGTGTTGCCCAGAACTGGACACAGTAGTCCAGCTGTGGTCTCACCAGTACTGAGTAGAGCGGAAAAATCACCTCCCTGGATTTGCCGCAGATGCATCAATTAATGCATGCCAGACTATTATTTGCGCTACTGGCTACACAATCGCGCTGCCGGATCACATTCATACTGTGGTCTATTATTACTCCTAGGTCCCTTTCATTTGTTGTGCTAGTCAGTTTGGTGTTGCCAAGCCTGTAGGTGTTTCGAGGGTTGCTCGTCCCAAGGTGGAGCACTTTACATTTCTCACTTCATCAGATTCCGATCCACCCAACTTGCTAGCCTGTTTAGGTCCACCTGTAACTGTAGCCTATCTTCAAGTGTAACCACGCTTCCCCATAACATGGCATCATCCGCAAACTTGGCCAGTGAGCTCTTCACCCCCACATCCAAATTGTTAATAAAGATGCTGAAAAGTACCGGACCAAGCGCCGACCCCTGAGGGACACTGCTGTCCACTTCTCTAAGGATGACAGATCCATTCACTATGACTCTCTGGGTCCTATCCTGCAGCCAGTTTTTCACCCACCTGACTGTCTCAGAGTTAAGCCCACAATCCTTCAATTTTCTCACAAGGATATTGTGGGATACTAAGTCTAGGTATACAATGTCAACCTGCTCTCTCATGTCCAGGTGGCAAGTTACCTGGTCATAGAAAGAGATAAGTTTGGTAAGGCAAGACCTACTTGCGATGAAGACATGCTGGATGTCACTCAGCATCTTACCTTCTGCAAGCTTACCTCAGACAGACTCCTTGAAGAACTTTTCTAGGATATTCCCTAGGATGAAAGTTAGGCTGATTGTCCTATAGTTAACTTTGTCCTCCCTCCTGCCCTTTTTGTAGATGGGCACAATATTGCCCTCTCCTAGTCATGGGTGACTTGTGCCTTCCGAGTCTGGGGGGGGACACTAGATTGCCGACAGGGTGGGGGGGGTAGCGAGGGTCCCCACAAGGCCAATCACCAAGAGCGGAACCACCAGTGCTGAAACTGGAAGTGCACACCCTACCTGTCGCCAGTGTTTCCAGATAAACTCTATGTCAGTCCTCACATGGCCTATAGGGTACATGTAGAGTAATTGGCATTTTGTGCCTCCTTCCCTTTGGAGGACACCTTTTTCCAGGAGTATTTTGTGTGTCAGCTTTAAGTTTTACACTTCTGGCCTGTTTAAAATTATAGTTATTTATTTTCAAAGCTTTACTATATTTATAAAAGTCTGGATTTTCTGTGTTAAAAAGACTCTCTTGGTGTAGCACTATATCTACAAAATCAGTGCTGGGATTTTCTTTAACAAAGAAAAAAGACAGACATTTAATTTATTGAGAGGGATTAGTGGACCTACACTTGACTTGAAGTTCAAGGACAACAAGGCTTGGTAGAAGCCTTACAACCTCCTTTTTTGGGGTAAGTGGAACTCTAGTAAGGCACTGAAGCTATGGGTGGGCAATAATAATATTTATTAGTTAAACTCTTGTCAGCCTTGCAAATTGTGCAGAGCTATTTTCCACTAAGTAGACCTCATACTTGCAAGATTATGACTGCTATACCAAGGAGAAAGAGGGAAGCTGGGAATGGTGGTAAGAGCAGGGACTCTCATTGAGTTGACTTTTGGAAAAAAAACACATATGCACAGAGGGCAAAAATACCAAGTGCAAGCAGTATTTTATTTAAAGCTATTAATCCATTATGAATTGTAAATGTTCGCCCTATGGCTAAAACTACCAGCATACTAGAAAATTCCTTGGTGGGGAAGAAACAGAAAAGCAGCCACATTTCTCAAAGAAAACTCGAGAAAGGTATTTGAATGTCGTGGTTTTCTCTTTCCCTAGTTGTACCCCAAAATGCCATCTTAACTTTACAATTAGTTTATGTCTGTATTATTGTAGGAACCTTAACAGATATGCTTACATCTCACATTATGGCCCCATAGGCTCTCTACCTTTTCCATTGCTCCAACCACAAAGTAATCAGAAAGTATTGTGAGGCACATCCACACGTGCTGGCACATATCACGCCAAATTTATTACTTCTGGGTGCTGCATTTACATATGCACCTGGAACCACAGCACACTGAGCCTGGTCAGAACAGCCTCAGCTGCCAGGGGGCTCCGTGGGGTCAGACTGCTAGCCTGGGCCTTCTCCCACCCAGTTCAGTGTGCTGCACAGGGGCTGACTAGAGAACAAGGGTACTTCAGCATAGGGCTAGTCAGCAGGCAGCCCCACACTGAAGCACCCTTGTGCCCCAGCTGACCCAATCAGGATTTACACGTACATTGCTGTGAACAACTCTGCAACAGGATATTACTTGATACTTACAAGTACTAACCTGCTGCAGTTTATTAGTTTCCTACAACCTGATAGGGCCACGCATATGCATCTGGTCAACACAGAGATGTTTACTGCAAAGCTAATTAGGCAACTGCAGTAAACATCTGGTGCAGATGAGCCCAGTGTTTCCCTTCTATTAAGTACAAAAAGTAAGAAAGACCCATAGATGCAAGCATTTACCTTGGTGTTACTATGGCATGGATTCTGCCTTTGCTTCTCTGCTACAGCAAACAGAGACAAATCTTATGAGTAAGAAGGTAAACATCTACTGCTGTTTGACCATGGTTTTGGCTTATACTACTCTCTCAGCCTGCTGCCTGTATTACCAGTGAGGAAGGCTCATCCTATCCTGTCTTTTTCTAAAAAGTGCTTCAAAGTTCTAATTTTACATTAGTATCTTATCTCAGCCACATTCTCATTCTCTCTTGCAGTTTCCTGTTGGACTGGCCAAATAAGGTCAGATGTAAAAGGATCAAGTCTTTCTGTAGGGACCCACTTGAACTAAGTACCCTAATAACCCTTCCACTGACACCCACAAAATTGTGTTGATCACTGCTATAGTGTGACCCTCTGCTTCTACTCTGACGTGTCCCATTCTCATCTGGTTTAAACCTGAGCAACTAACTTCAGTTTGCATCGTCTAGGTGAAAACATTTTTTTTCTGCTGCTCCACTTAGCATAGAGCTCTTGCTTGGTTCATCTGCATAATAATGAAGACTGCAAGGTGATATTTACAAGAGCCAAGTGTTCTTACAGGCAAAGACGACAGATCTAAAAATGGACTTGAAAAGAAAGTTAGTACCCAAGGGTAAGAACTTTTGGTGAAGCCCCCATTAAGTTAACACCTAACTCTGGAGGTACCCAAACTTCATGGGCGTGCCCAGAGAAGCCCGGCCACGCAGTCACTATGTGCAGCCGCAAACATGTCTACAGCATCTCATACCACACCAATTTTATTTCATCAAATTCCTCAGATTCCTAAATATATAGTTCTCTCACTCTCTCATTTACCATGTTTTTAAAAGGAAAATTGAAGCATTTGAAGAG
>JAGPOW010000290.1:34397360-34419748 GCA_030014935.1 Caiman crocodilus | reverse complement strand
AGGGTTTTGAATTACAAAGGATGGGGATACCCAGAAGTTAACTACCATTTAGGTCATTAAGTCCTCTATTGCATCCTGCTTGATGATCTCTGCAGGAGGAAAAACCACAATCCCTAGCCATTGACAGAAGCAATGAAGTAATGTGTATTAAAAAAATAAAAATAACTGAGACCTGTTATATCTACTTGGAATATTTTAACTGCTCTCTTATTTACCAATATAAAACGTTTTAAAACAATATCCTAGTTTTCACACAAGCCAATTTATTTTTACCTACTAGAGTTTCTACCAGGGGACAAATCCAAAAGAAAGCAGAGACTGTTGCAATGTAAGGAAGGGCCTGCAGTTTCATAAATTTCATGGACATTAGGGGCTGTAACGGACCTCATGATACCATTGAGTCTAGCCTTCCCACTACAGGCAAAGAGTCAGCTGGGATCAAGTGACCCCAGCAATAAAAACATCTACCTGTTTTTTAAAGTCCAGAGTAGGGGCTTGCACCGCCCCTGGGGTGAGTCTGTTCTAGATCCCGGACACCTGCACCATAAAGAACTTTTTTCTTATGTCTAGTCTAAACTGGCTTTCCTGGAGCTTACAGCTGTTAGACCTTGTTATCCCTTGAGGAGCTCTGGTGTACAGCTGTTCTCCCAGGTCCTGATGTATCCCTCTTATATAACTGTAGGTTGTTTCAAAGTCCCCCCGAGCCTTCTCTTTTCCAGATTGAAGAGTCCCAAGTCCCTCAGCCTCTCCTCATACAGTCTGCCCTCCAGGACTTGGATCATATGAGTGGCTCTCCTCTAGACTCTCTCAGGCTTTTCCACATCCCTCCTGAAGTGGAGAGGCCCAAAACTGGACTCAGTACTCCAGCTGTGGTCTCACCAGGGCTGAGTAAAGCAGGAAGATGACATCCCTGGTTTTGCTTGGGATGCATCGGTGGGTGCATGCCAGAGTTTGATTTGTTTGGCCAGCCACAGCATTGTATTGCATGGGTGACTGATGCCTCTTGAGTCTGGGGGGCACCAGACTGCCGATGGGGGGGGGAGGAGGGCCCTCCAGTGGCCAATTGCAGAACCACTAGTGACAAAACCAGAAGTGCACTTCAGCTGGCCATTCCAGTTTGGCAGCTGACACTTCCAGGAGGTGCATGGCCAACTTCAGGTGGTGCATCCCGTACGCATCGCCAATGCTTCCAGTCCTCAGGGACTTCACCAGAGCCCGAGTTGTGGAAGAGTTTTGGCAGAGGTTCCGCAATGACTTCAGCCAGCTCTTTCAGCACTCTCTGATGAAGATCATCTGGTCCTGCTGACTTGTATATGTCTAATTTTATTAAATGGTCATACACTAATTCTATAGCAATAGTAGGAAGGTAATTATTCCTACTGTGCTCATCCCCTACTCTACCTGGCATGGTTTTCTCCTTGGTCTGGTGAAACACCAAGGTGAAGTAATCATCTTATTTTCTTCCCAGTAAATTCAGATCTCCATTTGGGTACTGAACTCGGTAAGCCAGTTATCAGTGTCTGTGCTTCCAAAACTTCTTGGTTCAAATTGTATATGAATATGCATTTCCACCCAACTGCTTTCTGGGACTGATGTTTTGTCTAATCCTACCTCTTCCCCATCACTGTCAAAAGTTACTACAAATTTCTGTACAAGCCTCTGTATGCCTATTATATTACAATACTGTATGCTACATATTACACTGTTTAAAAGTAATCACAAGTTGAGATATATTAAAGAAAAGCAAACGTGTTCCCTCTCCCTTTTTTTTGGATGGGGTAGAAAAAAGTACCCCCCAACACACACACGCGCGCACACACACACACACACTTTCCCATTTATGTCATTCTAACAGTCACTGTAGCTCTTAGATCAAGAAAGTCTGACTAAACATCTTAAAAATAAAGTACTATTTTACTATTAAAGTACAGAAAAGTGAAAAGCACTTGCATCCCCTGCCCACTGCAGCTGCTATACTCTTGTAATTAATTTTTTCTAATTTATGCCTTAGTCTTTTCCCTGAAATTACTGCATCAAAACTATACAACTCCATTCAGTAACATCATGTAAGCAAAAAAATGTCAGAGTTATTTGCACAACCGCCTTCCAAAATGTTAGAATAAAAATGAAAATAATGGTAATACTTTAACTAGATTCAATACACCGCCAAGACAAATATTTTAGAATGTGACAACTAAACAGATTGACAACATGTTGCATAGACTACCCTATAAATTGTATGTGTTTTGCTTTCAAGTACCAAGATTAAGAAACAACTTCTTCCTTCTTAGTGTGAACAGTAATTCAAGAATGACTTTTACAGAAAAACTGAATGATCTGGAACATGCTAACCCAGCACAATAAATGTTTGAGTTTACTTATGCATAAATTTATGCTGGTAACATTCTCCACAAACACCTAATATATTACAATTCATTCGTAAGTGCATGATTTAATACATTAAAAAGTGCATGATTTTTTTTCCCATGATTTGTTCTTTTGTTGGTAAAATTTTACACTGTAATGAATGGCATCCATAACTTGCAACTGTAATGCAGTCATGTTTTATCCTAACAATTTACTGTTCATACAAAATGTGTAACTGCAAAAAATATAGGCTGTTTTTTAAGCCCAGTATTTCAAAACAGGTATTTGTTAATCACAGACTAAACTTCCACACACATTTTTATGCATGTAAACAAACAACATTCTTCTGCACGATTGAGTTTTGTGTAAGAGTTTCTTGAATTCTCAATGGAAAACTAGAAGTTTAGGTTTAGTAAAATTCAGGTTCTTTGGAAGAAACACCTACACTTACCTTAATCCCGGAAATGTACTGATCCAATATTAAAAAGATTAAAAGTGACACAACATTTTTCACAGATTAACATTATAAATTGTTATAAGCTTCTATGGTTTAAAGTAATGTTTAATTATACTTTAAGTACTCTGGTATCACAAACGTGATCTCAAAGTCTGAATCACTCTTGTGCATTTTAAGACTGCTTCAAAAAGCCTGCTAAGCGACTAAAACTAGACCCCAAGTATCTTTGTGGATTCAAGTCCACCATTTCAGTGCCATCAACTTCCTAAAACCATCACTGGCTTGGTGCATAACCTCTAGGTGCCATTAGTGAGCATGAATATGTACCTAAACACTGACACCTCCCCATACCTTGGAGCGCAAGGCTAGGAACAGCCGTTCAACTCCAGAAGCAAATTTCTGGGAAATCTGCAACACTGGAAAAAGCTATAGAAGGGGGAGCATACAGGCATTCCAGCCCCCCTGACTATAGACCAATGAAGTCACCTCAAAGTTGAACTCTCTAGGCGGGGGTCAACAGGAAGCTAATCCTTTGCTTCCACTGCCCTGACAGCAGAAAGGCTGTTGTCAACTGATGCCACATGGGTATCACCTGGAGGTAGCTGCAAGGAAGGGGCAGTCCACAGCCACCTTGGGTGAGAAAGGCATGTTCCCTGCTCCATCTACAGGTGAACCAGGGACTACACTTGCAGCCCCAGAACTGACTGCATTTGACAGCCCCGGTTGCTGCTCTGACATCAGCAAGAACCGCAGTGGGGCTCAATCAGTCCTGGAGCCACCATCCCACAAGCACTCTCCTATGGCTGGGACCTTCCCATGACTTCAAGACTTTTTTAGCTATCTCTCTCCTGCCCAGCACACAACTTCAGTTTACCATATAACTGTACATGAGGTGAAAGACAGATGCAGCAACATCTGGAACCATCCCACAACTCCACGACAATTTTACTAGCAGGAGAATGCCTCTTGACCCCATGCACAGCTCTGGCATGATCCAAAGCTCTGCACAAGGCAGGGGGCCATTCTCCCATTTCTAGAACCATTCTGGAGCTGGGTCTGGCCTGGGCCCGTTCAGTGGTGAACTCTGATACCTGAAGGTCCAGGAAGTCTCCTGGTGTATTCAAGCGGCAGCAGCAGGGACCTCTACAAGGCTCCCTGACCCATCACCCTGAGTGAGCTATCAAGGAGCCTATACTCTCCTTCCTGCTTGGGAAGGTGGGGGCTAAGGACTATGGGATAGTGGGAGTATCCCAGTGTCCAAAGAAACATACAACCATTTGAACTGGCAGGAGAGAAAGGAGATCTTCCAGGTGGTCTCTCTTTTTTTTCATGGAAGAAGCAGCTCACTTTACAAAATATCCCTTGAACAGCCACATGCCTTCTTTTTGTGCCAAAGCACAGACATTTCTCCTGGCACAAATGCAATGTCTGCCTATGGGCACATGCAAGATTGTGGCGACACAGGTGCAGCCATAACCCACTTCAGAGGCAGGACCCATGCACAGTGAAGGGAGCTCATAGTGCATATGCTACGTAGCTGAAGGGGATGAGGCCCCTTGCTGATATCCTGGATGCTCAGCAGCTCCAGCTGGGAGCTCTGCATATGATCTGAGCTCACTGGCACAGCACAGAATCTTCCCAGAGTCCCTGCTTCCAAGCAGCTCCAGAGCCTGCTGCTGTCTATCTCTTTGCTCTCCTCTACTATCCCCACCCAGTTTAACAGCAGAAAGGAGACAGGAAGAGCAGCAACAGCACAGAGCCTTCTGGAGCTGAGCAAAAGGCATTGCTGCCAGCTGCTCCTCCCCTCTTTTCCCCTGTTGCTGAACTTGGGGGTTCGGGTAGGCAAGGAAGAAGCGGAAGAGTGAAGAGAAGCAGGGACTACGAGTGGAACCCATGCCAAACAGCAGCAAACTCACAGACCTCACAGAACATAAAGAGCTTCCATCTGGGCTGGTGTATAGTTGAGCTGAGAGAACTCAGTACACTTGCAGCATGCAGCCAAAGAGAGGTGCAACTGTGTTGTCACACCAACCAACCCTGGATCCATCCCCATGCCTATCCATAGCCCTTGTGACTGACATAATTATTAGCCTATCAAGTACTCTGGGGCTGGTCTCTTTCAATCTTGATACCAAGAGCACACTATTTCATATAAATAATTAAATATTTATTGGAGGAGGCACTTGAACTTAAGACCAATATCAGCTGAATGCCTTTAAGTCAGATTTCTCACTCTGGTCCAATTATTTGTAAAGGAGGAACTGGTTCAGACAAACTGAGAGTGCACCCTTCATAATATCAAACGGCCTAACAAATAGGTTCGGACATATTTGTTCAAGTTCCTGTTTTTTATTAAATAAAGCTGAGATTTAAACTCTGACCTTGCATGTATCAGGCAAGTCCTCTTAACCACTAAGATATTCAGTGTTCTTGAATGACATTCACTCTCTCATTTCTCCCTGGACAGTTAAACCAGGTTTAGGTTCTTAACTCCTGGAGAAATGTCACAGTTCACAGAGCCAAGCAGAAAAAGGTGAATCTCCAGATAAACAGGCACCTGTCTCTAGCTAGGTCAACTACTTTTGCATCTAAGCCTTGCCTCTTCTCTCTACATCACACCTGGCTACTTTAAGCAGCTCCCTGCTTAGCTGGCTTCTGGAAACACCATCTTAGACATTGTATGGGGATCCTAGGCACCTAACAGATTGCTAAAGATTTCATTAGTGAGGAGGGCACCTAGCAGTTAACAGTTACTGCTCCACAATGTCTTAGTACCTTGGCTCTTGCTAAATAACGGAAAATATCAGGAATCCAAACCTATCCCAGCTAAAATTAATGAAAGTCCCCCACTGACTTTAATGGGAATCATATTTGGCCCCAGGTTGGGATATTTTTCTATAGGTAAAGAAAAAGTCACGTTCCTTTGGGAATGCTAGTAGTGACCACCTAAGTGGTGGCTAGGGCAGAAAAGCTATAAAAAGTATTTTGTTTTTAAATCTACCTGTTTCCACAGTTTCGGTTTCAATTTCTTGTTCCTCTGCTACATCTTGCATCAGGTAAGTCTCGTCATCATAAACCAGGACCTGAGCAGCATAACCCTGTTCTAGTCTGGCACTAGGAACTGGTTCCACAATCACTGCTGGGAATTCAGAGACTGGGTCATTTTCCTATAGAGAGAGAAAAAGCCCTAAATATTGCACCATCAAAACCTAAATTAATTCCTCCCCCCATTTTTAATTGTTTTATGTTGTAGAATAATTATACATTAAAGTAGAACAAACTTAGAGACGGTTTAACGTAAGGACACTAAAGCAAGAGTCAAAATAAAGAAGATTTATCATGAAAGTAAAGAATACCCTGGATCCCCTAGTAACTTCCTTCATGTTAAGTTGAACCATTTAAAGACTAGAGTTTCAATATTCCTTCCAAATCTTCTAAAAAATGTTGGCAAAGAGCATAATATTTTTCTAGCAAAATGCATTTGTATGTGAGAGGCCTTTTTTGATCCTACCCAGTAAATTTCAAGTTAATTTGTCTTAGACATTCCATTTCCTTTGTATTAAAATGCCTGTTACCCTGCACCTATCCTACAAAGATGTGTTTTGTTTAAACACAGGTGTTGCCACACTGAAATAAAAAAGCCAAAACTACACAGATATTTGGAGGTAGACATATGGTATTGACAGGATCAGGATCCAGGTATGTTATTGCATACCTAAATGGGCTAATTCTTAGTGATAATGTAAATCTATAACAATTGGAGACCTGGCTTGTTCAGAACACTATAAAGCACTATTTACTGCAAGTGACATGACCATAACACACCTTCTCACTTTTAATTAGTCATATTTGATATAGTTAATAAGGGGTCAGATATTTGTAAAAGCCTCTTATACTTAGTTTCATTGTCCCTATAGTATCTGGAGGCTAAAGTCTGCTTAACATTTTAAAATAGCACTTTATATAGAATTTTATTTTGTAAATACAGCCTGCTGTCCAGCAGACAGAATACAACATTTCACTTCCTCTCTTCTACAATACTTTCTAAGGAGTCTGTAATACTCCTATCAGTGACTATTAACCCATCTTACATAGCACGGTTACTGTAACCCCTGCCTTTTCATATAAGTAATAAGAAGCTAGTTGGCAAAAAAGTTCAACGCAGATTTCTAACCTCCTGTTTTTTTACTCCATTGTTGTCAAACTCCAGGCCAGAGCCTCCAGTGTCAACCACTGCTGATGTCATGGTGCATTCCCTGGAGGGGCTTTGAAACGTATTGAGTGATCCCAAAGACTGTAATGTTGAAAGCCTGTGGTATCAAAGGCTTAAGTTCAGAATCCAAGTAGCATGTATCCAGAAGTCTTCTTTTCTTTTCATTACACTAGTAACTAGAGATACTGAAAAACATAACAACAAGAGAAAGAAAGTTATAATAAAAAAGGAAAATACAAGTATTGTGAATTCTTTTAGCTTTGCACATTCTGAAGTTTACATTCAATGCTTGCAATTTTTAGTGTGAAGTAAATATTGCTGTCTACTACACTGCTACATTAAGAGGGCACCAGTGAACACTTTTCATCTGACAGAAGATATAGTGATGTTAGTAGTTCAATTGTCATATAAAAGTATTTCCAAACCAGCTTTTAATGCTGAGGGAAATGTTAATTTGCTGGAAAAAGTTGGTTAAGGATAATTTAGGTATTTGCTTTTTCTTCTGCTATTTAGATAAACTACTAATGTCATAATATGAAAAAGATGCCACGGATAATGTAAATATGAACAATTTTTGAGAGACAAAGTGCATGCAATTTTGGAAAAGTTTTTTTTCAAGGTACTAGAATATATTAAGAAGATCATCTGTGACTTCAGTAAGTACTAAGATTGAAATTCTGTGATCTGGCTAAGCTGTGTTGAGCATAAATCAGGGTGAAATGTGAACAAAAGCAATATTTAGAATTTTTGCATTCCCTTAATTCTGGGAAGACCTCACACTGGTCCATATCCCAGTGCAAGATAGAGTAGCTTTCACACTATTTACTCTACCTTGCAACTATCCCAAAAAGTGATCACTGGCAATTCTAGCAGCTGGAAATCAATGTGATTCAGGGAAATTTAGTCATGATCTATGCCAGAGGCCACAAGAATCCCCCAGAATGACTTTGTTCTACTTAGGGTATCTGTACACAGATAGGATTGTCTAATGGTTGGATCCACTAGCTTTGACATGGCTTTAGAATACTGAACCAGTACAGACAACCCTATTACTTCAAAGAACTGGGTATTTAGTCTTTTGTTGGTTTTTTGTTTGTTTGTTTTGGGGGGGTCTCCTTTTATGTTACTGTAATAATCAATACCTTTATGAAAAGAAAACACCTATCATGATAAAAACAAAGATGCTCTACCTCAGAAAATGGATCTTACAAGCCATCCAAATAGTTCACCCCTCCCTAACAAGACACATCTGACACAGGTTTACCACACAAACTGTCAAGTCCCGTCATTTAGGAATAAAAGTACAATGCTTCTAAAAATTACTACATAGCAATTAAGATAGCTAAGACAAGTAATGAAGGCACTGCATTCAGCTGCAATACACCTCAAATCATGACAAAAAGTTTGTTGGGTTTTTTACTTCTTCCAAGACCGTTGGAAAAAAAATTAAAATATTTGGCACAGGATGGTTTGACATGGACTACATCAATTTAAGTGTTATTTAAGTAAGGTTGTCACAACATGAAGCATTTTCTGATTCTCCCATTCTCAGAGCTAGTGCAGCTGCAGAGACACTAGCAAGAGTAAGAGCACTTGTGTCAAATGGCCACAAGTTTTAGAATCATCAATTAACAAGCTTCAGTTCAGGTATAGATGACAATAGCAAAAAAGCCCCTCAGCAGTGGTCCTACAACAGTGGATCACTGATTTATATTTTGTGAATACCAATAAAGTTAGTAAGACTAGAGGGAAGAGACAAATGAATAACAAATTAGAGGCTAGATAATTCTAGACACAATAGAAAGATCCACTCTCTATTTATTTCTGAAGGGTGCTTTTTTAATTATGCCTAAAATCATGTACTCCAGAGATTCTATCAGACTAATCAATATTTGTGACATTAATCTGCATAATGAACTGCTTACACATGTGTGCTTACTGATAATGTCATATGCCAGAAAAGTATGGAAGAGAAGGTTTATTTGACACTACTAAAACAACACTGTTCAGAATTAATACACTTATAAATGCTAGACTATTCCTAAACATGAATCACTCTTAAGCTATGTTGCCTGGAATATTGTAAGTGAGAAGTGACCAGCTCCAAAAAGTTTCCCCCCTCCCACCCCAAACACATTTGTTATAAGAGGAAACTTTTCTGTTTTATAGGAATGCAAAGAGTAAAATTTATATATAAAAAAACAGTTCCATATCTTATTAGTTCTATAGTCAGGAGCTGCCTAAACACTCATTTAGCTTTTGAAAAAGCTAAAGTTAATTACTACACATTCCTTAAATCCAGTTTGATAAGAATTTTGTATCCAGCCTTCCGAAAGAGGAAACAGTCATAGAATTAAACAACTAGCAATTCTTCAGAAACAATCTGTATTCATAAGTGTGGTGTTGTCAAAATTAGTTTATTGCTTCAAGAAGCAAACTTTGGCTACTTCTTTAGATTAACATTATCCCTTTTTTTCGATGACTTTGAGCTGAAACCAAATTAAAAACTCATCACCAGCTAGCAGTAATGGAGAAGACGCATGTTCCTACAACATGATACATGTGGGCCTAATCTTATCTCAATTTTCCTCATAAGTAACTCCACTCAGATCAATGTATTATAACAGAGATCAACCAAATCCAAGATCTTGGACTATGCTACAATATAAATGCCAGCTGTGAAAAAAACCCAACAATCATACACAGAAGATACTTCAGCAAAGACAACAATATAGGCCAGTCCCTGTTAGGAGAACAATATAGGCCAGTGAGCTGTTGAATGCATTCTATGAAGTGCCAAGGAATCATCTACCCGTTTAACTGTGCGGGAACTGGAACCTATATCATTATAATTAATACAGCTCACTGGTAAATTAAACCAGACGATGTTGCAATTCTGCTCCATGAAAATCTCTATGGTGATCAAGGTCCCTTAGCACTCTCTACAGAAGTTGTTCAGCATCTTACAAGCGAAACTGGCTCACATTGTAATTCTATTTATTTTCTTCGCAGAACTACCTTGGTTGAGCAACCATGTTGGCTTTTTTGCCTTAATGGCATTTATTTTTAATATAATGTATAAGTTATCTTCCATACTTGGATAAAAAGTGAGAGTTCATTCTGATATCAGTTTTCTTGGTAGCTAATCTTAACCAAGATTTAAGCACCGGAAAATCCTTATTGTGTCCTTGCAGTACCCTGTGATGTTTTTCAGTAGTTAAGTCATCATAATAGCAGCAAAATAAATGCAGCATAAAAAAAGTAATTAAATCAAGGATACAGCTGTCTTGCATGTACCTGAAAGTGAGGCAGCTGGGAAGCTTCCAACCAGCAATGTATAGTGGGACCATGTACATCTTTTCACAATGCAGGTACTGCTGATATAAAAGGCTGTCCTCCCACTGCCTTTCAGACATAAAAGAATGCCTTAAATGAACACTTTAAACTGTGAAAGGAGAGCCAGAAATTATTCTTGGTGTTTCTCAGAGGGCCCTCTACCCATAACAGCAGCCTTGAAGTGGACAGCTCCTAATCCAACTCACTAATTATTCAGTTTAGCACAGTACAGTTAAGTTATAAAGTAGGCTCAAATAGCTCCTCTGCACACAAGTTTATGAACTTAACTGAAATGTAGATAAACTAACATTATAAACAAAAGCAACAGGCAAAAAAAACTACAACCAGTGTTGTGTTATGGAGCTAAATGATGTGCTTACCCAATGACACATACATACAGTACATTATTTTTGTTTGGTTTCATGCATCATAGAATCAGACATGTAGGACTGTATGTCATCTAGTCCAATGCTCTGCCTGAGGCAGAATCATCCCTTTCCAAAACATCCTATACAAATCCATAATCTAACTACACAGCTGCAAGACATCACACCCTAACCTGCCTCAGGTAAAGTAGGGAGACCATGGCAACCAACATTTTGCTTCTGTAAAACATTGTTAAATACACACTCAGAGATTCCAGATAAAAGGGCGACACTCTGCTACAAAGACAGGCAAAATCCCCTACAGTCCGTACCAATCTGACCACAAAGTAAAATTCTTTCCCAACCCCAAATACAGCGATGGGTCTGATTTCCAAGAGAAGGGGCAAGATCCTCTATCCAGAAACCTCCAGCTTGAAGTATTACATAGGAACCCCAGGCAAGGAACCTACTGTTGAATGTATTGAAACCCCATTTTGGTGGCTAAACACCAGGTATGTTTTAACAATCAATAATATACCATGTGATCCACTAGAAAAGCCTACATTAAAAGGCACATACCAGCCTTACTCTCCCACCCCCTACCCCACTTCCCCCATGCCATAAGAAGCCTAAATGACTACTCTGTTGGTTTCATCCTATCAAAGTAACTAATGCCCCTCTCAAGGTGGCCTTCAATGAAGGTGGAAGTAGAGATGCAGGAATAAGCGGCCTGAATGAGACTGTCTGGGGTCAATCTCCCTTCTGACTCCAGAAGGACATGCTTATCCTTATGGAATACAATGTACAAAAAAAAATTCTACACCTGACTCCCACTAACCCTTTGATGAGCTGATGTTATTAAGTGCTTATCTACCTGCCTTTATAGCTACAAGGGCCGACTTCAGAGATGTCACAAAGAACACAAAGAGCATGAATGGGAGATCCCGTGATCTTTATTAGCATAAAAGGTTCAGAACTGACAACAGAAAAGTATGACAAGATAAACAAAAACAGGTCTGCATTCCAAAAGGTAAAAAGTTAAAATTGCAGTTGGTTTTACTGACAACTGAGAGATGCATAGAGCTGTTTTTAAATGAAGCAGAAAGGCCAAAATTAAGATGCTGGACTGTTAGAGATGGGCATGCATCCCAGATGAAGATTATTCTTCTGTTTCGTTAAACCAGTTTTCTAGGTCCAAGGCTTCCTGGTTTTTCAGTAGAATTTGGGGATTTCAGCAGAACACTCAGAAACACTCAGTAGCACCCCCAAAAATTCAGAAAGCAAGATGACATTTGCCTGGAGGAAGGCTTAGTCCTATTTAGAAAGCACTGAAAAATGTTAGTCTTTCTGCAGACAAGAAATAGCCATACTGGATCAGATCAGGGAGACCCCTGTTCCAGTCCAACATCTGTCACCAAGAATTGCAAGTGCTAGTACTTCAGAAGTAGCAAAATCTCTGCAGTAGGTACTCATAGATACCTGACCACAGAACATTTCCCTCCCAATTCTCAGTAATTAAAGGCTGGCCTAAGCGCCAAAATAAAATGGTTTATGCCCCTTCAACAACTTCTGTTAATATTTGCTATTATAAGGTTCTGTGCACTCTGTAACTTAAAGTGGATAGCGTATTCCTCCCTTTCACTCCATAAACTTCATGCATGCCATCCTGCTATCCTTCTCCATTTAAGGGACTCCCCAAATCTTCCCCTGCCTAGGGATAACCTTCCTCTATGACCTCCATGTGAGTGGCAGCATGCACCCCCATAACCACTTCCCTGGACACCTCCATTCCCTCACATGCCAGGAGCTTTGTGGTGCCCCTCTCTTCCATACCAGCATCTAGGATAAGGTTCTGTGTATCCTTATTCCCTACCTCTATATCAGGGGATCTGCGTGCCCCCTAACAACAAGGGAGGGGGGTCTCAACCTCTCTCCCGTCTCCACCTTTAGTATTAATTTAATCTGAATACAATATTTATTTTAAATACAGTTATCACACCTTCTTAAAGGTAAATAATCCCAAACCTTACAACTTTGGTTTCATCCTATTTCTTCCACATACTGATCCAAACTCACCTCCCTTCTCTGAGCTCTCTCTAAAGTAGCACCACCCTTTTATACTGGTTTTTAATATTGCTTCATATCAGTGTGGTATAAAATGCTAAGATCACAGCATCAATACCTGCATTTCCAAGACCAAGGAAACATTTGAACTTATTTGAAGTTTTTTTATTAGAATGCTGTCCTTGTGCTGGTTTCTGTAAAAGTCAGATTTCCCAGATGTTAGTAAAGCTACATGCATGTCTTAGTCCTGATTCTGAGCTATTCATTTTGGACTAATTAAGGCACTTTCAAAGATGTATGTTGCACGCGTATATCAAGAAATCTAGACTGGTTATTTTTCTGTAAAAAAAATTACTATAGCCCTGATACTGGAAACACTTAAAAGCCAAAAGCAAACCCCCACAAAAAATAACAGTAGATGGTACAAAATAGTCCTGATAGTGAAAACACAGAAAGCCTGCTCTGACTACTATTCAACACCCACCAAGCAAACCAAACACAAACCTAAAAAAATAACCATTAGATGGCACAAGGCCGAACATAGCACCAGCCATTGCTGAACTCTTCACAATTACTTTTTTAACTCTTTAAACCTCCTAAATAAAGATAGAACTAAAACAAAACTGCTTAGATACCATTCCAAAGACCTTTAATGGAGCGGCCCTTATCTTTCCAAAACATGCACTAAGCTCAGTGCTGTGCCATCTAATGGTCATTTTTTTGTTTGTTTGTGGTTGTTTTGGCGGGTGTTGAGTAGTCAAAGCAGACATTCAGCGTGTCCATTTTCAAGGATATAGTAAGTTCCTGATAGCAAAGTATCAGACTTAGAATTCTTGATGTACATGCCTGATGTACAACTTTGAAAGTACCTTAATTTGTCCAAAACAAATAGCTTGAAGTCAGGATTGAGATGTACATGGAGATATGTGCATCTGGAAAACCTGACTTACAGGAAACCAGCACAAGGACAGCATTCTAATAATCAACCTTCAAATAAATTCAGATACTTCTTTGGCCCTGAAAACACAGGGACAGATGCTGTGATGGCATGTTGCACCACGCTGAAATAAGGAAAAATAAAGGAAACAATTATGTGACGCTCCAGTCTCTAGATGCAAGAAGTGATCACCAACATTACCCAGCTAAGATGCGTTATAAATTAGAATCACAAAGAAGCAAGAGCTGGGATGGCGAAACATTTCAGAAAGAGGTCACACTTGTGGAATAACAATAATGATAACAATAACAACAATGACACGATAGGAAACAAAAGGATTAAGAAAGAGAAGAGGGAATAAAAAGTGATGGCAATGATAATAATAATGTGACATAACAGAATTAGAGAAAATGAGGGTTGGAAGGGACCAAAGGAGGTCATCTAGTCCAGCGTTTCTCAACCTGTGCATCGCAATCCAAAAGTGGGTCACAACAAACTTTAAAAATGGATTCTCCTTTAAAGGAGAAAAAAAAAAACCCATGGGAAACAGTGGCTTTTCCCTTGCAGGCTGGCAGACTTCCAGCCTGCCGGGGGCTGCTCAAGAGCCCCCCATGCCCCACACACTGGAAGCCTGAGGGCAGCAGATGGCACGGGGGGCAGCAGTGAGGGGCACTGGGTTGGGGCTGGTTGTTTACATCCATGCTTATAAATGGGTCCCTGTAGAAAAAAAAGGTTTGAGAACCATTGATCTAATCCAACCCCCACCTCAGCAGGACCATCCTGGACTACATCATCCCAGAAAACAGAAGGCTTAAGAGAAGAAGAAAATTAATAGTGATAATAATAATAAAAAATATGACAGATGCATTTCAAAGTGCCCTTTGGCATAGGCCAGCCCTTTCACCAGCAGCAGCCAGCAGCAACCTCCCCCCCCCCCCTTTCCTACAGCCACTGCCACCTCCCTACTCCCTTACCCCAACCACCTCCGCGGAGAGGAGCGGTGCCCCCACCCCGCCGCCCGATGCCCCCCGGCGTCGCTCTCCCGCAGACAAAGAGCGGGCAGGGAAGCGGCAGCGGGGCGCGGGGAGCCCGCCCGGCTCCATAAGGCTCCGCTTCCCCTGACAGCTCCCCAGGCCCTCCGGGAGCTCCCCGAAGCGTACCGTGAGCGCAGCCAGCCAAGGCGCCGGCCCCCCACCCAGGACGAGCGCGCCAGAGTGACAGCGGCCGGGCGCGGGGTCGGCGCGGGCGGGGGGGCACGTACCAGGCTCCGCGTGACGCGACGGACGGGAAGCACTGCCCGCTCCTCCTCCGCCCCGCGCCCGCGCCCGCTGCCAGCGCCGACCCCGCCACCAAAGCTGCTTACGGCAACCTGCTCCTCCCCCCGCGGCCCGGTCGGAGCCAGCCCACGCGAAACTGAAAGTAGGGAGCGGGCGGGCAGACTCCTGCCCCCCCAGCCCCGGCCTGACAGCCCGCCCCGCGGACCGGCCGGGAGAGGGGACGCCGGGCGGCCCCGTGCCCCTACCTGGGGAGGCGCTGCCCACGGCGGAGGTGGCTGTGGAGGTGGCAGGAGCCGCCCGCTGGGGCGGCGGGGAGGGGGCCCAGCCGGCGGAACAGCCAAACCTGCCCGGCCTCCGCGCCTGCCCTCGCGCGTCTGCACATGCTCGCGCCCCCGCCGCGCCCCAGTGGGCATGTGCGGCCCCTGCGCGCCCTCCGCACATGCCCACTGGCCCCGTGACGCTGCTGCCCTCACCCTGCCCGGCCTCGGGCGCTCCCCCCGCCCCGTCCTCTTCGGCGCAGTCCCGGCCCCGCGTGAGGAGGAGGCGGCGGATTTCACGTGGGGAGGCTGGTCGCCGGCCGCTTCCAGGGGGATCTCGGGGCGGGGCCAGCCCAGCCCGCCTCCAGCCAAGGTTGCCGCCGCCGGACGGCTGAGCGCAGGCCGCCGCCTTGTCCCGCAGCAAACCCCAGCGCCTCCGAGCAGGCGCTCGAGAAGCCACGGACCGGCCCCTGCCCGGACGCCAGTCACATCTGAGGCTGACCGCCCGGCATGGAAGGGGCCGGCCGGCCCTGCCTTCCCACACCCGACGGGAAACTGGTTCAACTGTGTCATACAGCAGAAGTTCAGTGCGCATTGAGAACAGCCAATGCCAGTTTCAGACCAGCCTGGATGGATGTCCAGCCAGACTTCGCTGATTTAGGTTAACTCGATTCATTGCACTTCTGTCCCAGATCCCTTCCAGGTTCAAGCTAACTCATAATCCCCCAGCATCCCAGGATGCTTTGCACATCCCCCACAAATGCCCCTTGCCAGTGTATGTAGGCCTTAACTCAAGCCAGGGGTGGGCAATTATTTTTGCCCACAGGCCACGTAGGCAGTTCTGGGGAGCCACTTCAGGCTGCTCGGCACCCCTTCCTCCACCCCTTCCCCTCACAATAGCCCAGAGCCAGCACCCACCACCAACATAGATTCATAGGTTTCTAGAGTCGGAAGGGACCTGGTAGATCATTGGGTCTTACCACCTGCTTCAGGCAGGAAAGAGCACTGGGGTTAAGTAACCCCAGCCAGATGCCTGTCTAATCTCCTCTTGAACGTCTCCAGGGAAGGGGAAAGCACCACCTCCCTTGGAAGCCCATTCCATATTTTGGCAACCCTTACCATAAAAAATGTCTTCCTTATGTCCAATCTAAATCTATTCTCCTTCAGTTTGTAGTCATTATTTCTGGTAACCCCAAGGGATGCCCTGGTAAACAGAGTGAGTCCTGGGCCTACACCACCTTGCCTATCTGGGCAGCCCAGGCAACGGCTTCTGGCTGCCACCACTGCTAGCCCCAGCCCCATGGTACTGGCAGGGAATTGCATGCACAGCCCCAACCCTGCATCCGCACCAGACTTGACCCAGTGGAGCAGACCAGCTCCAGACCAGGCAGAACTAGCACACAACCCCAACCCAGCCCACCCCACACTTGCTGTGGTTCACCAGCCTGTGCTGAGCAGCTGGGCAGAAACTGCTGCTCAGTGCAGAGGAAAAATGGCACCCCGCCCCCACTTGCTGCTGCCCTGCCAGACCCCATGCCCAGGCTGCCCTGCTGCTACTCTGTGATCCCACTGCTGCCCTGCTGGGCAGCCGAGAGGCAGTGGTGACAGCAGTGAAGAGGAGCAGCAGGACAGCCCAGGCACGAACTCCAGGCAGCTGCAATGAGATGCACCTGGTAGCAGCTGTTGGGGGTACTTTTCCCCTGCACTGAGCAGCATTTTCTGCCTGGCTGCCACTGCTACTGATGCTCAGCGCAGGCAGGTGTTACAGAGCAGGTGTGGGATAGACCAGGTTGGGGCTGTGCACTGGTTCCAACTGGTCTGGAACTGATCCACTCTACCAGGTCAAGTCCACAGTGGGCACAGGGTGAGCTGGCTGTATGCACGGGTCCCTGCCAGTACCACAGGGCTGGGGCCAGCAGCACTGGCAGCCAGAAGGAGCCATCATTGCCTGAGCTGCCTGGAAAGGCAATCCAGCTGCAGAGCCACCCCTGCCCTGCTGCGTGCCCAGAGGCATCAGGATGCATCACTGGCCGAAGGCATGTGGAGAATGGAGAAACATGCTACAGGCTGGACAAAGTCTCTCTGCAGGCCAGATCCAGCCCATGGGCTGTATTTTGCCCACGCCAGGCTGTCTGCTCCAGCAGAGCAGGGAGGTATGCTCTAGAGCCCACCCCCCAGCTTCTGGCCTGAGCCACTGCAGGCATGTGGCTGCATTTCCACAATCATAAGTGAATGTCTGTTCACTTGTTTGTCAGTTCAGTTTATGCCACTTAGACTAACCTGTGAAGATTTAATCAATTCAGCCTCAGGCTTTTTGATTTTCTATACTTAGTCCTTCTTTTGTTTCCCATAGTTGTGGGGGAGGATAGAAGTCTGACAGCTGAAATTTCAGCTCCCTGCTGCCAGGATTCTGGCTCTCCCATCCCTGGTTCCTCTACCTCTTCTCTCTCTCTCATCTAAGTAGAGAGAATTAGGGTGGGAGAGCCAGGATCCAGCCAGGACAAGGAGTGGGACCCAGCAGCTGCACAGTCTGACAGGCTGGTGGTCAGACTGTCCACTTCACTCTCTGGATAGAGAGGCTGGAGCCCTGCGGGGTTCTGGAGGACCTGCATGTCTGTCCCTGTCCCCCCCCCACCTTGTTTCCATACATGTGTAACAACTGAAATGCTTCATGACACCATGGTGATTGTGTTGGCCCAGATTGTTTTACTGTACCTGGCCGGGGAGATCTTCTCAGCCTTGAATCATTTGGTGTAGTTGAGAGTGAGGGTGGAGACCTGTCCATTGCACCGCAGAGACCCCTACAAGAGTTTATTGTAGCCTCCCAATGGGAGGATATTAGCTACACATTTTTATGGTAATTGGGGATTGTTCTCCAGCTCTCCTTCTTGCTTGCTCCTATAGCCTTTTTGGCTAGGGGCAAGTGAGACTAGGGGGCATCTGAACTCCAAGGCCTCTGGGCTTGGGGGCATGCATGTAGGATGCCTGCCATGGATTTGGGAGTATCTGAAGCTTCAAGCTAAAGGGTCTGGTAGGATACTTGCTGCATGGCACTACATGGACTTGAACGACTGAGTACCACATGGCTTTGTCATGTAGCACCACTGGACTTGAATGACTGAGCTCTGCTTAGCTGATAGAATTCAGAGCTAGTTTGGCTATTTTGGTCTGAAACAAAAAATTAAAAAATATATATATTACCTCATTTCAAGAGGTGCTCTCTTTTGGAGCACCCCAGCTGTGGGAATGTTTCAAAGGATGTGTGTGTGAGTACAACTAGCCCTTTGAAATATTTTAAAGGTATTTGAAATATTTAAATTGTTTCTTCTGGCCACACTCCCCTGGCACACAACTTTAAGTATGGTGGGATGAAAACAATATCTGAAAGATTTGCAGGTAGCATTTGGATATCCATGCATCTATAGAAGTTGATTTCTACTACAATAAAAATGCCATTCTTGGTTGTAGAGAGACTTTACATTAGCAGCTCATTGCCTCTAATTTTCAGACCATATTAACAGAAACTTTCAGTAACTGCTTCTTACAAAAGAATTGAATTGGATAGTGACCACACACAGGAGCCATTAAACACCACTTTAAGTGTTTACAGGATTAGAAACTTAATTATTATATCTTCTTACAACAAACTATCAGTGTGGATAGCACATGGCCTTAGTATCTGTTGTTTTTTGGTGAGCAGTTGATAGTGAAGCAGTCCTATCATTCTCCTCTTCCCTCTCCCCTTCACTTCAATATGCAGAACCTGGTAACAGATCTAGTTGTTTCTGTTTTTCTGCTGTGGTGCATGTTGATCAAGCTGTATTATTGATCATTTCATTTGTTATAACCAAGATAAAAATGAGATCTTAGTGCTGTGGTAAATTAAGGTATACAGAACATTAATCAAAGTAAAACAGGTTAGTACTTCTGCAGAAAAAAAACATGTAGAATAAGGATAAGAAGAAATCCTCCAAAGAATGTTGCAGAGATTCCTTCCCATGTCATCTTTTAAGAAGATGGAGATACTGCCTCTGTGATAGGAGAGTCTGTGGAGCCCATCACTAAGCCTGGAGGATCCACAAGTTTCCACCAAATGCCACAAAACCAATTCTGGGATTGGCCACTGAACTGCAGGATACTTTTATTTACTATTAAATATGAGCTTAGATGCCTACATTTAATCACCCACATTTGACAAAATTGGTCTTAAGAAACAATAGGTTAATGACAGAGAATAACATATAATAAGAAAGAAAATAAGCAAGTATGACAATATACTTTCAAAATTCCTGTCTATTTTATAGTCCCAAAATTTGAGAATGAACTGAAGAGAATCAGGATTTAAAGAAATATATTTATATTGGGCTGAAATATGCATGTTTCTGAAAACATAAGACACAGAATGCAGACAAAAATATATGCAATTTTGTTTTGGAAAAAATACAATTAAATACTTACCAAATAGCAATGTGTAGTGACAATGCTGACAAATCCAGTTAAGTTTTCTAAAAAGTAATAACGAAAGAAAAACTTCAATGCTGTTAAAATAACACACATGTATAATATAGCATTTATCACCCCTACATCAAAAGGTTGATGTAGGTACATACGGCTTCAGGACTAGGAACACTGGCCTTAAACTACAACAGAGGAAGTTTAGGTGGAGATTAGGAAGAACTTTCTGAGTATGGGGGTAGTCAGGCATTTGGACACGCTACATAGTGAGGCTGTAAGATATCCATGCCTGGAAACTGTCAAGAGCAGGTTAGACAGGCATTTGGCTGGGATGGTTTAGTCAGGCATGATAATCCTGCCTTGAGCAGAGGATTGTAGTAGATGACATCATGAGGTCACTTCCAGCCTTACTTTCCTATGATCCTATGCTTGACTTGATTCTTTTCTGATAGAAATGTGTTTTACAAGCAACTGCATTGAAGTCCATGAGTCCATAAGCCAGGCATGAAGTCAGAATTATAAATATCAGGCTCCATCCTTGCCAGCATGCCACAGTTATATATGTGATTTAAAGCCTGAACAGAATATATGATGCACAAGAACAAACATTGAAACAATATTATTAGGATCAGACAGTCACTGAATTTGCAACTACTCAGTATTTTGTTTTCTCTTCCCCTTGTTCAGGGTGTGGCCCCAAGTCTTATTTGCCACATATTACTTCAATTGTCCTCTAAATACAAAATCATTAATTTCTTCCTGTGTTTTCCATGGCACTTATCATTGTAATATTGGTGTGTTTCACAAATCTGAAGTAATTTATTTTTTCAGCACCCCATGCAAATGCCTGAGTGATCTCATCCCCTTTTTCCAGATTGGAAACTAAGGCAAAAAGAAATTAAGGTCAAAAGAAGACACTAATTTTGGTTGCCCAGTATTTGAGATGCATCAGAGCTGTCAGCACTATATAGGACTTTACATGGTCAAAGTACTACTCCTATTGATGATAACTACAGCTGTTGATGTTCTGCATTTGCCCAAATCAGACCCCTGGCTATCAAGTTAGACACCCAGAAAATGCAGGACACATTTTTAGAGACACTGTGAAAATTTAAGTGACTTGTTAATTACTGCATCATCCTCAATGCCATTAGTTATACTCCTGCATGCACTCAAGTTAAACAGAGTTCTGGTAACTCCCCAGGTTAGTTCAGCTCAAGCGAGAGCTGCAACATAACAAAACACTGCACAGGATAGTTGGATTACTCTACATGAGTGGGTTTATTAGTGCTGAGGACTGATTCCATTAGCCATGGAGTTTGGCTGGTGTTTATATCTCTTGATTGACCAGACAACTTGAAGCACCACCACAATCCTCCTGAAGATACTTATTTGTAGGCTGGACTAGAATTAGCTGCAAAAGTTAACTGAGAACTTGAGCTACTTCTGCAACAAAGACAAGTCTATAGGAAATCTGTGGCAGAGACAGGGCTAGAAATCAACTCTAGCAGGGCAACATTCAGTTAACTATAATCAAGAAATCTTCTTTCCTATTTTTGCTATCCTCTGCCTGATTTATTGCACACCTCCCAATTTCTGCAACAAATATAGGAGGCTTTTGCTGTCAATAGCTTCATTCACTATATAACTGTGATCATCCCCAGAGCTGGTCCATACTGAGTGACACAGAGGTGTTATGGGTTTGTATCATACATACTGGGGATCTGAATTAACAGTGTACAGGCAACATTAATTCTGGCATTTCCTAACTTTTGAGTGCTCGACTTTGCATTCTTATTGATGTTCTTCTAATACAGTGCCTTGCACATAACATACTAGGTTTTTTTATATGAAACTGAAAAACCAGTACAATTCCATCATGTGGTATCATGCTGGCACTGACACGCACATGACCCATCAGCAGAGTTGGAACTTCTAGGTCCACCACATTTGAGCTAAAAAGGTAACTCACAACAATAATAGTATGTCTGTCATCCAGTACATGAACCAGCACATTTTCTTAGTGGTTTTCATATATATGGTGATGGCAGAGCAGTGGTTTGATTCTTGACTCAGGTATCTTGGCTTGCATTCCCAGCTCTGGAAGGGAATAGGCTTTATAGGCGGAGGGTCTATTGTTCATCTTCCTCCCAGTTCTTCATTCAGCCTTTCCTCTCAATCCTGGCATATAGTCAGCCTTTCCACTATATGCATATGTTATCCATCCTCCCTGACTCCGTCTCTTGGTCCCCCTGGGCTTATCATCCATTTTCAATTTCCAGCTCTATCTCCTTATCTCCACCACTTTGTCAGTCTAGTCCAGCCTTTTGTCATTTTTATCTCCGTCCTTGCAACTTTCACTCCCCATCCCAGTTTCTCTTTTCTCTCCAAGGATCTCCACTCTCAGTTTTTGCCCGCCCAGCTCTTTGTCCTAGCTACATCCACATCCCACCCCTACTTCCCAATTCTTCACAGATCATCTGTTGTCTCTTGTCTGTATTTGTATTGGGTGTCTTCCTCCATGCTGTTTGGGCATCGGGGGGGGGGGGGGGGAGCATTAAGGAATTAGTAAAGACAGGCACCCGGCTTTCAGTGCAGATGTCCAGAGTCAATACAACCTAAAACAGTAATTGTATGGAAAAAACACCTCAGCCCAGTCT
>JAGPOW010000290.1:34378572-34397260 GCA_030014935.1 Caiman crocodilus | reverse complement strand
GGGGGGGGGGGGGGGGGGGGGGTGGGGGGGTGGGGGGGGGGGGGGGCGGGGTGGGGGGGGGGGGGGGGGGTGGGGGTTCTGGGGTGCGGGGGGGGGGTGGGGGGTGGGGTGGGGGGGGGGGGGGGGGGGGGGGGGCGGGGCCCCCCCAGCATTAAGGACTTAGGAAAGACAGGCTCCCTGCTTTCAGTGCAGATGTCCAGAGTCAATACATCCTAAAACAGTAATTGTATGGAAAAATCTCCTCAGCCCAGTCTGGGGCATGCACCATGCAGATAGAATCCACAAGGAATTTAAACACTAGAGGCTAAAAGCAAACTGTGCTTTTTATGGGCAAACAACAATTTTACAAACTTCATAGTCATATTTTCGCAGGGATGGCAAAAGACATATCAGTAATATAAAGGCAGCTTTCCAAATAGCAGGGCCCCACTCCAAGTCAAGGAAGTTCTAAAGCTTTTCAAAAGAAAAATGGATCAGAATTCTTGGGCAAACTGCATATTTTTCTCTAATCTTGCTTAAATAGCTAAATCATTGTGGCAGATTTTTTCAGATTGGAAAATCTGAAAGACACTCAGCATGAAAAATTTCACCCTAAAAGGGATAAAATTGGCAAAGTTAAAGCAGCTGAAAACACATGCATAGAGGGAATTTGTAATTAATAATAGGAGTGTTATCAGCCCCAATTATAATGTAGCCTATGTATATAGCCACTGTTGAAGAATATACATATAGTTGGCAATTTATAGTAAGACTACATACTGTACACTTGTTAGGCAAATGGTCAGATGCAGTTTGCTATTAGAAATTATATAATTACAGTGCTTGTATCATTATGGATTGTATTTATTAGTGATAACATATAATTGAGATTCTGTTTGTGAGAGCAAGAATACAAAGTTAAAAATGCATTGATAATGGTAGAGGAAGTTCACATGTCCTAGGGCTTTGTCTTGGTTATACTGGAGATAACAGATATAAATACAGTATGGTTGTTATTTTCTGCCTATATATCAGGAAAGCAACAGATATAGGAGTAAGATTAGATGTTGCCTGATAAAAATTGTGTTATTGTAGACAAAGATTAAAAACATAAAGGAAGGGGTTGGAGTCCTTGATATGGGTCCTTTAGCAGGTAGGTCAGTGATTCTCAGCCAGGGTGCTGTGGCACCCTGGGGTGCCTAAAGAACTTTTCAAGGGTCCCCCATTGTGCTAGACAAAATTAGCAGTATTAGGTGTGCAAACCTGTTTCACAAAATAAACCCAGGGATTTCAAATAGGAATCAATGCGGTTAAAAATATTCTGACCTCTTGTGGTCTTTCTAAGTTCTTTGCCACAGAAGAATTGTTCTATTTTTTTTTTTTGGTTAAAAAGCAAGTATTTATTAAGAGCTGGAATTTTCAAAGAGGTGCATTAAATATAACAAGTGGTGCCTTGAGTCTAATGTGGGGTACTTTGAGTCTAAAAAGGTTGAGAATCACTGAGAGATGTAATACTAAGAGTATGCTTTGTTCTTGGTTTGATGTCCACTGTTTAATTATTCCTGACTTGACATATTCAATTCACCTTGCTCTTTGTTTAGTGTTTTCCTCATATGGACCTAGGCATAGCCAGAGTGGGGAAAAATGGGAGGGGGGGAGTTGAGCACGCAGCAGTAACACTGGGAGGGGGAGCTATGTTAAACCTTGGGGTGGCTGGAGCCACCCCCAAACGCATAACCTCCTTCTCAGCACTGCCGTTGCCCGCCCCCAGTGTAACATAGCCCCCACCACGGGAAGAGCCTGGCACATCCGTGGCCACAGCCCTCAGCAGCTGCCCGCCCTGCCCTGCACAGATCGGAGACATGTGCCTCTCATGCCTCCCAGGGTGCACATAGCAACAGGAGCCGTGCCCGCTGGATGAGCCGCGTGTGGGGCAGTCCCATGCCGCCAGCTGGGCAGCTCCTGTCCCTCTCCCTGCACCACCCTTGCTGCAGTTGCCAGAAGCCCTCAGCTAGGCTTCTTCGCGGCCCTACCTTGAGGCCCTACTGCTGCCCTGTATTTGGGGGGGGAGGTGGGAGGCTGTGACCTGTTAGCTCCCTCTTCTGCCACCTATGGGTCCAGGAAAAATGGGTTCAATCATGAGAAAAGTGGTGCACCCTTAACTCCTAGGGTAGTCCTAAGGGCTTCACCCAAAACTTGAGCCCACTCCTTCTAAACAGCTCCTCTAGAAGGTGTTTTTCTAGAAGGTGAAAAAACAATTGAAAAAGAAATTCCAATAAGCCAAACCTTCACCCAGAAAAAAAGAAATATAAGATATGTACTTCTCCAGTAGCTCCTTCATGATAGCCAACAGACTGGTCCTGGAGCCAGCAGGCTCTTATAGCCATGGAAATGAAAGCATCTTCAGCACTGCTCATGATGAAACCTTGTGGCATGAACTTCCTCACCAGCTGGATCCTCTGTTTCATTCTGATTTCCTCTGTTCCTAACTCAGTTGTCAACGTGCAGCTGTTTCTGACTTTCTCAACCTTCATCTCATTGGTTTATATTGTATCATCCTCTCTCAACTTTTCCCATGTTTCCTTTCTCTTCCTGCCTCTCCCTGTTTGAATTATGCTTTAATTCCCCTTTCAATTTAATGTGCCGTTCTTTCCCTGTCCCACTATGTACCCACAGCTGAGAGGAACAGGTAGACCTTTCTGACTGATGTGCCCACCCTCTGATCTGCCCACTGTGCATCTAACAGACTCTGCTTTCTACCGCCAGTCTGCAGCAACCTGGACCTGCGCCGGGAGGGCGGGGAGGTGGCAGATGTTGGTGACAGGTCCACCAACTGCCACCACAGAGCCCAAGGGCTTGTCTACACAAGAGTATTGTACCTAGTTAACTTAATCTAGTTAACCCAGGGCAAGCCCCTTTGTTCAGGAGTGGCTTGTTTTGGCTTAACTTACATTATTTGGGATGCTGAAATGTCACCTTCAAACTGATGTAACAGGTCCACATAGGGGCTTTAGTCAGTTTAAACTGCATTTTTAAAATAGGTGCAACTGTCCTGTATAGACAAGTGCCTTAATTTGTGATAGAGATGTATTTTGGTAGCTGTGTTGGTCTGAGCCAAAAAGAAATGCAAAATTCTAAAACTCTTGGTTTGGAGATGAGAGATGATACCTTTTATTAAACCAACTAATTATCTTGTAACTTTTGGGTGATTTCTTAATTGGTCTAATAAAAGGTATCATCCCTGAACCAAGAGCGTTAGAGTTTTGCATTTCAATCTGTGATAGGACTTTTTACTCAACCATGGACTAGTGCGTCAAAGAGGAACGAGCAAGGCTGCTATTCCTGAGTTATTTCAGTGGTATTCTGCGGGGATCTGTCAGTCCCCCATATGGGAGGATTCAGCTCATACTGTTTTATACACCAGCATTTCTCAACCCATGGATCATGACTCAGAAGTGGGTTGCAGAAATATATGAAAAGGTCAGGAACAAACTTTAGAAAATGATTTTCCTTTAAAGGAGAAAAACATGGGAAACTCTGGCTTTTCCCAAGTGGTCTGGTCAAGTTCCAGCCTGCAAGGGGCTGCTTGTGACCACCCCCCACCCCACACACCCACCCCCTGCCCCACACACTAGGGGCCTAGGCATGGGGGGCAGTGGGTCAGGACTGACCATCAATGTTTGCAAATGGGTCCTGGTACAAAAATGGTTCAGAACCACTTTATACATTAGCCTTGCATTGTATGGTCTACCTTAGGGGCAGACAACCTGTGGCATGCTTGCTGTAACTGGCATGGGCAGCCTCTGTGTGTGGCATGTGGCACACTGGGGAGAGCACACAAGGAAAATTACATCCAATCGGGCAAGGAAAAGGGACTGGGCTAGCACTTGGGGAGGGTATGAGGCTAAATTGTTGCATGCCTGCCAAAAAGGTTGATTCCCACTGGCCTACCTAATTCTAGCTGCCATCCTCTTTCTGCTAAAGGAAAAAAATGACACAGACTAAATGAGATACTATGTGTCCCATAACCCCTCTGGCTGAGTTGGTCTCTCCTGTGTAAATCAGTCTTTATGAAGTAATTCTAATTATTTAGGCATACGTATTTATTTGTGCAATAGGGTATACTTGCATGATGTGTATTTCATGTTCATGAGGGTCCCACAGTGGGAGGCCTTTTTGTTCAAGAGAACATTAATAGCAATAATTTCTAAAATAACCTGCAAATGGAAGGCTTTTTACAGGAATTTTCACTAAATAAAATGAACCTGCTTTTGCTTTCTGCTATTTACTTCAGTTAGATAAACAGCTTTTTGGTGTGTGGTTGCACACAACTTGGGAATATAGGATACACACAAGGGAATAAGCCCATTTAAAAGAACTTTTCTGAGTATTATCTTTAAACGTTTGTATTTGTTTCATTCCTTATGAAACCACTGATACTGGCCCAAATGTATATTAATCACAATTTAATTACCTATACAAGCAGATGCTCTGGGGAAAGTGCAAGCATAAAAATTAGCCAAAAATAAGTATTAGAAATGAATAAACATTCCAAAATTTGCTTGCTAAAAGCAACAGATGGATTATAGACAGTCATGGTGTTTTAAACATTATTGAGGTAGCTAGTCTCTATAAACAGGAAAGATAATCTCTACTGGGGATTATTTTTCTTTTCCATTTTCTTTTTCATTTTTGCTTACCTGAAAATCTGTCAGTGCTCTTGGGTGACTAAGGATCATTTGAATCATGTTTTATTTATTTATTTGATCTATTTAAGTTTTTTTTCCCCCAGAGAGTATACTCAAGACCGCAGAAACTGATAACAAAAAGATAAAACTGACCATTTTGCAAAGTGACTACAATCTGAACAATTACTGTTTGTGTATAACATTAAATATCATAAATCTGAATTATACAATTTTATACCCACTGGCACAGATTCTCTCTCTAATATTGTCACCTAGTTCTGTCATCACAAAAAGAGAACACTAACGATCTGTACCTGTACCCATCTGTACACAATTTCTGCTCCCTCTTCCCAACAAGTAGGGGCAGTGAGGGATAGGTTTTACATGGGGAAAATCTTTAGGAACATTGCTAGTGGATACAGGTTAGTGCTGCCATAATAATTTGGCTCTCAAGTAACATTATGCTGTTTCTGAGATGTGTGCCATGTGGATGCAGTTAAGAGAAGGCTTCAGCCCTGTATTCTTGGCATGTTTCGATATTTTAGATGAAAGAATTCCAAATTAGAACCATTTGGGGAACATAAGATGATGCATTACATCTCTTCTATAATAGAGTCAAGTTTCAGACTTATGGAGATTGGTAAATGGCTTGGACTGTACTCAGATCTGGACCATACAAAAGTGAAACACACCATACAGTTAGCACAGAAAATGAAATCCTGAAAACAAAACACTGCAAGGCAAACATGATTTGATTCAGAATAACTATTAAGACTTTTCCTTGTTAGTATAAGGGGACTTTAGTAACAATTAAGGCCAAATGTTACAGTAAATCTATTGTCTCATCTGTCCAATTATAGTTAGATAACTGCATGTAGTCTCTATCTTCTGTTAATCACATTAAATCAAGCCTGCCTCAATCAGTGGCACGCAAAAGGTGGCAAGATTAAGGTGATTTTGATTTGGCCAAACCTCATTAGTCACTTAAGCTAAAAGCAAGATGGTCCAGATCTAGTCCTGTTTTGTTCAAAACTCAACATTTACTTAAGTCCTGAAAAATTACTTACAATATGGTTTGCCTCTCATCATAAGCATAACAAATTCAAGACCAAGCAATTTGCACTGAAAATTCATTGCCTTCTACAAGTGCAGAAGGAAAAAGAGCTCTCTGATTTGCATTCCCTTCAAGCTGTAATTAAGCTTCAAAAAATCAAACCAATTTTCTCCAGGGAAAATATAAAATGATTAATTTCTCCTTTCACTGTTTAGCTTTAGTTTGTTTGGTTTTTTCCTGTACTAAATGGGTGCTCTGTGTGCTAGTGTTCAGCAACCTTGCTGCCTTTGACTTAGTGCCCTCTTCTGTTTGATCATGTCAATACACACAAACCCAGCAGTTAATTGTGTTAAATTAATCCAAAGAGAGAAAACACTGTTCAAAAAGTTGAAAAAGAACATAGGCTGATATTTTTTTAGAAGCAGAAAACTACAATCATACTAGACATAGAAAGGCTCCACTAGGGAAAAAAAAAGGAATTTTCAAAGTCCATAGTGTCACACACTTTTTCATAATTACAGCTTTAGAGGAAAAGACCTTTTCTGGAGGCTTCTTTTTTGGTTATAAATTGCATACATAACATATGCTTAGGCTTTCTTTTTTACAACTTGCTTTTTTCAGTGCATTCCTAAATCATTTCCCTTGTTTTACAAAATTATGGAATTGCAGCTAATGCAAAAAATTTCTTGCTGATTCAAATTAAAAACAACATAACCTGAACTGGTTCAGTGAAGCTGTGGCAACATAGACAACCTACCTTTATGAGAAAGCGGAATTCATGTGTACATCCTAATAGAGCTGCAGAGGATTTGAAACTGGGAATAATAATCATCAATAAAATAGTGAGCTTTTGAGATATTTAAGAACAATTTAATAGATACATGAAGCTGATCACCTGGAGTTTTGTCCAGGAAAAGTAATTTATGTGCCAAGTGAAGCAAGGTCCCATGTTCAGCATGACAGGATTTCTTTGTTTGAAGGTATATTAAGGCAGGAACTTTGGAATAGCATAGGCTCAGTTCCAAAATTTCAGGGAGCATTTTAGGCAGCAACAGGCATAACCATCAATAACCAAAGTTAGCAACAGAACCAGCAAGCAAAGTAGTTGCAACCACTTGTACAGCTGTGTAGAAATCAAAGAAGTAGCAGTCGTTAGCTCATGACAGTTTAACAATATCCTCATTTTAGCTCTACTATAGTTCTAAAATAGTTATGTAGTTTAAGATGTTGACACCCACCTTATTTCCAAACAAAAAAAATCAGAAGAGGAAGGAAACACTTAGGAAACACTACTTCACAGTTAGGGTGGCTAGGATGTGGAACCAGCTTCCTAGGGAAGTTGTTCTTGCTCCTATCTTGGGCATCTTCAAGAATAGATTAGATAAGTACTTGGCTGGGGTTCTGTGACCCTGGCACTCGTTCCTACCATTGGTGGGGGGTCAGACTAGATGGCCTGCTCTAGGCCCCTTCTGACCCTAGATACTATGATACTATAATATGATACTAAGGAAATGTGGTGGGGTGTGGTAGGAGTAGCAGAAATTCAGTTCTCCTCAAGAACATCTTGAGCAGGGCTAAGAATGTCATCCTCCTACTTCACTCAGCGTTGGTGAGGCCACAGCTGGAGTACTGCATCCAGTTCTGGGCACCACAATTCAAGAAGCTCAAGAGAGTTCAAGGGAGGGCTACGCATGTGATTAGAGGCCTTGAGACTAGGTCATACAAGGAAAGTATGAAAGACTCGTGACCATTCAGCCTGGAGAAGAGAAGACTTAGAGGGGACTCAGTGCCAAGCTATAAGTACATCAGGACTGTATATCAGGTACTGGGGGAGCATCTACAGTATTCACCAAGGCCCCCCAGGGGAGGACAAGAAATAATGGGCACAAACTGTTTGAAGGTCATTTCAGGCTAGACATAAGGAAAATCTTTACAAATCAAGTGCTGAGGGTTTGGAACAGGCTTTGTCCCCAGAGATAGCAGAGTCATCCACCCTGGCAATCTTCAAAAACTGTTTTGATGCCCATCTTGCTAGGGTCATGTGACCCCAGCAGTCTTTCCTACCCAAGTGCAGGGGGGCTGGACCTGATAATCTGTAAGGTCCATTCAAGCCCCTAACAACTGTGAAACTATGAAACATTTAACTGCTTTAACCATGAGTCAAACATCCCTCTTGTAAACCCCTCCCTCATCTTCTATACACCTTCCAACTTCTGCAACAAATGAAGCAGGAAGCCTACAAACAAGAGACTTCTGTACTACCCAGCTCTGTTTCATGTCCAGAGCAGTTCTATCTCAAGCACTGAATACAGCATAAGCCCTGTGGAAAAAGTATGATGTGATCATGTAATTAAAGATTAGCCTACCTACAGGGTATCTCAGTTAACATTGCTTAGGCCAGTTTGATTTTGTCATTTCCTAACTTGAGTGCTTGATTTTGCAACCTTACTAATGTATAATTCTGACTAATTTCCTAGGCTGGAGGAGGAGGGGGAGAGCAAACAAACAGAAGTTCCATAATACAATTTATTGACACCAACACGGGTCATTATCATGGTTGGAATCTTTGTATCTGCTACATTGACTTTGTCGCCAGAGCTGCTAGTCATGGTATGTTGTCATGCTCCACAGGGAACAGCACTAGAGGGAAGGGCACTTTGCTTTTGAGTTTCATGGATATTTGCTGATAGCAGAGGAATGGTGAAAGGAATCTTAGGTACATTTCCAGGCCCTGCAAAGTAGTATATTCTATTGAGCACAGTCTCTTCTGTGCCATCTCCTCCAGTGGGTCTTTGTCCCAGCTCTATTGTTCCCTAACCACTGGATGGGGGTTCCTGTCTCATTCTCCTCTTTAGTCAATCTCACTTATCACTTCTATGATTTCTCATCCCAGGACCTTGTGTAGCAAATCTAACCACTCTGGAATCTGAGTCTCCTTGTCTAGCTAGTGTCTGTTCATTCCTTCTGGCTCTCATCTAGTTTCTCATCCCCTTTTTGTCTCAAGGATCTTCAGTTCCCAGTCCCAGGCTGTTGTGCAGTCACCACAGGATTCCCAGGAAGAGCATTTTTTCCCTTTCAGAATTTGTTCAGTATCAAATAATCACGCTATTTTTAACAGTTTTGAAGAAAGCAAATGTCACAGTTCCTAGGAGCTCTGCCTCCTGCTGACAGTGAAAAAGGACTTAATTTATCTCCAAATGTGTTATGTCATACTTCTCATCAAAATTTACCTAAATACAATAAGAAAAGCCCTTTACCCAGTCTTAGCTTCACTTACTGACTAAGCATTACACTAATGCTTACTTCCACTGTTCTAAGATTGATAGGCACCCTTCTCTGCAAATACGATCCATATAATAGGACCCTGAACAGGAGTCATTCTCCGCTCTATTGGTTTGTTCTTGGGACCTCTTAATTAATCTCTGCCTCCATTTCCCCATTGACTTACCCCATTTTGTTTTTAACTCTTCCAATTAGAAACACTAATTATTGTTATAACAAGCGACACAAAATTGAGCAGGGTAGATGTGTCCTGCACTGAACTTCTGAAACATCTTTGAAATATCTGCATGTTGAAATTTACTATTATTTGGGTGCACCTACATGAGACACTACTGCATAGTGGTTACCATGCATTTATTAGTACTTGTATTAGCAAGTTATTGTGATGTTATTGTGCAATAGTGCAAGCGAACATCTTTTAAGTGACGCTACTGCACAGTTGCCAAATAATACTGCAGAGTAGTGTATTAGCACTGTCTGTTCTGTGATGCAGTATTATTCGGCTACTACGCAGTCAGCATCTTGTGTAGGTACGCCCCCAATGTGTAATGTTACAATCCACATGACAGGGTATTACTGCTGCTCAAGCCATAGATCTCCAAATGCTTTCATAGGCAGCCAACTGTGATAAAATTTAGTCTCAGTAGAGGCATCTACATATGCGCTTTACTGCAGAGTTGACCAACTAGGCTGCACAGTAGAGCATCACTGTCTACATGTGCAGTGCTATTAGACTGTAGTAAACAAATTAACTCCACTGTAGGATAGTATAACCTGACACAAGTACTATCCTACAGCAGAGTTATTTAATGTACTTCAGCCCATGTGCAGATGGTGACTGGAGCTGGCTGGGGCACAAAGGTGCTATAAGGCAGGGTTGCCTGCCAGTCAGCCCTGCAGTCAGCATTCTCATGCCTCAGCCAGCCCCTCCACAGCACCTTGAGTAGGGGCATAGCAGCTCTGGGCTGGCAAGCTAATCCCCTGGGCTTCCTGCCAGCCAGGGCTGTACTGACCCAGCTCAACGTGCTGCAGTCCCAGGCACACATGGAAATGCTGCACCTGGGACTGATAAACTCCACTGCAAACTGTGCCAGAGTTTATTCAGGCACACTTATTACATGTGTAGATGCATTCAGCAGCAGCTTAGCAGATAGCCCTGTTTTTTTTCCTTGTATGAGTCACAGAAGCACTGTGGAAACATTAAAAAATAGCTATGATATGAAGCAGATGTACATACTACACTGAGACACAGTGGCAGCTGGTCAATATGGGGTGCTCAGGCACCGCCTGACCAGTTCCAAAATGACATGATCAGTGTCATGATTATGCTTGTGCACTATGCATACACAACAAAAAGTTGAGTATGTGCAGTAAGCACCTCAGGACAGGCCAATCTCCTTACCTCCTGAGTGGTACATGAGCAGTAGAAACACTTGAACAGTTAGAATAAAGTGCAATAACCACTTGTTTAAGAGGGCAGCAGGGTGCCTGTACTGATGCCCCAGCGTGGGTAAAGAGCTGCTGGAAGGAAGGTGGAAAGGCAAGGGGCGCCACATGCAGAGACATGCATGTGGCCCCAGGCAACTTGCAGAGCAGCTCCAGCAGATAAATGGAAAGGGGGATTGAGGCCCCTGTAGGGAGGGAGCTGGGCAGGGCTAGGGCTACTGCCCAGCTAGGTGGGGCTTGGGGCTGAGCAGGTCCCTAGCAGGGAGCAGGATGGGGCCACAGGTGGCTCATCTTGGGAAGGGGGAGGGTCCATTCCTCGCTGTTGTGTGCACTCCTGGGGGGGCAGGGGAGACATGTACCCCCAGATTTGTACCTGGGGCAGGCACAGTCTGTGGGCTCCTTGCACCTGCCACTACTTTGAGGAGTGCAGCCCCGTGCTGCTGCCCTCACTGTAGTCCTGAGTGCAGGGGATACATTGCCAGGGCCACGTGGGGGCAAGAAATGTCAAGGATGTTTTCCACACAGCTCTTCTACTCCCTGCAGCGCCGGGTCATGTGGGGGGAAGCAGGGCAGCAGGGAACAGAGGTCAGCAGCGGTGAAGAATCCCTGCGTGGCCCTGCTGTCCCCAGCTGTGCCAGGGCACGCCCTGCCTGACACTCACCCACCCCACCTGTCTCAGTTCATAAGCCGCACCAGCTAAGAAAGTTAGTCTTGTTTAGTTTCAGTGGTTAAAAAGCCTCTGGAAACCTTAACCACTGGTTAGATTGAGGCTCTATTCTAAGGGCACCTTCTTCCTTGAAGTCTGACATCTGTTTCGCAGTTCTGACAGCAAATTCCAGAAAATGTCCAGGATGTGTCCTGATCTCCATGTGGCTGGAAAGCAGCTGCCCAGCAGAAAGGACAGCTCACCTGTCCATGTGGTCCATGATTTCCATGTGGAAATCAGACCCAGCCCCTGTGTCCCCTATCAGCCTGCACCCAGCACCCGGGGGCACCTGAAGCTCCCTCTGCCTGCTGCAGGGGGGCAGTTGTGAGGAGCAAATTAGCTCCCTACAGGTGCATGTTCAGATGCATGCAGGGCCACAGTTTAGTTGTGCCTTAAATTTTCTGTGCAGAAAATCCAGGTACATTAATTTCACATGTAGATGAATACCATTGGGTATTACCAGCCAAAAAACTGGCTTTCAGGCCTTTTAGTAGCAATTCTTTGATCGTTTCACTGTTACTAAGACAGTTAAAAAAACAGGGAGTGACAGTTAGTTAGAAAGCAGAGTGACATTTACTATGCAGTTCCCAGAGTACAATTAAATTTCAATGTAAACACTATGGCTGAAATATGCCCTACCCTTAAATAGATTATACACTTAATGCATATGCCGGTAACTTATATTTGGTATAATGTAAACAATAGGTAACAGATTGAGACTGGCACTGTGTTATACCATCAAGTTAGGCACTAATCAGGTATACATAGAAGTGTAGGACACTGTAGAATTTATGGAAAATAAAAGTGTAAAGAATGTATTGCATTGTGAATGAACAAAAAATAGGGCATAGCAAATTTAGAGCCAGATCATATCCCACCTATTCAGTGTGTAAATGTAATTTAGGCATATTAATGCAATTGTATCCTATTCACATCTCTAAAAACTCATTGATGCAAAAGAAAGGTGGGTATTCCTCTTCTGTGTTACTTTTAATGGCTTATTCTTAAGGTTAAAGTAAAGGTATATTACAAAAGTCTACACATTAATGTTTCTTCAGGGACTTGAATAGGGTGAAGCAGGGTCCTAGTTAGATGTCTAGCTGTTATTTAGATATCTTATAAGTGGGATAGGATTTGATCCTAAATGTTTAAAATACTTTATGCAGCATGTCATGTTTAATATTCCAGATAACTAAAGATACAGATTCACGGCCATAGAAATTCTGTGGTAAGGTTTTATTCAAGGTAGCTTTGCTTGCAGTGACATTTGTTTTGTTTTTTTTCACAGTAGTAATATTTTTCAAGTAAAAGGCTGTAATATGGATGATAAAAGTTCAGGAACTTAAATTTGCTTCTGCAGAATTATGCCAGTTATTCTTAATCTGAGAAACACACTACATTTTCTCCTTGACAATATTGCAATTTGCTTTAAGAGTTGAGGAAGAGTGAATACATTTTTGTGAATAACTAGTAGGAAGAATTCCACATGTCACTTATACTACTGTCATTTTTTTTTCAAAGTTCTCTAACAGTTTTAGAGAAGAAATATTGGTTCCACTTTAGGATTCACATTTTCTATATATAAGAGATTCTATATATATTACATCTGGCTCAGCCTTAAAATGATCATCACTGACAATACCTTACTGTATTGCTTAATTTTAGTTTTGTGTGTGTTTTTCAAACTTCTCTGTAATTTTGCTATGATTGTCTGGGGCAGCATCTTGCTAGTATGGGATTACAATATTATCACCCATCACAGCCTGGAAAAACAGTAGAAAGTCAACATAAATTCCTAGATTTAGATTTTTAAAATTTTCTAGAACCTACTTGATCTATATGTACTGGTAATTGAATCTATTCTTTCTCTTGACAAGTGGATTTCATATATACTATCTGGGTCTTGGTTCTGTATTACATTATACTGGGTGCATCTACATGTGCACTTTAATGCTTATTAGCCTATTTTAATGCTCCTTTAAAAAATTACACAAAAATCAGTGTATTTTTGCTAATGCACATTAAAATAGGGCAATGCACCTTTATCTAGCACCTTACAATGGAGGAACTACATCTAATGCACATTAGCAAAAGCGCATTAATGAACATGTAGGTGCACCCACTATATCTCTGTTTTAGAAAGAAGTTTTCCCACTAGAGTAGCTTATTTCTCTCTGGCAAACCTAAATCTTCTGAGGTTGCCTGTTATAATAAATGAATACTAGTGAAAATATAAAAATGCTAATTCTGACAAGCAGTTTTAGCATGACCACCTGTAAGGTTTATTTTACATCTCCAAGGAAGAACATTAGGTTTTACAACATAAATTAGTGGGTTGATTGTCATAAATATTCCTGTGACACTCTTCAGAAGTCTTCTCTGTTGCTCCCTGGAAAGAGAACAAAAAGAAAAGATGATGACATTTTGGAGAGAAAATGACAACTTATGCTTAAACCTGATATGGCATCACTTTCCCTCTATACATTGTACTGTCAGAAGTACAATGTGTTTTAATTTAGCTAGCTGATATAAACCAATATGCCAGACAATAATATGGGACTTCATGCAACAGGCAGGAATTAGCTGCACTAAGGATTTATGACAGGCTAAAATACTGGTTCTAAATCTTAGATACAGGCCACCCTTGGAAAATGCAGCTCTTGCCTTTCACTCATTCTTGACTGTGGACAAATAATAGCCATTCTTCTGTTGCAAAGAACTCCAAAAGACCACAACAAGTCAGAATGTTTGTTACACTTCTGATTCTTATTTTGTGAAACACATTTAGGTGTTTCCACACCTAACAGTGCTAATATTGTGTGGCATTCTGTGGCATCCTTAAAATGAACTCACATAACCCTGGTTGAGAAGCACTGAAGTAAAGACTTACAGGGACAATCGGTGTATAAAAGCAAAGGGTTATTTTTAGTCATAGAACAGGATTCTAAATGGATGGACAAATATAGCAAAGGTATTGTGTATTAATTACTGAGGATTCATTTTGTAATATCTCTTTAATTGGATAAAAAATACTTAAGACCTGACACTGCAACTCCATGCCAACTTACATTGAAAGCTAATATGTATTTATTGGGTCAGGCATTAAATGTAACCTCATGCAACTTGCCCCACTGTCTTTTATTTATTACTTAAATGAACAATTTTATTCATGAGTGAATTTCCTTAATGATCCAAAGCCCACATGACAAGTTAATGATGCTGGTGATGGATGGTGGTGTTGCAGTCCTTGTGATTTCTTATTTTGAATATATCAACAAGTGAACTAGTCACATAAACTGATCTTTACTTTAAAAATCTCACAACCTACAGAGTATACACTAAAAATGTGTTAACTGTTGTTGATAGTTCTGTCTAAGCCAGAAAAATTCTGTCTGGGTGTGTCTATACAAGATGCTTTACTTTTCATTCAGCTAATCTAATGCATAGTAAAGCATCACCATCTACATATGCACATTAATTACTGTGCATTAAATTAGTCTAATGCACTGTTTGCTAGTGCCAACACATACAAGTGCTAGAAAAACAGTATATTAACTAATGTGCCAAAGCTCACTTGCAGCAGGGGGTCACAACTTCTGCCTGGCTGGCTAAGCCCCAGTCTCTGTGGGGCAGGGGTAGCTGTCCCAGCTCTGGGGCAGGTCCCTCCTAGCTATGTAATTGGGGCCAGCCCTGATCTCCGCAAGTTTGGGGAGAGCTGCCCTGAATCTGGGACAGCTCCCCCTGCCCCCCAGACCTGATCCCTGTGCCCCCTGCCAGCCCAGGGCTGGCCTGAGGGAGCCTCAAGCTCCCTCTGGCTGCTGAATGGAGGAGAGTGGTACAGGAGCAGCCCTGGACTGAATTGCTCCTGTTAGGAGCAAATTTGCTACCGGTAGGTGCATGTTCAGATGTGTGCCTGGGTGCAGTTTAATGAACCTGAATTTTCTGCGCAGAAAAATCAGGCACATTAACTGCACTTGTAGACATGGCCCCTAATTTTTAAATCCTCTATGCCAGTTGTGTTCAATCTTTTGGCACCAGGAATGAAAAGAGTGGCACGGGGCCAATCTGTGAGCTAGAGTTGGCCCCACATGCCAACATCTAGCTCCGGTGCCCCGTGCTGCTTCTGCCCAGCCCCACACACCAGGATCAGGCCTCACACTCCCCCTGCTCACAGCAGGATTGGACCCCATATTGTCCTGTATACCCTACCTAGCACACAGGCCCGCAGGGCTCCCTACAATCTGAAAATTTCACAGCAGGGCCTGCAGTCTGGATGACACGACACTATAGACTGGATCTGGCCCATGGACTAGAGGTAGACCACCACTGCTCTGAGACATTTATATATGAAGCAAAAGTTCTCTATCCTTTAGATCTGTATCAGTTCCATTACTGTCACCATCCAGTTCAACAGAATTACATTTATGTTTTCCAGATTGGAAGCTATATCCTAATAACTTAGTGTTCTGAATGGTCTTATCTTGACACACTGGATGTATTAATTGCAGTGGTTCTTGCCTTTAGAGCTGAGGCACCCCTTGATAGATTTGAGGCCCTCCTCAATAGATTCAAAATTGGATTCCAGTTAAAAAAGATCTCAGTTCAAGATTGGAAAAAATCAGCTTTGTTTTCAACCATTTTTTATTACAAAAAGGTAATAGAGAAATTCTTCTATTGCAAATAATACAGGAAAACTACAACAGATCAGAATGCTTTTAACACTATGGATTCTTATTTGAAAACTCATAGTTTATCTTGCAAATCATGCTTGCACACATAACAATGTTAACATTGTGTGGACCCCTGCATCTCAACCAAACATTTTATAAATATTGAAAAAAATGTTTTAATGAATGAAGCAAAAGCCCAGGATATTTCATGTGTCCCATAAGAAGTTCCCAGTGTCAGAGCCGACCAAGGGAATCAGCATTTAATTAAGCAGACGTCAGGCAGGCTGGTGGATGGAGAGGCGGAACAGCATATTGGTTTCAAAATAGATTTTGCTTACGCCGCTGGTGGCCGCAACGCAAGCTGTATGCTCACTTGCGTAGTTACAGTTCGGGTTACCACATTGATTGTACAGACGAAAGCTCACAGGGAAGGAGTACGTCGGGAGGTCACTGACGGGGAGCCACTGGTGGGTGATCAGTCTGCCAAAGTCACCCTGCCACGTGCTCAGAGCTCTTCGCGGCATGCTCAGAGCTCTGCAAGGTCTTTCCTGCAACATGGTCAGAATGTGCTCTGCTCCAACTTTGGCGGAAACTGCACAGACTTTTATACCTTTAGAGTAGCCAATGAAAATTTGCCAAGTAGGAAAACTTAATTAGGTGGAACATACCAAATTTGGAACAATGCCAATCATACAGAGGGGTGTTCTAAATGCCAATCATATGGAGGAGTGGTCTATTGTGTCAGGGACACTTACTTGATTTGTGTTGTGACACCTAGTATATCATTTACAAAACCAGGACACATGGTCACTTTATTAACACAACACAAAACAGTATTTGCTTTTTTCATCATAGGAAGCTGAAAATGGTCAAGTGATTTTTCATTTATTTGTGTGATGGAACAAGCAAGGAGCAAACAAAAAATGAGAGGCATGTTTTTCATTATGTTGTGTAAATATATGCTATGCGTATGCATGCATACACATATATATATTTACAGATCTTTGGTAAACAACAGATTAATTTCTGTTCTACTTCCCTGTTCTTTTTACAGCTTCTCAGATGGAAAAACGTTTGAAAAGAAGTTAACTCCTGAGCTGAGTTTTTCTACTTAGTTTCTATTTTTTTTTTTTATATGTTACCTTTTGTTATAAACACTGACTCTAGTGGAAGAGATCTTGCAATCAACAGATTTGTATAGGTTCATACCAACATCTTATATTCTCCTTTAGGAAGGCATAATCACACAGAATGGTAACACTTGGACAAAATCTTTGATTTTGAAAGCCATAAAAGGCAAACTTGAGTGAATACCAAATTTTAAGCATGAGTAATTCCACTGTTTTAGAAGGACTTAAAGGAAATATATTGGCACCTTCTTTTCCTTTTAAACCAGCAAGGCTGAGAGAGGGACACTGGTGTGTGGGTAGCTCAGCATCTCCATATACACTGCCCAGACTTTTTGCACCCTGGAGAGGTCACTCTAGCTTCACTTTATCTTTCAAGTGGGGATTACGTTCAGTGAACTGTTGTCTTATTTAACATAATTCTATTGTCTCGCAAGACAGACAGATGCCTACTATTAAAGCTGGGTAGGTACTTCAGTTACCTTGATGGCTAAGTACAGATAGCCAAAAAGCCCGAGGCTGAATTGATTCAATCTTTGCAGGTTAACCTAAGCTGTGTACATTGAACTGATAAACAAGTGAACAGACATTCACTTTTGATTCCAGAAATGCAGTCACATGCCAGCAGTGACCCAGGCCAGAAGCCCAGAGGTGCTAGAGCATGCCTTCCTGCTGGGCTGGAGCAGACAGCTTGGACCAAGGCTAGCCTGCCCACTCTGCAAAGATGGTTTGCAGGGGAAGTGAAAAGCATCATGGGATGCTGGGGGACTGCGAGTTAACTTGATTCTGGAGGGGATCTGGGACAGAAGTTCAATAAAGTAATTTAATTTAAATCAGATAAATCTGACATTACATCCATCCAGGTTTATTTTAAAATGGTTTTGGCCATTTTGAAAGTGGTTTATGTGCACTGAACTTCTGTTGTGTTATAGATTTGAACCACTTTTGGATCACTTATACTAGTTTATATATAATTTCTGTCTCTAGCCGCTGAGTTGCAGCCTGAGAAAGACATCAGCCTTCCAATTTTATTTAAAGGCAAGTTGAAAAGTACTAAATATTGGAAGATTGATCCTGGTCTATGTCCATTCTGAAAAGTGTGCAGACTGCATTGTAGGCAGTGACTCATGACACCACCTAAGAAGCCAAACCCCCGTAGTGAAATCAAACCCTTTGTAGTAACGCCTGAGGCCAGTTTCATACCATAAAAGGAATAGAATGAAAACAAAGAATTTCATAGGCTAGCTCCATGTATAACCCCCCCCCCCCCCGGTAGCTGAAACAAGCGGAGCTCTCCGCCTCGCAATCCGCGGCTTGTGATCGTTGAGAAGTCGGACACAGGATCTCTGCCAAAAGCTGTTTGCTAAAGCCATAGTGAAGAGTCAAGACAGAACCTGGAAACCCCCGAATCCCACCGCTTCTCTCGGTGATCAAGCTCTCTCTGACGGTTGTAACATTTCTTCGGTCATCTGTCTCTGTCGGTCGTAACACGGACCAATAAACCTGCTACTTCTAACAACGAATGTGTGAGTACACCCTTATCTCGGCAATCTCACGATATCTGATCTGTCTAGCAGCCAATAAAAGGGGAAATCAAAGCCTAGCGCGGGAAAAAAGAAATTAGCTAGAGTCTGTTTGTTCTCACCCTAGGGGCCTGTCGGAATTAAGGCTCCGGAGGTGCGACATGGCGTCACGAACAGGATACTCTTGGACAGTTAACATGCTGCTAGAAGCCT
>JAGPOW010000290.1:34355844-34378472 GCA_030014935.1 Caiman crocodilus | reverse complement strand
ACGAGCGGAGCTCTCCGTCTCGCGATCCGTGGCTCGTGATCATTGAGAAGTCGGACACAGGATCTCTGCCAAAAGCTGTTTGCTAAAGCCATAGTGAAGAGCCAAGACAGAACCTGGAAACCCCCAAATCCTCCCCCTTCTCTTGGTGATCAATCTCTCTCTGACGGTTGTAACATTTCTTCAGTCATCTGTCTCTGTCGGTCGTAAAACGGACCAATAAACCTGCTACTTCTAACAAGGAACGTGTGAGTACACCCTTATCTCGGCAATCTCGCAATATCTGATCTGTCTAGCAGCCAATAAAAGGGGAAATCAAAGCCTAGCGCGGGAAAAAAGAAATTAGCTAGAGTCCGTTCGTTCTCGCCCCAGGGGCCTGTCGGAATTAAGGCTCCGGAGGTGCGACAAAAAGGAATATACCAAATTATTAGCACCTGGTTGTGTTACACTTAAGATAAAAAAACTGGGGCTCATTTGAGGAAATTGGGTTCTCCTCCAGGTCCAAAGGATACAATTCATTTTATATAGCTCAGGATATGAGTCAATAAATAATTACACCATAGATATAGTAAAATTATGCTACCTCCAGCATTGGAAAGATATTGATGGAACTGTCATGATTCTTTAGTAAAAAAGAAACATCAAGTATCGTAAGTTCTTATGCCATTTTCATGCAGGATGGGAAAGTGAAATCACAACTGCAATATATGTGCAAAGTTTCAATAAGCTGTAAATGCAAATAGGTGCAAAAAAAGGAAGATGAAGTCAGAAAGGATATGGCATGCTGGGAAGGTCAATATACCTTTAAGAATCCTTAGAAACATCTTCAGATGCTTGTCTTCCAGTAGAAACTGAAAATGAGGACAGAAATCATTAGAAACATTTCTCTTGTTAAGTAGTCTAACATATTAACTACAGAACAAAGCAGTATGCTTTATATTAGAAATAAAATGTACTTTGGGCTTATGAGTTGAGCTTTTCAGAGCAGTTGTGGGATTTAGACCTACATCTAACAATTAACTTTCCTATTTCTAACTTTTGCAGAAGCTGTGTCCAAATCCTCTAGATTGCTTTGAAAATCTCAGCCAGGATCTCTTTAATGCATATATTCTTCTTCTAGTTTTTGTTTGTTTATGTTCCAGTTTAAGATAAATAAGAAAGGGTAATTGGATCAAAACAGCTCATTACAGATACATGCTATATATCACTTTCTTTTACCACAACTTTCTTTTCATTCCTACAACATAACTTTCCACCTTTCAAATTAAATCAGACTAAAAAAATATGATTTTGTCACAAGTGACAAACAGGGATTTTCCTCCTGCTGTAACTTCATATCAAATAATTGTGTAACCCAGTGGCAACCAACCTTCTGGCCCTGTGGGCTGGATTAGTGGCACAAGGCCTAGATACAGGCTAGATCCTGCACATAGGGTTGGTCCATGGGCCTGAATCAGTTCAGGGTTGGCACATGGGCTAGGGACAGACATTACACACAAACTGGTTTAAGTTATCAGAAACTGGATAAACCTGTAACAGAACAGATGTTCATTGCACATAAACCAGTTTGAAAATGACTGAAACTTGTTTCACATAATGTAGTATCAGACTTAACTGATTTAGTTCAAATCAATTTAGGCAATGTCTGTCCCAGATCCCTTCCTGGTTTAAGTTAAACCAGAGTCCCCCAGCATCCCAGGTGCTTTGCAACCCTGGGCAGGGCTCTGCTCTCTGCTCCAGCCCAGCAGGGCTGGCCCCAACCCTCTGCTCCCTGGCTGGAGCTCTGGAAGAAACGGCAGGTACAGCAGCATCTGCCTAGCTTCCTCCTGCCCCCCTGCCCCACCCCATCACTCCCTGCTCAAGCAGGGATTCCCTCCCCACCCTCTGTTCTGCCTTTTATAGACACCTCTCAGCATTAGCTAACATACCACATGCTGCCCCCCCGCCAGCTCATTACTGTGGGAGGAAAGGGACAGCTGCTCTAGCACCCCCTAGTTTCTAGCCTGAGCCACTGCAGGCATGTGCCTGTAATTCTGGGATGTCTGTACAGTTACAAACCTGTTCAGTCTAGCCAGGTTAGACTAATCTGCAAAGATTGAATTAATTCAGGCTCAGGCTTTTTGAATTTCTGTCCCTAACTCTGGAGTCAGTCCATGTGTGTGCTCTGGTACACTGGCTCAGCCCTGCACACCTGATCTAGCCGCAGATCAACCCTGTGCACTGTCTCAATCTAGGACATAGGGCCACATCATGCAGCCTGCAGAGGCCCCCATGGGCCCAGAAATTTGGCAGCAGGGGTGCTGCAACTAATGCTGCCACTGCTTCCCCAACACCAGATTTTTCAGACCCTTGAGGTCTGAAATTGTGGGATGCTTCCCTTGAAAGGTCTTGTGGGTTTCATTTAATGATCAAAATTCAGTATAAGCTGTTTTCAGCATGTGGCAGTGATTTCATAAATATTTTTTTACTTCAAAAGAAAATTTAAAATAGCTCATGGAATATATATACATAGCAGACACATGGGGCTACTTGCTTAATTTTATCTGACTACTTAGAAACAACAGTTTGTTTTTTTTCCCCAGAAATAAAGTATTTTAGACTCAGGTATACTGTGCACCTTCTGAAGCTTGCCCAGATCCCTCAGCAACAGTTCCCTGATTTGTTGGGGATGCACCAGGCCTCTCTTGAGCTGAAGAGTCTATTTCTTCTTGCAGATTCTCTAACTTCTCCTCATGAGCAGAAGCAGCTGCAGCATCCAAGACATCACCAGCAGTTTCTATGAATAAAAGAGATAATTGTCTTTTTCTGTTCATTTGCCAGTATGAAGGAGAGCACCTGGGCCTCACTTCAACATGGTATTAAAAATAAGTGCTGAATATAAGTGTATGTTGTGGCCATTAAGTTAATACAATTATTCAGATACTTGAAGTGCAGCATGTGCCAAAAGTCAGAAGGACTCAGGTCTATAATATTATTTATTATTGTACTTAAATCTTCGTACCCTTAAGACAAAAAATTACAGACACTGAAACTATTTTTCTAGTTAGCTGGCGTGTGTCCCTAAATGAAGGCGTGTACTTTCTAAAAAGTATTCTCTTTGGACAGTCACTTTTTTACATTTACTTTTCCAGTTTCTTTCATGTGTTGCACAATATCATTACGTAAACTTGGCAGGTGTAGAAGGTTTGATGTAAAATATGACAGACAATTGTCTTATGAGTACACAGTTTAGTTCCAGGTTGCCATCTACTAGGGGTTATGAAGATGCTATTAAGCAGTTTGGGTTTTCTTTGTTTTGTTTTTAAATGGAAAACATCTTGTTAGATTGATTGGCTTATGCGCTGCTAAAGTATGAGTGCTCTGTCTCTTCATGGCTTCCATTCCTTTGCCTCTTTAGGATGAAGTAAGCCATTTGCTTAAACAATTGCATATTATGACAAGACTGGGGGCAGTTTTACAATATGCAAAGTCATGTTACCAATAGAGTCAAGTAAGGGAGATATTTTTCCCACTACTTCTGGAGTTAAATTTCATGTACTTCTACCATCTTTTAGCATAAAGTCTCCCTCAACAATTCCTGTGCAAGTTAAATTGATAGTGTTTATTGTGCTTTGGATTTGTTTCTATTATTAGGTGTACTGAGCACACTAGGGACTAAGAAGGCTCTTTATAATCAGTACATAGACTATATGCTAACAGAACTGTTCTAGATCTAGTGACACTCAGGTTTTATTATGTATTATGGCTTGTAGGGAGTTAAATAGAACACATTCACTACATATATCATTTATTAGAATAGATTCACTTGACAGAGTATTTTGTGCAGACAGTTAGCTTCCAAACAGCAGTACAAAAATGAAAGAATTGTTGCTTTTCTGTTACAGAATGAGGATGCAAAAAAGAAGAAAAAAATACAGTGCATTTAAAGCATGGAGCATGCTAAAATATTAAGTATTTTAATGGAATTTGGAATTGAATAGTGCATTAAGTTTATTTTTACCATTATAACTGTTGATTGTAACGTCATGATTTCGAATTGATTATTTTTCATTAAAATTAAGAGAATATTGCTTGTGATCTAAACTATTTTACTTGGATAACATTGTTTGGTTCAAATTGTCATTTTTATCTATTTAGTTTCTTTTAATTTAGCTTGGCAGTAGACTCCAAAAAGCCATTCTGTCAGTGCAAGACAGATGTAGCTTGGAAGCCTCTCCAATGTATTATATTTATGACCCATTATAAGGCACCACACCCTTTTAAGTTATTCTAATTCATTCTCTTTTATATTCTTTTTATTGGTCTCAAAACAGATACAATAATGCTATGTGAAGGATCTAAAACTGTATCAATAGTATTTTATTAAATTAGAATGTATTATCCAAAAAAGTATCCCAAAGAATGATTCTCCATTTTCCAGTATTGTATTCACTTGCTCTTCCTTGTGCAAACTATATAACTGGATGTGATGGAGGCCACTGGAGATTGGATTTGACAAGTCCAGACAAAACGCTAAGTTGTCTGAAAAAAAATATCAGTAGCATCTGATTTGGAGTAGCACATAGTGCATATCTCTACAGATCAATAGAAAGAAGCTACTTTTTTCCATAACACAAATTACTTGCTTGCAAGGTTGCATGAATCTATCCAAGAATCTATTAATGACAAGATGGTAGACAGCTGAAATAACACATTTTATAGCATTTCTTTTAGCAAACAACCAGAACACTTCAAATGTGAACTGAGTTCCACTCTCACTTAATCTTTTCAGTAACTCCAGTATGCAAAAACAGTAGTGTTAACACTTACACCATCTATGGTGAACAAGTTGCATTCATACAGAATACTTTAGGCCCTTTAGATATCTAGTGAATTAAGAATAAAGTCTTACAAATTGTCCAACCTAATATATATGCAGACTCATTGCAGACCCCAGACTGCAAAGGAACACATTTAGAGAAGTGCTGCTTTTGTTAGCAAACTCAACATAGTTTTGCCATTTCCTTTCTTTGCAGATTAGTTTCTGGCCTTCACATAAAATATTTTGTCACAGATTTTCTTTTTTGCATTTCCTAAATGGCCTTCATGTAATGTTTGAAGGACATATGCCCTGAGCTTTGTTAGAATACCTCTTCTAGTGCCACACAGAAGGCAACCTCTATACATGTTTAACTAGTAAAGAAAAGGATGCAGGAAGCAGTCTGTTGGGAATAGGCCCAGCTATTCATTAGCTAGCACTGGACTATTTTATTATCATGGTGTACCAGAATATTTGTTAATAGCAAGGATTCAGGTTGTGCTATGGAGATCGTATGGACCACCTTTAGTTGTTTCAGTCTCCTTATCTGTCACTACCAATGGAATAGACTGCCGCCGGAGGTGGTTCAAGCACCCACTTTAGATGTCTTCAAGACACATTTGGATGTTTATATTGCTGGGATCCTATGATCCCTGCTGACTTCCTGCCTTTGGGGCAGGGGGCTGGACTCAATGATCCTTCTGGGTCCCTTCTAGCCCGAATGTCCATGTCTATGAAACTATGACAAGAAACCTGCTTGTTTGTACATGAAACTCAATAACTATAACCACTTATTACTAGTATACCTTTCTTTAGGTAAAAAAATGTAAATCAGAGGTTGATGATCTGCAGCCTGAGTAATTGTTTTCCCATGCAGACATTGGTGATGTTTGAACTCCCAGACCCAAGACAAAGTTCAAAGTTTCTATGAAGCTGCAGTCAGTTACATTCTACAGAAGTAGGAGCACTAGAAACAAAGGCAAGAGAGCTTCAGTATGATCTTGCATCACATGAAATTACTATTACTATTCAAAGAGTGAAGTCTGCCAGCAGACTTTACTGACAAAGATACAATGGAGAGTGCTGTGCGCCACACTGCCTATGGTGGCACTGATTCCATGCATTTGGAGGATGTAACACTACTAGTACATCAGGCAAGGACCTACAGTAATTGTTACACATCTTTACTAGGTAGCAAGGGGATGTTATGACCTAGTACAAATGGAGCATACACAGTGCACAACCCAACTATATACTAAATCATTTAAATCTGGGATTACATTATCTCTTGAAAAGATCATAGTAAATCTACTGTACAGCAAAGTTGATAGGTAGGATGTGTTCTGTATTTATTTTCCTAGTCAGTTTAATTTTGGAGCAGTTATTTGTACAGTGCAAACTGGTTTCTGCCACCAAGAGGCTAGAGGCTGTAATAGCACCTTCTCTAAGCTTTGAGCTTGGGAGAGCTGCTTGTACATCTATTCCTTACTCCTTAGTATAGAGGATATTTGTTATGAAGTAGAATCCAGGATATATTACTCACTAGCAATTGTGCTGTGTACTTGCATCCTTTGTCTTGCAAAGTATGTAAGTAACCGTTAATGGTATGGCAACAATCTGTAACTGAAAGTTCGAACAAGTCATTTTTGTTTGTTTGCTTTAAGATCATCCAACTACAATCTTGCAAGTACCTTTTGGAGGTCCTGAAGGTACCATCTACTTCAGGGGTGGGCAAAACGCAGTCTGCAGGCTGGATACAGCCCACCAGACCATTCTATATGGCCTGTAGGGCCCCTAAAAATTTTAGAAAATTACTATTTATCTGACCTGGGCTGCCTATCATGCAGCCTTCAAAAGCTTGCCAAAACTCAGTAAGCAGCCCTCCATCCAAAATAATTGCCCACCCCTGGTCTATTTGCTTTCATTACCAGTGTAGCACCTAACTAATACCAAGTACTGGAAACATCCTCTAATACCTGCTATATGGATTTCTACCAAGTAGTAGATGTGGATGCTATTGTAAATAGCCTTGTATATTACAAATGCTATTGTAATATAGTCTTTGCATAGTGGTGTTGAACAGTCTTCATCCTCCAGCTGTAGATCAACTGGACTAGATTGGGGTGCTCAATCCCTGGTCTCTGAAAATGCCCATGGGTTGGGAGATTTGGTGGCACTACTCCCCCACTGTCTGGGTAGGGTGGCTGGGGCCCAATCCTGGCATGCAGGGCAGGGGCAGAGGGGAGCTGCAGGGCCCAATTTCAGTGTGCACGAGTGGTGTAAGACTCTGGGACCCAATCCCAGCAGGCGCAGGGTGTGTGGGACCCAATTCAACATGCAGATCAGCCTTGTGCCATTCATCTGGCTCACAGGGCCAAAAGATAAAGCAACACTGGACTAGATCAATCTTGGCTAAATGCTTAGCCTTAGCTTTTAAGGTAAATATATTCTCCAGTCCAAGCAAATGGTTCTGATGCCTATGTAGTACCAGATCAGTGGTAACTTTGACATGACCATTGACCAGACATACTGATAGCCCCCTTTTTCACAATTAACACTATCAGGGCATTCTATTTTTTTCCCCGTTAACCTTAGAAATCATTCTGAAAACCTGTAAGTGGTATATTACCTCCGGACCAGATTCAGCCATAGGCTTTGCAAACTGTAAGAGTACCTCCCCCTTTCAGCAGTTTTTGCCTCTGTATGTTTAATCTTCCATTTCTACTCTAAAAGGCATCAGCTGTTGCATCCAAAAGTTCAGCTACTTTTGTTTGGATCTGGAGTTCCTTTTTAAGCTTCTATGCATCTGGTGCTTTTGTCAGTTCAGCTAACTGCTTTTCTCTCACCACCATTTTCTGTCTGGTTATGGAGAATGCCTTTATTTTAAAAACACAGTTTAAACATCTGCTCTTTACAGAGCTAGGCCATTCCGTTTGGAAAGCAAGGTTTTCCTCTGTTCGTTTTCAGAGTACCAAGGTTTTCTAATCATTCATTTTTATATGTAAGATCTGGTGTCTCTGTAGCTTCACAGCAGGATTCTAAAAAATTAAATTTAAATTTTGTTCTTTTCACTTATAAATAAATCTAGACACTTTTACTATTGTCTTGTAGAGTGCCTAAACTATCAGTATACTTCATATTGTCATCTTCAGGCTGCTGAATTAAAAATCCTCCAGTTGGTGTAAGGTGAGGGTTATAATCTAGTTTTGGTATAGGCTTCAATGTCTACAAGCTTTATTTTTTGACAAGTAATCACTTTTCCCACAGTCTAAAGTTCACATTTGAAATACCACATGCTTCCTGCTTAATATGCACTGGGTTTGCTGCCGATATATAGTGTTGTTGCTGTTCCCTGGCATCTTTAGCAGCCATCTCTGTTGACATAGCAATTTCTATTGTATGTTTTAGTCACATCAGTCTCAGTCCATAGACACGGGTTTACTTTGTTGTGTTCCATTTTGCATATGTCACAGTAAAGGATCCATTAATCCATCAGAAAAAAATGACAGTGCTGTGTTAACTTTCTTATTTTAGCCCCATATCTGGTAACTGTTTTATTTTCTCTTTAACATAAGTAAAAGGAAGTATTCTGCAATTCTCTCCCTTGGGGAGAGAAAATTGTGTAGCACTTCCACAACCTTAACAAGCTGCCTGTCTCAGGTTTAACAGGATGGTTACTCCACACAAGTTATAAGTTTTACATTTAGTTGAACCACACTCTTTTCTCACCACTTATTTTATTAGCTATTATCATAGAATCATAGAGAATTAGGGTTGGAAGGGACCTCAGGAGGTCATCTAGTCCAACCCCCTGCTCAGAGCAGGACCACCCCCAACCAGATTATCCCAGCCAAGGCTTGGTCTAGCCAGCTCTTAAAAACCTCCAAGGATGGAGAGTCCACAACCTCCCTGAGTAATCTGTTGCAATGCTTTGCTACCCTCCTAGTGAGAAAATCCTTCCTAATATTTAACCTAAATTTCCCTTGTTGTAACTTGAGACTGTTGCTCCTTGTTCTGTCACCTGCCAACATTGAGGACAGTCTAGCTCCATTATGTATTAATTATGTATTATTCCAGCACATTTGATGTGCTGACTTTTATCCTATTCTTTTTATAAGAGGACAGCCATTTTTAGGAGGAAGTATGTCCATCCAAGCATACTTTTATACATACTAATTATGTATTATTCCTGCCTTTTAATATAGTTGAACTGATCTTGTGTTATCAAATGAGTCCAGTTTCCCCACCACAAATCAGAAGACAATGTAATTTTTCCAGATGAGCAGGTCTTACAAGTTTAGTAGCTACAGTTTTCCTTTTACAGGGTCTCAACTCATACTCTCTTCATTGTATTCCCAAATTGGGATCCTGTCCCTGTTGTCAGTTGTGATCTCTTTGCACTAATGTTGCATGACCTCTGGGCCAAGTTGGTCCTACTAAAAGCCTTTTTTAAATCACTATACCATATATAAAGCTTATCTACATATACACTCCACTGAGTTCCACATGCTTTTTACATGCAAAGAGCCACATAAGCACTCAAACTTTAAAAGTTTACTACAAAATCCCTTGTACTACTTGGGCAAATCTACACATGCTATTAAGGTAGACATGTGTTACATACGTGCCCAGGACCACAGCATGTTGAGCTGGGTCAGAGCTCTTGGCAAGGGACTCTGGGGGTCAGCTATTCCAACCTAACTCAACGTGCTGCAGAGGGGCTAGCTGGGGTATGAGAGTGCTCCCACATGGGGCTACCTGGCAGACAACCCCCACACTGATTCACCCTCATGCCCCAACCAGCTGCATCAGTGCCTACATGTACAGTGCTTCAAGGTAAAAAACACCCTGCAGCAGGGTAGTACTTTTAAATACTGAGTTAATTAGGTACCCAATAGGGCTGCATCTTTGAATTAGTTTTCTGTGGCCTAATAGAACTGCAAGCCATTTACTGCAGAATTAATTAGTCTACTCCACAGAAAACATCTCGTGTAGATGCACCCCTAGTGGACTCCAAGATGAACGAGAGTTGGCAGTGTGACAAAGCCATCAGAAAAGTCAATGGCACTTTATCATGCATCAGCAGATGTATGACAAATAGATCCAAAGAGGTGATACTTCCCCTCTATCGGGTGCTGGTCAGACCACAGTTGGAGTACTGTGTGCAATTCTGGGCACCGCACTTCAAGAGAAATGTGGATAACCTGGAGAGGGTCCAGAGAAGGGCCACTTGTATAGTTAAGGGCTTACAGACCAAGCCCTATGAGGAGAGACTAGAGAACCTGGACCTTTGCAGCCTCTGCAAGAGAAGGTTGAAAGGCGACCTTGTGGCTGCCTATAAGTTCATCACAGGGGCACAGAAGGGAATTGATGAGGTTTTATTCAGCAAGGCAACCCCGGGGGTTACAAGAAATAATGGCCACTTCTTCACAGTTAGAGTGGCCAAGGTCTGGAACGGGCTCCCAAGGGAAGTGGTGCTCTCCCCTACCCTGGGGGTCTTCAAGGGGAGGTTGGATATGCATCTAGCTGGGGTCATCTAGACCCAGCATTCTTTCCTGCCTATGCAGGGGGTCAGACTCAATGATTTATTGAGGTCCTTTCTGACCCTAACATCTATGAATCTATAAATCAGCTGCTTAATTATCGCACTGAAATTCAATTAAGATATTATGCACACTAGGACAATTAGAGGCACTGATGAGCATGAAATAAAAATGAGATGTTATTTTTGGTGTGCTAATTTTGATCCTATTCTTTTTATAAGAGAACAGTCATTTTTGAGAGGAATTATGTCCATTCAAGCATATTTTTATAAGAATACAATTATAGAAACAGAACATGACTGGGAAAGAGCAATCAATGCGCTGGAACTGCCATCAAATCAGATTAAATCAAAGTATTTCTGTTATGAAAACATGATATTCTGTTTTAAATTAATACTGACTTATGTGAAGAAACGGAAATTGTTTTTTAGGACCAAAGGAAATTGCTTATCTTGACTGAATTCTAAAATGGAGAAGTTGGGATGTTTCAACTGATCTTGGACTTTACAGTGTAGGGTTCTTTAAAAAAATCTGGTCCTACCCTAAGAAATTATTTTATAAAATGGCCTTTTCTTATGCCAGAGCATAAATCTGCTAACTATAAAAGAAGTTTTACTTACAGGAGCTAAGGGAGAAAGTATTCTATATTTTTATATAGCATCAATAGAACATGTAAGATCCAATCAGTTAGATTCTCTAACACATAATCCCACTGAAAGCAATAGTATCTGTTAACTTAGGTCATAACCTCAACTAACTGGAGAGCCTGCATATAACTAATTAAAGACCTGATATGACCTACAAGACCTTTTTTACTACTGAACAGGCATGAGAATCAATACATCCCAGTTGGTATTCAGCATCAAGTTTGCATTTTTAAGAAATAACCAAGCTCAATTCTTAGTTCTCTAGGTAATGGTAGCTATCATCCATAAAGTTTTATTATAGCATTTTCATAGTCAGAAGGATGTTTTTGTTCCCTAAATATTAATGAAGACTGATCATTATTGGGAGATTAAAAATTATCCTCATTTTACAGAAGAGAAGTTGAAGCACAGCAGTGATTTGCCAATGGTCATGTAAAACCAGTTCTATGATGCTCCTAACCTCTCCCTCCGAGCAGGCCTGTACCAGTATTTGCTCCAATTCCCTAAAATGTTTCACTTTCTTATACTGACATATCTACCTACCTTAAGTTTCTTTAGTATCATAAATGTGTGAGAAACTGGAATCCTATATGTGAATTAACACTTTTACAAGATTAAAATAGCAATTGGGATGCAAGAGTACATGTCATGCCTGTTACGCAACAAACTTAAGGAAGCACAAGTGGAAGGAAATGTGTGGAATAAGAAACATTTTTTCTGTGTGGAACAGAAGTGACTGGATGCTGAATGGATGGCAATTAAAAACTAGTAGGCATATTGGTAACTAGAACTTTTTAGAAGATAAAACTATAATAAGCATGCCCATATACGCTTCTCTTTTTCAGTCTTCATAATGCTGAATTTAATGTTTTCCTGCTACCTACAAGAAATGTAAAAGCCACCACTCCCAGCGTTGATTAATAATTACCAAATCTCTGCATGTAATTTTCAATAAATTCAGTATGCCTGGGCCTAAAGTGAAAAAAAAATATTGGACATATATGATCAAATTGTGGCAGGCATGCCAGTAGCAGCCCGGCTTGTCAGCTCGAAAAGGTGTCAAGCCATTTGTGGGACATTCCCACTGATCAGGTGGTAGAGGAGGAGAGGCTGCCATATGTGTACACACACATTCCAAGACTTGGAACCGACTGCCGCCAGAGGTGGTGCAAGCACCTAATCTGGATTCCTTTAAGAGTCAATCGGACATCTAGCTTGCTGGAACCCTGTGACCCCAGCTGACTTCCTGCCCCTGGGGCAGGGGGCTGGACTCAATGATCTACCAAGGTCTCTTCCAGCCCTAATGTCTATGAAATCTATTATATACACACATACATTTATATTTAATATCTAAATAGATTTACATTTTGATAGTTTAAGGTTATAAAACACTTGCTGAAACTTAGGTTAGAATTTTATTGTAACAGTTAACTGTATCCTGAGAGAGGAATAGAACTATATAAATATTGCCTATAATTCTTGTTATTGTAAATGTCACGTGTGTGTGGTTCTCATTTCAACTTTTTCTTATTTTATTGTCATTAATAAACTTGTATATAATTTAGTTAGTGTGTGTTGGTCTGGTTCTCTATAGGGGAAAGAGGAAATTGCATGCTGCCAGCAGTTTTCCCCACACAGTACACCTGTCTTCTAGCATACCCAGGTACACCCCAGTTACAAAATAAACTAAAGTAGTGAACATAGTTACTTTTTCTAAAAGAAAACATAAAAATATCATTCCGAGTCCCAGAGTTCAGGCAGTCCTCACACTTACAGCGGGTTACATTCGAATTTGATTTTCCCATAGAAACAATGTTATAATAGGAGGTTATGTTCCTTGATAAGGAACATAACCTAACTTTTTATAGAAATCAAGGAACATAGCAATAATGTTATAATAGGGGGTTATGGGAAAATCAAATTTGACTTACTGCATTGCACTTTAGAAAGCTTTTAAATCAACTATTTAATCAACTAAAACTGATATACATGGTACAAAGCTTTCTAAAGTGCAATGCAGTAACTAAGGGAGGCACTGTGGCCGGCATGGGACACTTACTGAAGGTAAGGTCCTCAGTCCTCATGTGGGGCAGTCAGTGGCTCCTCCCTGAGGTGAGGTGACAGGGGCTGGCATGAGCTCTCCTGGCTCTGGGGAACTGCTCCGCAGGCTCTGTCAGCTCCGGGCAACTGCTCTGCTCCACAGCCCTGATGCCATGTGCCTCCTCACTCCCAGAGGCATGGCAAGGTGAGGATGGGGGCTGGGAACTGCTCCGGTGGCTCCAGGGAACTGGTCTGCTCCCCTGCCCAGCCCTGATGCCATGTGCCTCCTCACTCCCCGAGGTGATGCAGGGGTGCAGAGCAGTTCCCTGGAGCCGGTGGAGCCCGCAGACCAGTTCCCTGTAGCTGGCAGAGCCCCTGCCAGCCCCCAGTCCAATCCTCACCTTGTCATGCCTCTGGGAGTGAGGAGGCACGTGGCGTTGGGGCTGGTAAGCGGAGCAGTTCCCTGGCGCCAGCTCCAGACCCAGCCCCCATCCTGCTTCTGGGAGCACATGGCCTCAGGGAGAAGCAGCTGCCTGAGCTTACCTCTGGCAAGTGTCCCACGCCAGCCCCGGTGCCTCCGCCGTTGCCTGCCATAAGCACGAGGATCAGCGCCATAAGTAATAACAGGTGTGTAAAATGTGGAGCACTGCAAGTAGGGATCACCGCAAGTCGAGTAGCTGTAAATTGAGGACTACCTGTACAGAACATACTCATCCCAGAGTACTTATCAAGGTAAAATATGCCACCAATGAAGGAAAACAGAACATCTAGTTAAAACAGCACTGTAAAAAGATACTCCCAGAAGTTTAGGTGTGGAAGGGATCTCATAAGATCATCAGGTCCAGTCCCCTGCTCTGGCCAGGAAAGACTGCTGGGATCAAACAACCCCAGCAAGTCATGTGTCCAATCTCTTTCTAAAGACTCTAAGGTCCCTGGCACCACCCCCACTGAGAGTCTATTCCAGAGTCTGGTCGCATGAACCATGAAGAAATTTTTTCTTAAATCCAGTCTGAAACCTTGTCCTAGAAATTTATGACAGTTGTTCCTGGTTTTTCCCGGGGTGCTTTGGCAAGTAGTTGTTTACCCTAGCCCCCGATATATTTGTAAGCTGCCACCAAATCCCCCCAAAGTCTTCCCTTCTCTAGGTTGAACAGTTCCATATCTGTCAGCCTTTCCTCATATGGCTTGCTCTTCAGGCCTCTATTCATAAGTGTGGATCTTCTCTGGACTCTCTCAAGCTTCTCCACATCCTTCTTGAAGTGTGACACCCAAAACTGGGCACAGTACTCCAGCTGCAGCCTCACCAATGCCGATTACAGCCGAAGAATAACGTTTTTAGTTTTGCTTGAGATGCATTGGTTGATGCATGCCAGTGTATGATTTGCTCTGCTAGCTGTAGCATCACAATGCCTGCCAGGTCAACACAGATCCATCTATTTAGTACTCTTTGAGTCCGACCCCACAGCCAGTTTCCCACACAACTGACCGTTGAATTGTTAAGCCCATAGTCCCCTAGCTTTACCTTGAGAGCCTCATGGGACACCAAGTCAAAGGCCTTCCTAAAGTCCAAGTAAATGACATTGACCTCATCTCCCTTATCCAGGTGGCAAGTAACCTGGTCATAAAAAGAGATGAGGTTAGTCAGACATGACCTTCCTATGACAAAACTGTGCTGGCTATCGTTCAGAATTTTACCTTCTACTAGCTTATCACATATTGACTCCTTAAGAAATTGTTTGAGTGTTTTTTCTGGGATTGAGGTCAGACTGATTGGCCTGTAGTTTCCTGGATCCTCTCTCTTCCCTTTCTTGAAGATGGGCACAACGCTGGCCCTCTTCCAGTTTTCTGGGACCTCTCCCGAGTGCCACGAATTCTCGAAGAGGCTTGCCAGCAGTCCTGTGATGACTCTGGCTAGTTCGTTCAGCACTCTCAGATGAAGTTCATCCGGTCCTGCTGACTTACAGATATCCAACCTCTCCAGCTGTGCTTTCACCAACTCTATATTGATTGCTGGTAGGTGATCATCCCTACTGTGACTATTCTGTGTCATATTTGCATTTGACAGATTATCACTCTTAGACTGGTGGAATACAGATGTGAAGTACTCACTCAGGAGTTGTTTTCTCCTTGGGGTCAGTGATTAGATGTCCAGATGCATTCAGTAGTCCCACATTTCCATTGGTTTTCCTCCCATTACCTATGTAACTATAGAAGGACTTCTTATTGTCCCTGATTTTGGTTGCTAACCTGAATTCGGTCACCACCTTTGCTTTTCTAATCTGCCTCCTACAGGGGTGGGCCAAACTTATGTAGTTCTTTGTGGGGCCTATTTGTAGCTTCTATTGTTGGTAAGCCTCCTTTTTCTTTTTCATAAGATCTGTGACTTCCCTATTGAGTCAAGATGGCCTTCTGGCCCCTATGTCGCTTTTTTTTTTTTTGCATACAGGTCAACTTCTGTGCACCGAGGATCATGTCCTTGAGGAATGACCAGTCTTCATCCAGACTCTTTCCCTGCAGTCCATGATCCCATAGGACATTACTGTACTAAAGTCAGTTACTGTACTAAAGCTTATTGAAGTCAGCTTTCTTAAAGTCAAGAATTTGTACCTTATTGACAGATTTCCCAGCCTTATGACAGACAGTAAAAGTGATAGTGTCATGGTCAGTGTCACTTAGGTTACCCACTATCATCAGATCACTCACCAGTTCATCCCCCTTAGTCAAAACTAAATCTAGGAGTGCATTTCCTCTGCTTGACCCATATACTTCCTGAGACAAGTAGAGCTTGCCAATATAAGTCAGGAATCTATCCGACCAGTCAGATCTGGCCGAGTGTTCTTCCCAGGAGATGTCTGGGTAGTTAAAGTTGCCCATGACAATCCTATCCCATGCTCTTGCAGGCTCTTCTAGTTCTCTGGAGAATTCCAGATCTAGCTCCTCATTTTAATTCAGAGGTCTGTAATATATTCCTCCAGTTAAGTCCTTTTCACCGCGTTGCCCCCATACCTTGACCCAGCGGGTCTCAAGCCTTCCTTCCTTAACACCAATTTCAGGTTCCAAGGAGGTTTACTGCTCCTTTATGTATAAAACTACACCTTCACCCTTTTTACCTATGTGATCCCTACTATGCAGGATATAGACCTCTATAGCAACAGTCCAATTATGGGTAGAGTCCTACCAGGCCTCTGTTATTTCTATGATATTGTAGTCCTTGCTGGAAAGAAGAGGGGACCAGTTCCTCCTGTTTGTTCTCCATGCGCCTGGCATTTGTGTATAGGCATTTGAGCCTTCCACTGGAGGTCCCCAGTTTCCTGTCACATTGAGGGAGCTCCATTCCCTCAGCTTGTGCTGTAGTGTCCTTCTTGTTGTCTCCTGTTGTAATTGTTTGTTGGTCCCCAGCCTTGTTCCACTCGTTGTCCCCCCCCCATCCTCCAGCAATCTCAGTTTAAAGCCCTGTCTAGGAGGTCTGCCATCCTTGCCAGGAAAATAGCCTTCCCCTTTGGCCTGAGGTGGATACTGTCCTCTCTCAGAAGACCTGTCTCTGAAGTGCATGCTGTGGTCAAGGAAGCCGAAACCCTCTCAGTCGCACCATCACCGGAGCCTTCAGTTCACCTCTTCAATACATCTCTCTCTCCTAGGCTTACAGCCCATAACTGAAAGGATGGAGGAGAAAGCTACCTGAGCCCTCAATCCCTTAAGTCCTATAATTCTTGTAGTTAAAAAATATTGATGATGATATTTTAAGTCACTGCTGTAAGCTTTAGTGCAACTCTTCAGTAATATCAGCTGAAGGGCAGAAATAATAGAAAAGTAACTGAGAAGGAAAAGACTTGAACTTGTTAAGAAAGCTACAACTTTCACATTACTCTAAACTGTACTTAAGAAGAAAGAGGAGAGATACAAATGAAGCACCTTATCTGGGGGGAAAATATGTTCCTTCTTTCTTCCCTCTAATTAAAATAGTAGTTGCAAAGGAGGTCGTCATCACTGATTGTATCAAAGTGTTGATAAATCATTGGAAGTAAAAATAAGGCTACCTGAATTCAGAGTTTTTAGCATATTCTAAGTGTTCATAGATTCTGCCTAAGCAGCTGCCCACCAACTGAGGATGTTTTAAGTCTGGAGGAGCTGTTTTGGTAGGCATGCCATAAATTAGCCCCACACCCTCCCTAAGAGCCATTCCAATCCCTTTCTTCTGCCAGATCAGCTGCTCAGCTTCCTGCTCCCTACTCTATGCTCCATGCCTAAACTCCTGGTCTACTTTCTGCTCACTGCCCAATCTATTGTATGCCACACACAGAGGCTGCCCTTGACATTTGTGGTATTCACGTTGCAGATTGGCCAAGCCTGTTTTAGGTGGTTTGAACTGGTCCAATGGAATTTTAAGAGTTTCTCTGCTTTGTTAGCAACAAGCTATACTGACTCATAAGGGAACTGTAGGCCTAATTTTGTTATTGTGGTCTTATGACCTGCTTACATGAGTTTAAAAACTTTTCATTTTAGGTTTTTTTTAAATGTCTACACAGACAGATTATAGATAACTCAAGAAACCCAGTGTGCTTCCGTCTTGCCACTTGCATCTAAACTATAAGTTCTTTGTACTAATACTTGCAAATTCTTCTTATTTAGAAGAGTCATAGGTCTTCCCAATTCTACATGGCCCGTGCTAGCATGGTTAGGGCACTACTGATTACTGTAGCCAAGGTACCTGAGAAAGCAATGCAGTTAGCCTCACTTGTTGCCCACCTTTCACTGTCCAAAGATCTGGTATTGATCTACGATGGGGCTATGTGCAGACAGCCTTCGGCACAAGTCGAAAATGAGGCTCTAGAGCTGCAACAGGATTCTTAACCACTTTGGAAGAATCCTTTCCCCTCCATATTCTTAGATTTATTTCCAACCTAAACATCTGCTTTCAGTTTTATGATTTCCACCTTTTAAAGTGGTTCAACAACACTCTCAAAATACATTACACTTATTTAATGTCTAAAAGTCAAGAGTCAGTTCTATTAACATTATTGCAATTCTTCATTTGGAGCCACATCTTCCATGAACCATCAACTAATGTGTCAGGCAAAAAAAGACTCGTCTCTCTAATACAGAATGTTGATTTCAAATACTTCTGAACAGATTATTTGCAGAACTTTCTGACGCTAAAATAATACAAGTTGCCCTGCATAATACAGCTGGAATTTGCCTGAAGCTATACTATTCATGTGAACAGAAGTTGGAGTGCAATGTAATATTTTTTTTGTTTTAAGCCATCTGTAGCTTAGCCAATGCTACACAAATAATTCAAAAGAAAAATATTCTCGAAAGAAACATTGGGTGGTGGGGAAGGCATATGCAGAAGGACATACTGTGTTTATCATTTAGAACACTTTGCAACTGAAAGCTTTTTATTTTACTAGGACATGACAAAAATATTAGCCTCATCTTCTCATGTTTGAACTAGGAGTTAGCCAAGTGTATTATGGGATTGAAGCCTTCTGGATAAATTCTGTTTCTGAAGGACAATAGCATATCAGTTTACAGTGCAAGCCAAAGAACAGACAAATGCCTTACTGTGCCCTGTTAAAGGGGAAGAAAATATTAGAGCACTCTTTATGCCATGAAGAGTTGCAAACCTGAAGGCAGTCAAAATTTTAGAATCAACCTTTGATCCACCTTTTTTTTTTTTTTAATTATATCTCTTGTGCTAGAGACTGACAATAGAAAACTCCTTTCTCTTAGTATTACAGGTATAGTTCAGTACACAGGGCAGTGATGTAAGCTTTCCTATCACCCCTATAGCAGTGACTACACATGAGATTTCACAGCTAATTTAGCTTTCCTCTGCATAACTTAGGGGGCCAGCTGTAACAGTTGGTAACTCCTGCTAGCATGACTGAATGTACTGGACTTCAAATTAATAGGAGATGCAGGAAACCATGAATCCTATTAACATAAGCTTACATTTCCTAGTTTCTCTGAAGTTATCATTTTACTAGCCAGTTCCTCCTGTCACTATCAAAATATCTGCTCTGATAGAAACCCTTGGATTTGCTAAGGCTTGATTGTAATAAAAGTGAAATCCTTTTGTGGGTCAGAACCTAAGTGGAATTTAGGCACCACAATCTAATAGTACAATCCTTAACACCTTACTTAGTCCCTTGGGTGCTTAAGTTTTCACTAGTAAAGTTCCTTTGGCTCCTGAACTTCTGCTTCTGCATATGTCCAGAACTGCCACTTTCTTGGTAAGACTGAGCATCTCAGCCCAATCAAAATCCTCAAATAAGATGTCACCTCAGAGAGATGCAATCATCCTGTGTGGATCTAGGGAGGCTGCTCTGAACATTATTTTGCCTGAAATACTCCAGGTTTCATATTATGAGTGGAGAGGCCAAAAAACTTCAGCCCCAGTATCCCCAAACTTTGAATGTAGTTTCTTATAAAAATAAATGCAACTGGCTTCTAAGCAAAGTATCTTGTAAGACATTAGTTCCTAACACAAACACAGATCTCCTTAATTCATGGCAATGACTAAAGGACCATATTTACTGAAATCTAGTCAACCCTGAATTTAAGATGACCCTCCCATAATTAGAATCTTTATATAGAAAACATATACATTTATTATAATTTTCAGGATATAGAACTTGATTATTGGAAAGTTGCCTTAAATTTGTCTCGTCCACTCTCTCCACTGCTATAGCAAGGAAAACAGTAGCCAGGGCAGGGGACATGGGGGTCAGGTGGCTTCCTTGTCCTCTTCCCCCCCTTCCCTCCTCCGCACTTGCAGCCTTCCTGCCACTGGCACCCTCTGCCATGCCCAAGTATATTTAACAAAAATACACCACTAACCATTACAAAGTTGGTTACATGGAAAATGTACAAGTGCAAGTGATCAAAAAGGGGGTTTTTTTGTTTTTAACAATACTCTGCTGTTGTACACAATATACATGAAATAAAGCACCAAATCATACTAAGTAATTATATGCAATCATACTACTGGAACTGCGTGTTACAGTAGCTCTTGTGCCATGGTGAAAAAAAAAATCCATCACTGCATAGGCCAGAAGTAACAATTACTCCAATTACTTACAAGAATTAGCATGGGATTCTTAACGTACACTTGAACGAGCACCAGAGAATGGAAGTCAAATGACAGCTTTAATAACATTGCCTGAACACTGCATTGTAGTAACACTCTTAAATAATGTATTAGTTCATCCCCTACTTACTGTAAGGGACATGAACAGAGTTTGGGTTCATCCAAAAGAAAACCGTTTTCTGTAATTTAAACATTAACACTGTCCCAGGCCGAATCTTACTAGCTGAGGTGATCTCTTTTTATTATTTTTATCCAAGATAATGAAACTGCAGATGATCCTTTAATTAGTAGGATTTTAAAAATGATCTGCCCCAATATTATTTTTGTTATTCATTTTAAATGCAGGTTCATCACCATTGAGTGTGTTTGCTTTTACTTTCATTGCCTATTCATGTTCTATTAAAATATAAATACTATTGAGACTATGAAAATCATTACACCATGGTTACATTACCTTTCTAACCTTAAAACTTCTTAACTTTCCCCCTGCCTCAGTTGTTCCCAATGCACGTTTTTATTTTATTGTAGCATGTAGTATTTTATTGTGTCACTGAACATCTTTACTTTCACTGTTTTCCAAGTAGGAGTGACTTCAGTATTACAACACTAACTCCTGTTCAAAACTGAATCAAACGTTTTTTCTTTAAAAAATGCCTTACCTGAGATTATCACAAGGATTCTAAACTTCATATTACCGGAGCTATTGTTTATTAGTAACTTAATAAAGCAGCGATTAGTGCATCCAATATGGACTGAGGATGAAAAGAAACAGCAGGAAGCAGAAGAGGACCAAAAAATGGGTAAGAACTTGCTCTTGTGGTCTTTTATTTGTATGACAGCACATCTGCAGGCCACAATTGAGACTGGAGTACCACTGTGCTCAGTTTATAAACACACAGCCAGTTTCTGAGGAGCTCATGATCTACATCAGGGTGTCAAAGATCCAGTCCATGGGCTGGATCTAGTCCACAAGGCCATGTCTTACAACCCTGGGTGCTGGCCCCAAATGGGACCAGTCTGGGACGCCCCTCTCTTTCCCAACATGCTGGATCCAGCACCCACAATACCCACTCCAGCCAATACAGGATGTAAGCCAGACATGGGGAGGAGAGCTCTGCAGGTCCCCAACATGCCAGATCTAGTGCCTGCACCACGCAGTCTGGTACTCATGCTACACACAGCATCCACCCCAAACTGTATGGTGTGAGCACATCCCAATCCAGCCCGAAGTGATGCAACGTGCAGTGCTGCATGCACGGGGATCTGGCTTGCAGGGGGAGAGGGAGTAGCATAGATGGCTGCTGTGGGCTTCCTCTGGCCTGCAGGGCCAGCCCTTCCCAGTTCATTAAACTTGTGGACCAGTCCCATGCCACTCTCTGGCCCATGAGGCCAAGTCAGTTTGACACCCTGATCTACAATGGTCAGAAGAGAAAATAAAGGGAAGTGACTTACTCAAAACCATACAGCAAAATCAGGAACATCACTCTCAGCCTCTCAGATCCCAGCCTGAGACTATGCTGCATTTTACCATAATGTCTAGTACTGAAGAGCTTTCCCCTTCCCAAGCCACATGCCCATGTAATCTGATTAGAAAGATATACATTCAGTCTAATGAGTTGATTCAGAAGTTTAAGATGTACTTAGATTCATATACATATATCTGTTAACTAGTATATTTCAATTAGTTCTCAAAATATCATTTATCCTTCCATTATTATGGTAAACATTAAAAATGGGAGTGGATACATACTATTTCACAACAAATTAATCAGAAGAATTGACAGCATATTTTGTTTAGTTGTTTTGCACCATGTTACAAGATTCAGCAAACATTATTTGCAAAAGCTCCCAAAACAAAACCCAAACCCCCCAAAAAACAAACAAATCAAAAACCAACCAAACAAACTATTAATAACTCTCTTGGCCAGTGCTGTTTAGAGTGATTGCTTCTGTACGCAGGACTACTGGCGCTATAGCATACACATTTTGAATGGAGTCAGGAGAACTATTTAACAGAGAAAAGACTGGCACATTCACATGCTAATCCCATCTATTTATTCTCCCTAAACCTATCCATGACAAGGCAGTGCTTCAAATATGCTTTAATATATGCAAGATAAAAAAAAATTTGTTTTAATTATTTAATATATTACTATAGAACTCAAAAGATTTATTAAAGTGTAGCCAATGGTAAATGCTTTTGCTGTTGCAGCCATTAGCTTCACTACTGCATTGCATAGAAAACTATGGTGGGAACAGACAGCAAGAAAAACATAGCCAAGATGTATTGGGCAATATTAGTCAAGGATAAGTCTACCCTGAAAAAGGGGCTAGACCAACTGACCCTATGAGGTCCCTTCCAGCCAGATGCCAGACCTTCCTGTGAGCCTAGGATACTAAGTTTATCATTAACCAGCACTTAAATTGGAAGGAAACGTAATTGTGATCCACCTATCTGTATCATAAATTCAGGTTTTTCACTCTTTTTTCAGGCAGCAGGAATAAGAAAC
>JAGPOW010000290.1:34308035-34334358 GCA_030014935.1 Caiman crocodilus | reverse complement strand
ATCTTCAAAAAGGGGAGAAAGGAGGACCCAGGTAATTATAGACCAGTTAGCCTCACCTCTATTCTTGGCAAGACCTTAGAAAAAACCATTAAGGATCACATTTGCAGGGGGCCAGCGGGTAGCACAGTGATGAGGGGCAACCAGCATGGGTTTATAGCAGGCAGATCCTGCCCCACTAACCTGGTCTCTTTTTATAACCAGGCCACAAAGTGCTTAGATGCAGGGGAGGAAGTAGATATTATTTACCTAGATTTTAAAAAGGCTTTTGACACAGTGTCACACCCAATTCTTATACATAAACTGAGTGGCTGTGATGTGGATTCTTTCACAGTACAGTGGGTGAGTAACTGGCTTATGGGATGCACCCAGAGTGTGGTGGTGGATGGGACAGTTTCTCCCTAGAGGGATGTGAGCGCTGGTGTCCCCCAAGGTTCTGTCCTTGGACCAGTACTATTTAATTTCTTCATCAGCAATTTGGATGAAGGTGTTAAAAGCATATAGTTGACACTAAACTATGGGGCATAGTAAACACAATGGAGGGCAGAGAGTGAATTCAGGCAGATTTGGACAGACTGGGGATGTGAGCAGATCAGAACAGGATGCAATTTAATGAGGGTAAATGCAATGTGTTGCACCACGAGTCAGCAGTGTGATGAGGTAATAAGCAAGGCTAACCGCACTCTTTCTTGCATCAGCAGGTGCGTCACAAGCAGGTCTAGGGAAGTGATAATTCCCCTCTATGTGGCATTGGTAAGGCCACAGATGGAGTACTGCGTCCAGTTTTAGGTGCCACACTTCAAGAGGGATGTGGATAACCTTGAGAGGGCTCAGAGAAGGGCTACTCATACAGTTGAGGGCCTGCAGATAAGACTCTATATGAAGACAGAGATCTGAATCTCTTCAGCCTCCACAATAGAAGGCTGAGAGGCGATCTTGTGGCTGCCTACAATCTCATCAAGCCCAGCAGGGAATAGGGGACACTCTGTTTACCAGGGCACCCCTTGGGGTTACCAGAAATAATGGCTACAAACTGAAGCAGAACAGATTTAGATTCGACATAAGGAAGAAAGTCTTTACGATAAGAGTTGCCAAGGGAGGTTGTGCTTTCCCCTACCCTGGAGGTGTTCAAGAGGAGATTAGACAGGCATGAATTGGGTGTGGTAAGCGAACTGACACACCAAGGATGCACTGCAGAGTAGGAGTTTTGAAGAGATGGGAGCCCAGGAAGGGTGGCTGTGCCTTAAGGAAATGATCCTTCGGGCACAGAGGGAGACGATTCCAATGCGAGGAAAAAGAGGGAAAGGGGCCAGAAAGCTTCCCTGGCTGATCAGAGAAATCCAGAGCAGCTTACTGGCTAAAAGGGGAGCGTATAAAAAGTGGAAACAGGGAGAGATTACCAAAGAGGAGTATAGCTCCTCTGCTCACGCTTGTAGGGAGGCAGTTAGATGAGCCAGAGCTACCATGGAGCTGAGGATGGCATCCCAAGTTAAGGATAACAAGAAATTGTTTTTCAGCTGTATAGGGAGTAAAAGGAAGCCCAAGGGTGAAATAGGACCCCTACTAAATAGGCAGAAGCAATTGGTGATGGACAGGGAGAGGACAAGGCTGAACTCCTCAATGAGTTCTTTGCCTCAGTGTTCCTAAGTGAGGGACAAAACAAGACTCTCACTGGGATGGTAGAGAGGCAGCAGCAGGGCGCCAGACTACCGTGAGTAGACCCTGAGATGGTGCAGAGTCACTTGGAGGAACTGGATGCCTTTAAGTCAGCAGGCCCAGATGAGCTCCATCCAAGGGTACTGAAGGCACTGGTTGATGTCACTGTGCAGCCACAGGCGGGAATATTTGAACACTCGTGGAGCACAGGCCAGGTCCCGGAGGACTGGAAAAGGGCCAGTGTGGTCTCCATCTTCAAGAAGGGGAGGAAGGAGGACCCAGGCAACTATAGGCTGGTCAGTCTCACCTCCATCCTTGGCAGTCTTTGAAAAAATTATCTAGGCTCACATCTGCGAGAGCCCAGCAGGAAAAATTATGCAGAGAGGAAACCAGCACAGGTTCGCAGCAGGTAGATCAGGCCTGACTAATCTAGTCTCTTTTTATGACCAGGTTACAAAATGCCTGGACGCAGGAGTAGGGGTTGATGTCATATACTTAGACTTCAGGAAGGCCTTCAATATAGTATCCCACACCATACTGGTGAACAAGTTAAGAGGCTGTGACTTGGATGACTACACAGTCCAGCAGGTGGCGAATTGGCTACAGGGTCACATCCAGTGAGTCGTAGCAGATGGGTCAGTATCAACCTGGAGGGGTGTGGGCAGTGGAGTCCCGCAAGGCTCAGGCCTAGGACCGATACACTTCAATGTCTTCATCAGCGAAAGTGTTCTCTGTCCAAGTTTGCGGATGACACAAAAATGTGGGGAGAAGTAGACACGCTGGAGGGCAGGGAACAACTACAAGCAGACCTGGACAGGTTGGACAAATGGGCAGAATATAACAGAATGCAATTCAACAAGGAGAAATGTAAAGTGCTGCACCTAGGGAGGAAAAATGTCCAGCATACCTACTGCCTAGGAAATGACCTGCTGGGTGACACAGAAGTGGAAAGGGATTTTGGAGTCCTAGTAGACTCTAAGATGAACGTGAGTTGGCAATGTGATGAAGCCGTCAGAAAAGCTAATGGCACTTTATCGTGCATCAGCAGATGCATGACAAACAGAACCAAGGAAGTGATAATTCCCCTCTGTCAGGCACTGGTCAGAATGCAATTGGAATACCGAGTTCAATTTTGGGCACTGCACTTCAAGAGAGATGTGGATAACCTGGAAAGCGTCCAGAGAAGGGCCACTTGTATCGTTAAGGGCTTACAGGCCAAGCCCTATGAGGAGAGACTGGGGCACCTGGACCTCTTCAGCCTCCGCAAGAAAAGGTTGAGAGGCAACCTTGTAGCTACCTATAAGTTCATCATGGCAAAGAAGGGAATTGGTGAGGTTTTATTCACCAAGGCACCCCTGGGGGGTTACAAGAAATAATGGCCACAAGCTAGCAGAGAGCAGATTTAGACTGGACATTAGGAAGAACTTTTTCACCGTTAGAGTGGCCAAGGTCTGGAATGGGCTCCCAAGGGAGGTGGTGCTCTCCCCTACCCTGGGGGTCTTCAAGAGGAGATTACATAGGCATCTAGCTGGGGTCATGTAGACCCAACACACTTTTCTGCCTATGCAGGGGGTCAGACTCGATCTGTTGAGGTCCCTTCCGACCCTAGCATCTATGAATCTATGAACCAATGAACTGCTGGTCTCTTATTTTGTTGTCAAAACAGTTACTGACTTTAAAATCAGTAATAGAATAAAGGTCAATATCAGGACTGAAGCAGCCAGGGAACAGGAAAAAAAAAGGAGGAAAGGACAAAACTACCAATTCCCACACTACTAACTGTGAATGAAAGCTACAAGGCACCTTGCAAGATTCCAGAGTCTCAGTTAAATATATCAGTCTACATTTGTATACTCACTTTGAATGTCTGTACAGTTTTCACACAGTGCTTTTTGTCTTCTTTCATATTCCTTCACATCCCTTTTGTGTGCCATGAAGAGCTGTTAGATGACATTGTAGGTTAAACAAGGTCATGCAGACAAGCAGTGAACTAAGACCCAAGTTCTTATAGTAAAACAAGATGAACTACTATTTTGGAGGAGATGCAACCATCAAGCTTCAGAACACAAGCCACTGTCTAACTATAGGAGGGGACTTTCTAGAAAGGCAGATTATTCCACAACTGTCCACTGCTGGTCACTAACAGAGGCAGGATACTAAACTAGATGAAAAAAGCAGTTGCCATGACGGATTGGTCTACACCATAATTTCATGGAGCTGATGCCAGGGCTGCGGAGCTAGAAGCAGCTGTTTGCAGCCTGCTCACTGCAGCTGCCCAGAGCACAGGCTGGATACAAGCGGTGCCGGTGGTGGCACAGGACTTTTCTGGGCTGCACTGTCTCAGGGTCCCCCACCCCACGGTCTGTTTGGAGCCATGGGATGCTGGAGCCTTATATATGCAGCCCTTCTTCCAACATATGTCACACATTAGTCTGTAAATATAAAATTCCCTGGAAAATTGAATGTTGGGGTACTTATTAAAATATTCAGAAGTCAGGGGGTACCTGCTACTTAAAAGGTTGAGAAACACTGGCCTACATCATTCCTATGCTGTTTATTCTGTGTAACATGTTCTCTTCACAGCAGACCAAGAGGATGCAGTAGCTGTGTGCCATCATTATCTTAGGCCTGGGGTTGGCAACCAACAGCTGCAGGCTGGCTCCAACCCATAAAGCCACCAAATCCAACTAAGAGCTAAGGAACTCAACAGCACAGATGGATAAATGTGCCACATGGCACCACATGGCCACAGGCAGAAGTGGTGATGGCAATAATGAAAGGGTCATAAGTGCTGGCTGGCAAAAAACCCAAGCTGATTGTTCCAGTCTCCTGCCAGAAAAGTGTTGCCAACTGCTGCCTTAGGTGCAGAGCTCCTGGAAGCAAGGAACATTTTAAACAGTTACACACTGCCTGGTACAATGGAGGCTTGATCACTGATAAGAAGATTGAAACATTCAAAAGTAAAATTACTTTTTTTCTGACTATGTCCAGCCACATGTCTAGATTTTACATCAAAAAGAAGTACTGTTAAGCTTTTCCTTATGTCAACTTATTTTCTAGACCAGGGTTGGGTAGGCATATCAGCAGGCAATTAATTCTTCAGCGTGTAACTGTTGTCTCAAAAGCTGTAGCAAAGGGGAGCATCATGTTTCTCTAGCTTTTCAAATAATTCAGTGTATGGGCTTGGCAGAAACAGGCCTAATCTGCATGGACTTCTTTAATCTTTCTGTTGCCCTGTGCATCAGTCAGCTGTACCACAGAGATCCAGGATCTTACAGTCTCTAAGTAAATGGTTACATATACGTTAGAACAAAACTCACAATACTTACTAGGCGCCACAGGGCTGCAGCTACGCCCAAGGTCAGTGCAACTTTTAACCACTGGGGTTCTTTATTGTTCTGGTTGGTTGCAACAAAGGCAGAACGCTTCCATGCTAAAAACACAGGAATATCAGAGGGGTGCAGCTTCCATCAAGTTCATACACTGTCCTTTCACAATAGCTGTCCTTAATCAGAAGGACTCTCAGATAAACTGCATTTCTGTTCTAAATGGCGCTCCCCTCTTGGCCTTTCACCAACTAAATAAGCAAAGATCATATAATAAGCTAACTAAATCTGCAAAGACTCACAAAGACAAAGCCTTGGGTGGGATGATATTGGTGGGGATAGCCCTGCTTTGAGCAGGGGGTTACACTAGATCAGTGGTCCTCAACCTTTTTTTGTACTAGTACCCATTTGTAAACATTGATAGGCAGTCCTCACTCCTAACCCACTGCCCCCAAGTGTGTGAGGCAGGGGGTGGACGTGTGAGGCATGAAGGGCCCCTCGTAGGCTACAACTCTGCTAGCCTGCAACCAGGGTGCAAATTAAGGGGGCTGAGCATCCCCATATGAGCTTAGAGCCCCCCTGTAACATTTGAAAATCATAACCTGGGGAGGAGGCTGTGGGAGGTCACCAGTTGGAACCAGCTTAATTATTTTTGCACCCCGCCCCCGGGGAAAAATAGTGTCATTCAAACCCTGCCTGTAAGAAAAAAAGGCCCAGGTTCCCACTTTTCCCCCTTGAAAGGAGAACCCATTTTTCAAGCCTGTCAATCCATTTTTCAAGTCTGTTCTCAACCCTTTCCCATATTCTTGCGGCCTGCTCTTGGGTGGCCACCCACGGGGTTGAGACGCCTGCCCCAGTCCCTTCCAAGCCCCGTTTCCGACCACCTGCGATACGACCTCCCCCAGGGCCCGTCCTCCCCACAGCAGAGGGGAGTCCCGCAGGCGGGAAACAAGTAGGGGAGCTGCAACCTGCGCAGGGCGACCGCCAGAGACCCTCCTCCCGCTACCCTCAAATCCCCGGGGGAAGCTCAAGGTCACAGGCGGGTCGCTGCTCACCGCGCTCCGGGAGTCTCACGGGCAGCAACAGCCGCCCCATCAGACCCAGCGGCGCCGCCATCTTGCGTCGGCTGCTGCCTCGCACCGCCCCTCAGACATGCGCTGGGCGGGGGCGGGCCTTGCGGGTGCCCCTGACGACAGCGCTTGCCTCCAGCTCCTCAAGCTCGTGCGCCCTGCGTGCCCCCTGCCCCTTCCCCTGCCAGACGCTGCCTTGCCTCTGCCGGGGAGACGAAGGCAGCTCCTACAGGCTTGTAGCTAGCCGGGATCCCTGCTAGGGGGTGCACATGTCACATTTATGCCGGATCGGATCGTGCCAGGCTCGGATTCACCTCCCGATGGTAATTCAGTCCAATCAGGCCAGGCTGTCCCAGGATCTCAGTCCCTTGAAGCAGGACTTGACGGCTACCAGGCCTGTAGGATCCCACAAGAAAAGGGGACCCTCCCCTTTCTGTTTTCAGCTGCAGTCCCCGTGCAGAAATCTGCTTGCAAACAAGGTGCAGGCTCCCTGCACCAAGTCGGAGCTCGGTTACCTCCCTGAGCGCGGGGTTGGTCCAGTCAAGCGTACGCCACTTCTCACAGCGCAGGCCAGCGCCTGGCTGCTCTGTCCAGGAAAGCAGCCCCTCAAACCAAAACCAAGTGCTACAAAAATTACAAGGCAGGCAGGAGGAAAAAGGTGACATTGACAAACAACGGTGAGAGCGTAAAAAAGGGAAAAGACGGGCTTCTTTGTGCCCTGCTTCCTGGGGGCTGGGCCTTTGCTGGGAAGCTTTCAAGCTTGTCTGCAGAGCTGTGAAGGAGCCAGGCACCAAAATACTGTCAGAAACTTGACTTTTGTGGGGTTTGGCTTTGTTGGAGTGTGGGGGGGATGATCTTACATCATCATCACAGGCCCCAGGAGCTGTCAAAGGGAAACAAGTGAACGTGATGATAGAGCTACTGACTTCAGTCGACCTTAACTCAGGCCTCCCTCAGACAAGGAGGCTTAAACACTTCCTTGCTAATCTTAAAGCATTCTGAAAAGAGACCATTTCTTTTCACCTCTCTGCTTTCTGTCCCTAAACACACACTTGATTTGTAAATGTGCTTTAACATCCCCTCAGTACTACTTGGGGAGGCCTGAGGAAGGGCACTGTGATACTCGAAAGCTGGCCTATGCCTATACCAGCGATTCTCAGCCAAGGCGCCTAGAGATCCTTTCAAGGGGCGCTGCCCCAGTTAAGTTAACAAACAGGATTCAAAAAGCAAACACAGAGATCTGGAAGAGGAATCACGCTGCAGCCTTTGCAACAGAAAAATTTTTAAAAATCTGCTTTATCATTTGATGGGAGTCGAAACAGACATGAAAGCAAAGAGCTGGTATTTGCCAAGGGTTGCCTCCAGTCTAGAAAGAAAAGGTGGAGAATCACTGAGCCTCACAGGAGCCCAAGAAAAAGTAGGGCCGCAAGACCGCCTGCCTCTGTCCTAGACCAGTCCTTGCGGCTGTTTTTGGCCAGCTGCTGGACAGCCCCCTTTCCCCTCGGACTGCAGCCCTGCCCGCGCACACCAGCGCAGAAGCGTCTGCCTAGGGGGCTGCACGCACTGGCCCCAACCCGCACGCTCTGCCTTGGCGCCTGCTGCAGGCGGGGCCCAGGGCAGGCAGACCGGCGGGGCGAAACCCCTCGTGCGGGCAGCCGCAGCCGCCTTGACCCCAAACCGGTCCCCCGGGCGCGGCCAACACGCGCCGCGACTCAGCGTCCCGGCCGCGCCCCGCGTCCCGGCATGCCCCGCGCGAGGCGAGGTCGCGGCGCATGCGCGCGGGGTGGGTGACCCGGCTGGGGAAGCAGTGCGCGGTGGCCATTTTGGCGGTGCCTCTCCGGCCTGGTCAGTTACCACGTGAAGCGCCGCCTGGGGCTCGGCTCGGGTAGGGGCGCGGGCGGCGGGGGCCGACCCGGGCCTGAAGAGCGCGGCGGGGGAGGTGGCGTGTGCCAGGAAGCGGCGAGCGACCAGCAACCGGAAGCAGCCCGGAGCCCGGCGGCCGGAGCCGGGACAGCAGCGGGTTCGGGACGATGCCGTCGGTGAGCCTCCCGCCCAAGGAGAACGCGCTCTTCAAGCGCATCTTGGTGAGTCCGGCTGGGCCGCGGTTGCCCGCACTTGGCCCGGGGAGCTCCGGGGTTTCCATGCTGTCCGAGGCCCCGGGGGGCGAGCCCGGCTTCTGGCCCCGTTTGCCCCTAGGGTGAGGTTTGACAGCGGGCGGAGGGGAGGGGAGGGAAGGGGAAAGGCAGCCGGCAGATCTCGGCCTGGGGCCGAGTCCCGAGTGGGCGGTGGTGGACGAGGACCCGCTACTGATCCTCGGGCTGGCGGGGAGCGCAGGAAGAGGAGTCTGCGCGCGAGCATTTGATGCCCGGCCTTTCCTTGTCCAAGGAGCCAACCCTGCGCCTCAGGGGGTCACTACACTCTCCCTCCAGAAAACAAAGCATGCGCCTGAAAAGCTAGATTGTGTCTGCCTTTGCCACTTTTTTTCTTTTTTAAAGTATTTTAGTTATTTCGGAGTGTACGTAGTAGCCGTGTTAGTCTGAGACGAGAAGACATACAAAAAACTAGAACTCTTGGTTCCAAAATGATAACTTTCATTAGGCCACCTGGGAAATTGCAAGAAAATTGTCATTTTCTGCAGGCTTTTGGGATCAAAGTCCCTTCATCAGGCTCTGGAAAAAGTATAGATGGTACAAGATGGTAGAAAGTCCTCATAATTAGGGGAAATAAACTTCATTTTTGCACAGAGGGAGCTGAAGATGGAAGGCTGTCTCCCTTCTGGTCCATGAGAGTGTCTTTGTGAACTATTGGCTATTGAGTTCTCTTGGTGATCAGTTTTAAGTGACTTGCGGGAAGCCATTGGAAATGATAGCCCAGCCAGCATCTGCCTGAACTGCTGCTCAGACACGTTTGCCTGCTTGATTCTACTGAAACTTTCCCTTTCGTAGATGTGTCTTAAAGTTTTTGTTTGGGCAAATGCCTTCCAAATCTTCTGCAGGCCTTTGCTGTGTTGAACCTACTGAGCATTTTTACTGAGTATTTAACTTCTTAGTGTTATGCTGTAAAGCAAATTAGACAAACAGCCTCAATTGGTGTGAAAGAACAGACCCTTCTGCTGCGCTTAGATGTGGGTATAAATACATGTTAAATCCTTGCTATCCACTCTCTCCTAAAAGTCCCTTTGGAAAGTTTCTTGGTTGTTAAATAGGCTTCAGCATTGTTCTTTAATAGGTGCCTAGTTCCAGCATTCTGCCAGAGTGATTGCTTCCTGGCTGGGGTTTCGTGGAGGTGGTGTTAATGAGCTATAAGGCTTGCCAGGCTTTTAAAGAATCAGTCTAGCATAGGAGTTTAGCATTAGCACAGCTTTGCTTTAGCTTACAGCAGTTCAGTTCAGCTGGAGAAGTTTGGTTTTAGGTAGAGGTCTGCTCCAGCCCAAACAGATTTTTGTTCAGCCTGTGCAAAGGTGTATTCAAATTCTGTGTGTTGTTCAACTGGAAACGTGGCATCAAGTTATAATTGGGGTCATTTATGAAGATTTACATAAAATTTTAATTGTATTTTGCTGCCACTTCACTTCATGGTATCTCATCTATGACTTTCAGCTGATGTTGAACTCTGTAACACATTGGAAAATTGCCCAGCCACAATATAAAATGAATAGGTTGAAAAGTAAGTTTTGTTAATCGTGTTGAAACTTGATGAGTGTATGTGGGAACATGCTTTCTTTCTTTCAGGTAATTTAACTACTTTAAATATGTGATGAGGTGACTTGTACCCATAACATAAAGACTTTCAGCAGAAGCTTTGAGACATAGCTAAGCAGTACTCAAAAGATATTTATTGTTCTTCAAACAGATATTACACTGAACTTGAGCTAGAATGCAGAACTATGAAAAGAACTGCAGTTTGGAAACTTTTTTTTTGCTTAAGTATAAAACAGACATGGGGATCTTGGAAACTGAATGGAGTTTAATTTTCAGCTTATGGCTCTGTTACTTTTTTTAAGGAAATTTACTCCTGCTTCAAAAAAGAAAGTTTAGAACTTACAGAATCAGCACTGGCGCTGATCACCGGGGATGATGACAGATCATCTACCTTTTAAATTGGTGGAGGTAAAAGGTAGTTTTAGGAGATTTTTTTGAACTGTCAGGGCCCAAATCTGTAAGGCATTGGTGTAGAAATGAGCTTGCAGTCAAATTCAACTTATCTGACATGTTCTGAATTCAGGAACTTGTGTGTATCAATCTTCACTTCATGTACAACGTCAGTCTGAGTAAGAACTTTCTAATATTCTCTGGTGTACCTAGGATTTTGGCATGGCTGAAAAATCTGCTCTTTGTAGAAGTTATTGCTTTCTGTTCCATTTAAGCTTTCTATTTTTAATGTGAGATTTTAGTTTTACTAGCTGGAAAGATGTGCAAGTGCAGACAAAGGCTAAATTAGTACATTATTATGTTTATCCTGCAGGCATCTTTCCAGTGCCCCTGCTGCTGTCACAAGCTTCCTTTGTCCATACAAGAAGATGGACTTTCCAAGTCATCAGTTTTCACTCTCTTCTTAATCACTTTGGACATTGATGAAACCAAAATGAACTGGCTCAGTTTCATTCTGTCACATTTGCAAGAGTTCTGAGCAACATCAGCCATGAATGATGATGATCTTATTTAGTGGGATGGGGAACTGAAATTGGGGTTGAAGAAGGTAGAGTAGCAAGTGCTATTCAGTTTCCAGACAGCTGAAGGAGGGAGAAAGTAGCACCCACCCCTCAGGGTAGCTGTGGGCTGGTTGTGATGTAGAGCAATGGAGAAATGTGGTTTGTTTTTGGTTTTTTTTTCAAGGTAGGTAAGCAGAGGGAAGAGTTGAAGCAAAGCCAAAGGGGAGGAGGGTAAAACAAAACCAAGAGACCTAGAAGTTAGGATTGATTGTTGAATCATATAAGCACTGCAGATTACTTAATACTTGTTCTGTCAAACCAGCTTTTGTGGCCTGACCAGCTAGTCGAATATGACTTGGCAATGTGTTGGATTACTGGGTGTGGTATTTATCATATGTTTAAAAATTGTTTGACCGGACCTCTTAGATTGAAGATGATGCTGTTGAAGGCATTTTACATTGAAGATTATTACACAGGAAGTTGATGGACAATAATGATGTTGTATGATATCACAATCATTCTTTTCTGTTAAATTGTGGAAGACCTACACCTTGGGGGTTATAATGTTTTTGGGGAGAGCAAGAAGACACAAGTATTTTTCAGTCTGGTTTGTTGTCTAATTATTAAGTTAATGGGTTTCAGATGATTTTTTTTTCTTTCTCCCTCCCCCCCTCAAGCCTTGGGTATACCAGTATTTCATTATTTTCTTCATTTGAAGCATTTTCTTTACCAGCACAATGGAGCTCTGTGTACAATGGGGATTCTTTTTAAGTTTCACTGCTAGGTCACAGCTTTGCACTAGATAGTTTACAGTCTTTGAAGCATGATACTGTAAAATGTTGCATCTCATCAGTTAAATATTGTATAGTGTCTTTTAAGCTCTGTGCACTCCGTTTTTTCATAATTGAGTATAGCATATGCACCCTTTCAAACCTCATGTTAGCCTCACTTTCTATCGTGTCTACTAAACAATATGTCTATGGGACCAAGGTAGCCATGAAGCAGTCTTAGTCTCCTTCTGCATGAACTGGTTCTTTCTCTCAGTAGTAGGGGTACCACATGGTGGGAGAATCCAGATTGTATCTTCCGTAGAAACTAGCATATGATTTATTTGACTTGATTGAGAGTGCACAGCTATGCAGTGACTGGGTTCACTGATGAGTTGTAACTCAAGCCAGAATTAGTGGGATGCATCTGCTTTAGTCAGCAGCACATAAGCTTTTCTCCCAACCCTTCTCAACTCACACATCTGCATTGGCAAAGATCTCATCTTCACTGGAATTTCTGCTGCCAGAACTTCATTGCATCATAGCTGCTGATATTGCTATGTTACTGTAGTTTGTGTGAGTGCTTGACTGCTTTTGCTAGCCTTACATGTCTTCTCTGCAAGAGGTTGTCAACAGAAGATAGTTCATTGTGGGTAAAAGCCACAATGATAAGTTGTCAGCTTTGCTGCGAAAACAACTTTTATCAACAAAACTTGGTAGGGTAGACAAGGTCTCACTCTGGCTTAAAGTGCTAACTTTAGCTAAAGATGTATATTGATGCAAGTTGGGATACAAGCAAAACCTTAGTTATAATTTGAGCTAACAGTACAATGAAGATAAGCCAAGCCATAAGGGGTGTGTTTGAGTGTTAAACTGAGTGTATGGTTAAAGATATTCTTGTAAACTTGAACAAAATACTGACCGACTGATTCATCATTCTCTTCCTAAATTGCTGCTGTGCTGGACTCCACTTTTTTCCAGGAGCAGCAAAATGAGAACTAAACATCTGTCAATCTTCACTACTGCTTTTTGAAATGTTGTGGGCAGTAATGGAAATTGACAGTCAGTTAATGCTGTCACTACTGTTTAGAAAAGCAATAGGCAGCAGTGAATGCAGGCACTTAGCACCCTATTTGTGGCAGATGGGCATAGAGTCAAGGTTTTAGGTTTCAGACACCTACTAGCTGATAAAAGAGGAAATCCCAGTGTGGCAGTGCTGTCATGAGAACTTCAGCTCCTATCCCTCCCCTGCAGAAGGAGGATTTCACCTTAGTTGGCTTCTTGGTACCTGATACCTTTTTTTGAAATTATGATCTGTAAACACAAGGTGAGTAGAGTGAATGAATATGTTTAGGAGATTATACATATGAGAATAGTTGTGGTCATGATTTTAGGGGAAGAAAGAAAACATAATAGGGGGAAGGACTGAGATGAAAAAGAGGAAAGCTGGAGAAGTAGAAATCAGTACTTGGAAAAAAGAGCAGAGTGAAGCCAGAAAGCAAAAGTAAGTAAATCGAAGCAAGATGTGTGGTTTCTCCACATCTGCTAAATAAATCTGATGATCTTTAAAAGAAACATCTGTGCCCTGTATATTTTCTAAACTGTAGGAACTATAGCCCAGGAAGGAAAGTGGTATGCATTTAAAAAGGTATTTTCACCATAGCTAGTTGAATTTAGTAATGATAGCTCTGATAGCATTAGTACACAGGTCTGGTGACTGGGATGACATGCTGCTTCCTTGGTCTGAAAGGACAAATCCATCATTGGCACAGTGCTCCTGTGGCTGAGTGGGTGGCTCAGAGACCTGCTTAGGGTAGGCTGTTATTAGACCATGAGGGAAGCTTGTTTGTTATATCTCCAGGGACTTTAAATACCTAGATAATAAGGTTTAAGGCTTTAATAGAACACTTTTGAGCTGTCTCCTGGAGTTGAATTAAGTTTCTTGGCCTTTTGGCAAGATCAAGTTAATTTCAATCTAGGGAAATCTCTTCTGACTGTAGACTGGTTCATCACAGCACTGACTAATTTAGTATATTTTCTTTGCCAGTGTAACTGTCACTGAAAAATGGCTCTTTGTGTTTTGGAATATTGCTAAGTCCCAGATTTTGCATTAGCTTTAATTTGATGAATCTATTAATATATTGGAGCTAAAAATATGACTTCCTTCCTCACAACCCTGAAAATAGGTGACCTCATAAGAGAAAATAGAGTTCTACACACTTGGCTTTTTAAAAATACAATCTTTAAATGACACAAACAGCACTGCAGTCCCATGTCTTGGGTTTAGGGCCAGGCCTCCTGTTAAGTTGCATGTTCTTACCGCTATTGAAAAAAAAAAAGTTCCAGTTTTTGTGTTCATCTGATGCAGGGGAGAACAGAAGGATAAAGCAGTCTAATTTAAAGAACTGGCCTAATACAATTGCTTTGGGAAGCAAAAAAAATAATTTCTTCAGTCCTTGTTCTGATCCTTTTACTGAAGAAAAGCCCTAGTGTCTCTCATTTCTCCTTTCCATGCTCCTCTCCTAATCTGTTTTCATAGTTTCATGGTTTGTAGAGTCAGAAGGGGCCTGAGCAGATCATCAAGTCCGACCCCCTGCCATGGCAGGAAAGAGTACTGGAGTCAAACGACCCCGGCAAGTTGTTCATCTAGCCTCCTTTTAAAGACCCCCAGGGTAGGAGCCAGCACGACTTCTCTTAGAAGTTGGTTTCAGATCCTAGCCGCCCTGACAGTAAAGTAGCGCCTTCTGATGTCTAGTCTGAATCTACCCTCTGCCAGCTTGTGACTGTTATTTCTTGTCATTCCTGGTAGTACTCCGGGGAACAGGGACTCCCCAATGCCTGCTGGTCCCCCCTGACTAGCTTTTAAACAGCCACTAGATCCCCCTTCAGCCTTCTTTTGTGGAAGCTGAGCAGTTCAGGTCCCTTAGCCTCTTCTCATAGGGCCTGCTCTGCTGCCTCCTGATCATGTGGGTGGCCTTCCTCTGGACCCTCTCCATGTTGTCCACATCCCTACGGAAGTGCAGCACCCAGAACTGGATGCAGTACTCCAACTGCGGCCTGATCAGTGTTGCAGAGAGGAGGAGGATCACCTCCTTGGACCTGCTTGAGATGCATCTGTGGATGCATGTCAGGGTACAGTTGGCCTCCCTGGCTGCATCCCCCTGCTGTCAGCCCATGTTCATTTTGGCATCTATAATGACTCCGAGATCCTTTTCTGCCTCTGCAATGACGAGAAGGGAGTTCCCCAGCCTGTAGGTATGCTGCTGGTTCTTCCTCTCCAGGTACATTCCTATCCTGCTTGTGAGACACAGCAGTTGGTAGGCACAGCCAGTTTAATCATCTCTGAAGTAGTTTAAATTGTTCCTAGTTAGTCGAGTTGGGGTGTACGTACCCTGTGAAAACACCTGTCTTAAAGCTGATGTGTCAAAAGACAGATTGCTTACAAAGTAGTCCTTTGCTTAAATTTAGATTAAATTTGTTTGAAGGTCTGTGAAATACCATACCACAATGCATTAGTAAGATCTTGATTGACATCATAAAAGTCTGAAGCTGTTATGAAGTTGGGTTTGTGTGCGTGTGTTTGTGTGTGTGTGGTTTTTTTGCATGGTGTTGGAAGTCCTGTTCACATGATCATTAGTTAAATGTGGAATACCTTTCTTTTGTTATAATTATTTTTTCTAGAAGCCTCAGGTTAAGTTGGGAGAGTTGCTAATTGTCCAGTCCTAGGGATTGAAGAAAAAACAATACAAGTGCATACCAATTCTTTAAGCATTCAGAGGCAACTACATACCAGTAAGAGCCTTGCAGATTGCAGTTTGGTATATCAGCATACCATAGACTTGGCATTGAGTCACAGTCAAGTAATTGAGCACTCTGCTTGATTTGTATTCTTCCACTTTCATAGAGAACGTAGGAATGTACTGGTCCTTTAAATAGATAACTGCATTTTCACAAAATACAGTAAATGGATGTATTGGAGAAATTAGAACTAGAGAAGTCCATTGGCTGCCTCTTTTCTATCAGATGTTTCAAGCATAGCGGCACCAGATTCTTAAATTACCCCAGGTTGTGAAAATAAGCTTTCTGTGTGGAGATAAATCTATACAGAGTCATTTTATGTTTATGGTAACAATGTTATCCCTGACAAGACTTGTCAGTTTATAACTCTCTGGGTGCCCAGTAAATCTCACAAGAGCCAAGTTGATTTTGTTCTGTAGCAGTGACTTTGGGTAATTTGAGCAGCAAATGTCGGCATCAGAGGGGTTCACTGGAGAGGAAGTACTCCAAATAGAGGATGGGGTGTGGTGGGGGTCAGAATAATAGAAGCTGCCTCCTTATATCAGGCAGGAGTTTGGGTCTGCTGTAAATACGGAATCTCTCCACATACTCTCATATCAGTCAGGAGTGCTTTTTCAAATTGCTAGCATATGGTGGTCATTTGTCAGGTTGCTGCTAACTGAAGACTGATTCTGGTGAGGTGTCTTAATTGTGCTTTGAGCATAACTATCCATATAGAAACAATGCACTTTATTGTTCCCCGCACCTTAGTGGGGCTAGAGTTATCACACTTCCTCTACTTACAAGAAAGACTGAGCAAGAGCTGTAAATCTCCAACTAGAAATCGCACTTTCAAAGCCTTAGGATTAATATTTACTGGAGAAAAATACAAAATCGGACTGTATGATCCCCTGGCTACAGTAAAGGCTTATTGGCTTGAGTTCTATTTCCAGCTCTGCTACTTACTCACTATATGGCCACATTTTACCTATAGTCACATTAGTTACAAATAGTGTGTATTAATGACATCACATAAACAAATAATTGTGGTCTAAATAGGAAGAATTAACTGAGATTTATATTTGCATATACTTATAGATAAACTTGAAATATTCTCTTTTAAATTATGCTTCTCATGTATATAAAAGCATTTACTCACTGTTGTAAAGCTCTTAGTGACTTTTCAGTTTAAAAGCTCTCTGTAAGTGCTGGTTACTTCAGAAGTACATCAGTGTTTCTGTGGAAGTGAAGTTTTGCAGGTTCTACAAAATCAGTTCATGTGAAGAGTGACTCAGGGGCTTGAGCTAAGAGTGGATGGGATTTCCCAGGTTGTACGGGTAGTTTGTGGCTGTTGAAGGTAACGACAATCAGGGACAGCTTGACAGCCAGAGTCTGGCTCGATGCTTTGGAAATAGTACAAACCAAGGAAGCATAAGCAGGAAAGAGGAAGTCTTTCCCTCAGAACACGCTGTAGAATTGGAATTTGTAATATCCTCTGTGAGCAGGTGTTTTTTCCCTCCAGATCCAGAACAGAAAGTCTTGGTAGTATTACCTCTCTTCCCCATCCCAAATGCAGCCTCTTAATCTCTGAAAACAAAAATTATTTTTCCTTATTAGGGACAGCAGCTACATTACATTCTCGTGTCCTCTGTATGCTGTTGGTATTGTTCTCTCTTTTATGGTTTTTTATAGAGGTGGACTGATGCATCAGTCCATATTGTATCAGGACCAACAAAAGAAAAATCAGCAATTAGCTTTTTTCAGCTAATGTGGCCAATAATGTCTCTGAAATGCTGTGTGCGTGCACGTGGCCACACCATTCACAGAACCAGAAGCGTAGCCTGACAGCGTGGAGAGCAATATCCAGCTGGTAAGTGCATTGGGAGGGAAAGGGGGGAGGTGCAGATCAAGGCCCCCACATTGAGGGAGGGGCTGGGCCAAGGGCAGAGGCAGGTGCTGCCTGGGCAGGGCACAGATTGAAACTGGTGGCTTGTCCTCGTGGGTGGCTCCCACCTCCGTGTGCATCCTTGGGGGAAATATGATGCAGCTGGGAGGGAGGACTATGGCAAATTTTGGGGTGGCTGTAGCCCCCCCTCCCAGTGGCTCTAGCTGCCAGCCCCTCCGCACCTGGCCTGAGTGCAACTGCTAGGAAGAGACTGGAACAGCCCCAGGCTTGAGTGCGTTGTGGGCAGCCTGCCCTTGCCCTGCACAGATCTGGGGGGCACATGCTGCCCCCATACATCCCTTGGGGGTGCACACTGTAGCAGGAGCCACCTGCACGCCCTGGACAATGTTTGCTCCATCCTGTCACCCAGCCTGTCTGGGCAGCGCCTGCCCCAGTCCCACTCCCTCCCTCACCAGGGGGGCCCTCTCTGCCTCCCCCATGTCCCTACCCCCCAACAGACTTACCAGCCGGATGCTGTTCTCCATGCTGCTAGGCTGCATATCAGCAATCAGATTGGTATTGGCTGATATGGCTGGTCAATAATCGGCCATCAGAATCAGCCCAAAAATTCTATCCGTGCACCCTGGTTTTTTACTGTTGTTTTCCCAACCTAATGAACTGTTTGTCTTTATCTTATTGGTGCCCTCTCCATCGCTGACTACTTCTAGCCAGTTGCACTTTTCCTGTGTTTCTTTCTCATCTTTAATTTACAGCCTTCTTCCCAACGTCCTCTGTCTCACTCTCCCCACCAGCCCCTTTTCTTTTTGTCTTCCTTTCTTCCCCCAGATCATGGAACTAGAGTAGTGTCTCAAATATCACCTTGTATGTTGCTTCCCCTTCACTTCCCTGCATACCCCAATTATCTTTTACATCTGTGAACTTAGAGGCAGCCTTATATAAGTTCATACACTACATGAAATGGTGGACCCCAATCCTGACTCGTACTACTTTGCGCTATTGCAGTCAGATAATTTTTCTTGGATGGACCTGCCCTTTTCTCTTGTTTCAGTGGGGGAAAAGCACAGTGCCAGTAGCCTTCCCCCACTGAAAATGTATGTGCATATTCTAAGAGGACAGAGGGAAATATAAAGATGTTTTTAGTGGGAGGACATTTATGTTGCTTATTTTCAGGAGTTTTAGAAATGATTTCCAAATACATTAAAAAAAATTTTTTTTCGTTATTCTTAAGAAAGCAGGTCAGTTTCTCACAGTCACTTACTACATAACAAAGATATCAGTCATCATGCTTCTCCATTTTCTTAAATGCAGGGACATTTTAGAATATTGCCAGTGTATAATTTTGGAATTTAACAAACTTGTGATTATTTGGAATTTTCCCAAACAGACTGAAGTAGCCAGTGAAATGTGAACCTGAAGGTTTGGAGAAATTACACATAGGAAAGCAGTGTCAGACAAATGGCCAACCAACACCTGAAAACAAAACAAAAAAATGGATCTAGACTTTTTTAACTGCACGTTCATTCCCATGGGAAGTATGCAACTACTATTGCGGGGTCCACAATTTCAGTGCTTTTGCTGGTGTAGCAATTAGTTCAATTTGTAATAAGCTGTTTTAGGTTCTCATCCAATATTTGGTGATGTCATCAAGGCCATAGGATCTGGCAAAATTACTTGCACAATAGCAAAGCAAAATTGCTCTTATTCTTATCTTGGTGCTTGAGTCTCATATGCAACTTCAAAAATGACATGGATGTGTGTTAATTTGAATGGAGATTTTTCTCTTTTTCCATTGCATGTAATATACATCTTGGCTGACTCAGCTTAAAGTTCAAGGTGAAATACTGTTAAAGCACACAAAACTAAAAACAGCTAAGAGATAAGATTTCAGGTTTGTAGGAAGCATCTGTACTTAAAAGTGAACTACAAATCCGGTGAACTATAAATCCAATAAACTTGTCTGCCTTTGTCTGTTTTCTGTCATGGTTAAAGGTTAAGGTGTGCTTTAGATCAGGGGTTAGCAACATCTGGTTTACAGAGCCAGAGGTCTTTGTGTGTGCTCACGCCAAAGCCATGCAGCAAGGAGCTGCACTAGAGCTGTACAGCTGGAAGCTGTGCCTGTGCCACTGCCGCTTCCCCCAACTCCCTGCTCCCTGGCTGTAGCATGAGTGTTGTTTGTAGCCAGTGGGGAGCTGTGCTGCAGTTTTAAGAAGCAGCAGCAGCAGCAATGATGCAACTTCTAACTGCCCAGCCCTGGTGCAGCTTCTCACTGGCTGGAAGCTGTGCCTGTGCTGCAACCAGGGAGCCTCTTGCTGCTGATAGGCTGGGTGGCTTCAGAAGCATATGTCAAACTAGGCTTGGTAGAGGTGCTAGTTCTTCTCAAATTGCATCCCTTTGTGACAGGGTTTGCTGTTTTTGCATCTCCTTGGATGGAAGTATAATAGCCTACCATTTCTAGGGCAGGAGTAATTTTACTAGCCATATTAATGTAACAGGCCCAACAGCAGGCTTACAGGAGCCTATGATCAGTGGTTGGTTGGTTGATTTCTTCCCAACAAAGGCTCTGGGCTGCTTAACGAAGAGAGCAAAATTACTTATAAAACAAGGGAACCAGAGAACAAAATGGGACAAGCAGAGTAACTTTAAAAGCCACTATAGCACTAAAATAACCTGTAAAGCAACTTCTCCCTACACCCAACAGTATTCCAGTTTACTGAGTCAAAAACAGTAAATAGAAGCATCACCCAGTTGTGTATGTAGTGATCAGTGAGCTTAAATGCCTGTGAACATTTTCTTTTGCCTAAAACCTTAACCTTTCTTTGAAAGCTTTCCCTGTATCCTCTTGCCTCCATTTTCTGTGGGGGACTGGAGGAGAGCTTACTTCCTGCCTTTACTCTCCCTGAATCTGTTGCCCTTCAGTGGCTGACAGCCCATGTACTTGTCTGTATTCCATGGTGTCTCTTTTTAACTCTTTGACCTTTTTTGGTCGCTTGGCTTTCAGTTTTGGTAACTTGTCTTGGCTTAGTTCCCTGAAAAGGGTAATATTCCACTTACTGGCTCTGACCTTGCTTTCTTAATGCCTTTGAAGTTATTTACCAGGTACCTTACCTCCTACATTTTGTTTCCTATTGGTTTCCCCAAACCAGCCCCTTTGACTAAACTGTACAAGCAGGCTAAAGTCAAGCGGATAACCTGAGATAATTAAAAATTTTATAAAATAAACCCTGACTGCCTTGTCTTGTTCTCTACAGCTCTTCCAGGGTGTGGGGCCAGGGCTGTGCTCAGGGTGTGCACCAGCGGCTGGGGGGGAGGGGGGCAGGCTATGGGAATGCTACGGCCGCTCCAAAATTTTCCATAGGCCCCCCTTGCAATGCTGCTGCTGCCCACCCAAATGTAGCCCACTAGGAAGAGCCTGGTGCTGCCTTCGTCCTGCACACAGATTGGGGGGGCACATGCCCCCTATTGCTCCCCAAGGGATACATGTAGCAGCAGGGTCTGGTTCCCCCCATGCCCCCTGAATGAGCCTCTTCTGCTTCTGTCACATGCCCTGCCCTGGCTGGGCAGCCGCTGCCCCACTCCCTCCCTCACTGCAATACAATCAAGATCTTGATCTACCCATCCCCATGCCCTTTTCCTACCCTCCCACCCCTTCCTCTCTATCTGACTTTCCAGGAGGATGTTGCTCTCCAAGTTGCTGGGCTGCATGTTGGATCAGTATTGGCCAATATGGCTCGTTAATGATTGGCCATTGGTATCGGCCCAAAAAATCTTTATAGGTGCACCCCTAGTGCTATTGCTTGTCTTTACGTATTTTGTGAGGAAAGTATTAAAAAATTAATCCCATTTTGCTTATCCCACTATCCACAAAGTTTGAAAGATAACAATTGCCTGGAAAATAATTAGTACTGTTGTATCTTGTTTGCTGGGAAAGAAAGTGTTTCAAATACATAACTGATCTTAGTACGGTATATAACCTCATATTTCTGGATCTCAAAAATCCAGAATTCTCTAAAATCCAGCACTTTTAAGAAGCTTCCCCCTCCGCTCCCCCAGATGTGGAGAGGGAATCCTGCATGTGGCAACAGCTGCTGCCGTCTACCACCACATGCCGCTGCTGTGTGTGTGGCCACTGCTTTGGGACCAGCTGCACCTACCCCCTGCTCTGCAATTGGCCACTGCTCCAAATTTCTGGCATGTGCTCGGTCTTGAACATGCCAGATTTATGAGGTTATACTGTGATATAGTTTTACAAACTTCATGGCATATAAAGAACACTTATTAGCTCTATTCAAACAGACCTAATTGATAAGACAACAGAAGGGAGAAGTGGAAAAGAGATGACGTGAATAGGCAAGTATATTGTGCAAATTCTTTGATTACAGCTAGGACCTAGTTCTTACAAAGTAGAATTTGTAAGACAGTGTGAGGACATGGTCAGTAAGGCTAACTACACCTTGTCATGAATCCACAGATGCATCATGAGCAGGTCCAAGGAGGTGATCCTCCCAGTCTATGTGACACTGGTGAGGCCGCATTTGGAGTACTGTGTCCAGTTCTGGGTGCCATACTTTAGGAGCAACGTGGCCAGCATCAAGAGGGTCCAGAGGAGGGCCACACGTGTGATCTGGGGACAGCAGGGCAGACCCTGTGAGGAGAGGCCACGGGACCTGGACTTGTTCAGCCTTCAGAAGAGAAGGCTGAGAGGGGACCTGGTGGTCATCTATAAACTTACTGGGGGGACCAGCAGGGAATGGGAGAGACCCTGTTCCCCCGAGCACCTCCCACAGTAACAAGGAATAACGGCCATAAGTTGTCTGAGAGTAGGTTCAGGCTGGACATTAGAAGGCAATACTTCACAGTCAGGGGGCTAGGATCTGGAACCAACTTCCAAGGGAAGTGATGCTGGCTCCTACCTTGGGGGTCTTTAAGAGAAAGCTAGATAATTACCTAGCTGGGGTCATATTAGGCCAGTATTCTCTCCTGCCTGGGGCAGGGGTTCCGACTTGATCATCTACTTAGGTCCCTTCCGACCCTACATCTATGAATTTCTTCAAAGGAAGCTAAGATCTGACTTTCCAAGTAACACTCAGAATTTTATAAGTCGCAGTACTTGTACCAGACAGTACTAGAAGTTTCAGTTTTGTTCTTTACTTGTCCTGTTTGCATGATGATAGTGTTTTTGATTAATGAGGGTCTAAAGAACAGATACGTCCCTCAACTCCCTATTATAATCAAGAATATACAATAAAGTTTTTCATAAGGTGACTTAGAGCTCAAATTAAATTAAGTCAGAGCGGTGTTGCCAGAAACCTCACCTGGCATGTCTTGCTTGAGCTGTTCCATTCATTTTGCTTTCAGCACTTAAACTAGCCATTGCAGCTATTCAAGCTTTTGATAAAGTTGGGTGTATTCAAAGCTTTCACTATAATCAAAGATGTTGCACAAATTTAATTGTTATCAGTATTTAGGATCCATATAAGGGCTGTCTAACTTCTGGGCAGCTGGGGGTTGTACCCCATGTTGTACCAGTAGCTGCATCTGCACTTTTGTCATCATCTAGTCAGGGTTGTTTTTTTTTAATATGCGTCTGCCCACAATGCATTATTTTGTTGTTGTTGGACTACAAACTTTGCAATGTATTAAAAAAATGCCTTCCCTGAAGCCTGTTAAATACTGAAAATATTATGTCTTTCAAGCATCTTGCATCCCAGATAAGTTACTCTAGAGAATGTTAATGTGATCCCTGATGGCTGTCGTCTTCAAAAACCTCTGAGTAATTATGATGAACCAACAAATTCAGACTAGCTCAAACTTTAAACTGACTTTTCAAATACAAACTCCTTCCAACAATTAGCTTTAGTACTGTCTTCCTTCTCTTTTCCCTAGTAGTAGTTCTTCTGCTGAGTTGCCAAAAGAGCCTCCTAGATAAGCTTGGAGTTGTTTTCTGGGTTCTTTTAATCCCAGTATAAGTCTTCAGTGTTGAGACCCTGGTAGATGCAGAGTGTGGGAACTGAGCGTCTTAATGTGCAAACAAAATAATTTTAATTAAGTCCAACCAGAAGATAATAAATTAAAGGTGAGGCGATATATAGGTTTGAGTTTGTGGAGCTGCTTTATCTCCTTTCATTGCTGTTTTTTCCCTAGACCAGGGCTGTTCAACTAGTTACGTGCTGGCTGCATATAGCAACCAAGGGGTAGCCTTTGGCACCCATAATCCTTGTCCAGGCACTCCTTTCCTCTTTGCTCTGTTGTTGTTGCCACCAGAAGCCCTGGGCTTCCCTCAGTCCTCCAGCTTCTGGAGATAGGGCACAGTGGTGTGATCAGTGGAAATAAAGGAGTCCGTAGATGGAGAGCTTAAGGGAACCTAGGGACCCTGTGCTGCATCAGTGCCATTAGAGTGCAGTGGGAGTTGCCCACTGTATGGTGAGGGAGGGGCATGGCATATCTGTGTGTTCAGTAGAGGTGCAGTGATTTATTGGTCTATATTGGACCGGCACCGATAAAAGGAAAATTACCAATATCGGCAATTAGCTTTTTTTGGCCAATAACGTTGCTGATAAATGCCACATGCATGTGTGCAGATGCAGCCTGCACATGGCCAGGAACGCATTCTGGCAGCTTGGAGAGCAGCATTCAGCTGGTAAGTTGGGGGAGGGGGGCAGAAGCCTTCGTGGTGAGGGAGAGAGTGAGGTGGGGCGGTGAATGTGACCTCAAGAGTAGAGCGGAGCCATGGGTGGCTCATCCAGGGGGGTAAGGCTCCCCACTGCTGCACGCATCCCTGAGGGAGGCATAGGGGGCCTGTGCTCCCCTGGGTTTGTGAGCAAGGTGGAGGCAGGCTGCCCGCTGCAGGCTCAGGGCCAGGGTCTGTGCCGGCTTCTTTCTAGCAGGGGGTGGGGGAGGGGTGGGGTCTGTGCTTTGGGCACCAGGAGCAGGGTGGCAGCAGTGGCACTGGGAGGGATGGCTAGTGGGAATTTTGGGGTGGCTCTGTCTGATACAGGCTTCGTATTGGACTGGTATTGGCCAATATGGCTTGTTAAAAATCGGCCCTTGGTATCAGCCTAAATATCAGTGAACCCCTAGTGTTTAGGGGGCCTGCTTAGCTTGCATGTATGTGTCTTGAGGACTTGTGCAGTGTATGTGGGGATGCTTGTGTAGCAGCCCAAGAGGTTGGAATGTTCTATATCATTTCCTTCATGCCTTTCAAGCTATGATTATGTATGCTCAAATGGTGCATAAATTGGAGTGTTGTAATGTAAAGTATTTCAGAAGATCATATTAGTCATATGACTTTTTTCCTGTTGTTTCTAAACTTGAGTGCATTGTTTCATAAAAGAATTTAAAGGGGTTTATCATTTAAAACATAGTAGTTCATAAACTTGCACTTTGTGAATCTTCTGGTTTCTTAGTTTGTGTGTCTATAGCAGCAGGGTAGAGGAAACTTGTTCAGTTTCCAATATGAAATACATATGCAAAGACCTGGGCAAAAAAAAATCCAGAGCATCAGGGTTGTGGGGAGATGTAAACTTGACAAGTGCTCACATTTATGGAGACTGATGTTAGAAAAACTACATAACCTATGTTGTGTATAGGCTTTAGACAGGATGCCCACATCTAAATTCAAGCCAGGATTGTAAACTGCCTGCATTATCAGCAGATGTATTAATTTTAACCTCAGCCAGGTTTGTTCTGCACAGACCTCTCTGCCAGAACAGCTACTATTTCAAGTGCCGCTGTGCTGGTTTTTAGCCAAAAAAGAAGAAAACCATTCTGAATAGATGCTGATACTGAAATCTCTAAAAGGTGACCACTTCAGTTTGTAGGTAAAGCACAGCAATGGAGCAAACAAAGATGCAGCGCTGCAGTTTGTTCTGTAATTATACTATGTGTACACAGAACACTATGAAATGTTCCCTTCCCCCTTCTGCAGAATGTCTTAAAACATGGATTGTCAGCCTTTCATTAATGCAGGTCTCAGCTTGCAACCCAGCTAGTGCCGCAGGCCACCGCTTCCCTCTAGCCTCTCCTGGGAGGGTGAATAGAGGCTGCAGTGAGTAAGAACAGCTCTCCTCAAAATCTGGAGCAGATGGCTAGAGTGGCCAGATGCAAGAAGTATATCATTAGCAAAATACAGACCGAATCAAATGGCTGGGGATTGTCATGATTAAAATATGGACCAGATTTGACCTTAGGAGGTTAGATCCAACCCATGGGCCCAAGGTTGCCAACTCCTGTCCTAAAAGATTTTAAGCAGTTCAAATGTGGGAAAATTTGTTTTAGTCCAGATCAGATGAGAGACTCTAGTGGCAATTAGAACCAAAACATATACTATGGCTTTCACTCTCAAATTTGTATTATTTTAGTTTATAGTAGTATCATACATATACTTTAACGCAAGTAATAATTGCAATAATGATGTATGTATATGCATTTTATGTATGCATATAATACTGTGCATGAAATAGAGAGTTACATTCATGTTAGCTTTTTGTTGCTTTCATATAGATTCTGCTCTGTATTCAGCAAGTCTTCAGTATAACAAATATTTGACACACAGGACCCCCTACATGTGCAGGTAAAGGTGCAATGGGATCTAATGTATAGTCCACACAATTGCACTTTTTGTCATGCCCCACACACGCCCATGCCTGGGAGATGAAGCTGCTGCAGTCTCCCAGCCCCAGCTGCTGGGTACATCTCTGCTGCTGGAAACCTGGTCAGCTGACAGGGCTCCCAGCTGCAGGGGAGACCCTGCCACATGTGCACATTAAAGTTGGATACCAACCAGCCAGTACATGTTTTTGAGGTTTAACTTTAGCTGGTTCCACCTTTTTATGGCATGATAGGTACTTTGCATATGTAGCCAGTTTCAGTTAATTGCACAATTAATCAGCTAATTGCACAATACCCGTAAGGTGTAGAGGGAGCCACAAAGATAGACCAATGAAAGATGCCTTCCCTGTATCCTTCATCTTGTCAAACCTCAATGGACAAGTTCAGGAAATAATACAAGAGATTTATTCTCTCAAAATGATGGTCTGTTTCCTATTCATCTAGTCTTCAGTTTCCTCAAATTCAACAAAATACTACCTAATGTGTGATCTGAGAATGAGGTCAGTCCCAGAGCATATGAAAACAGCATAATATTTCAGTGTGGAAAATAACCTTTTTTTTTTTTT
>JAGPOW010000290.1:34278677-34293735 GCA_030014935.1 Caiman crocodilus | reverse complement strand
TGTATCACTCTTCTAAAACAGGGTATGCATCTAAAACATCTGTAATACTATGTGTACACTAGGCAGATTTTTCACAAAACGCTGGATTTGAAGCTTAAACTCCTAAATTGGAGTTCTTCCACAAAATTCTGAGATATTGATCAGATTAATTAACCTCTGTTTTTCAGCCCCTTTATCTGTCAAAGGGAGGCTGTTATTGTTGTTTTAGATGGAAGTGAGAGCTATAGAAAAGTCTACTGACATATGAAAAGGACATAATGAAACTTTATGAACGGAATATGAAAACTGAGTAACATGCTTCCATTTATAAATTAGAACTGAATTGACAATGAACACTTTTTCATGGCCTCATTATTTTCTGGTTCCATCATTCTGATGGGTTTGGGTCAGTGTTGTTTCTTCTTGGTATCAAATCATGTTGGTGTCAACTTTATAAAAGACTCTAGACTAAATTAAGTTTTCTGTAACACATGCTGCCTTTTGCTAAAGTTGTGTACTCTGTTTTCATGGTGGGATAGAGGAAAGTTAGGTGAGATTTTTGTCTTGTTTTTAGAGCGAAATGCACTAAGCTAGTGAAAATATAATTGAACTTACTCTCTTGTAATCACTAGTTCCCATCTTCTGTATTCAGTCAGACTAGCTTACTACATAAAAATCGCTTTTAATTTATTTAGCACTGCTGAGCCAATGTTACCGTGAAATAATTATTTGGATTCTCTTTTGGCTTGCAGATCAGCTGGCATGTTGGTTCAAATTCTGGCCTGTTGGCCCAGATCAAGTGTAGTTACCTCCATATAGCCAAACTTATATGAGAATCTTACTGAGAACTGTCAGTCTAACTTGTGAATTTGCATCTCTTTTGTTAGCTTTACTAAGCAGTGTGAAAAGCCATCCTTGAATTTCAAATTAAATGAACCGTGTTATAAATATAGAGTACCTTGTACTATCTTTAATTGTTTTTTGTAGTTACAATTAGATAGTTTTGGTTTGGTCTTAATCAACATTTTTATTTAATATTTTTGTTCTTTACTTTTAATTGTCTGACTCCTTTCAGAAGCCTGTAGCCAGCAACTCATTAAAAGTTTTAGTTATGTCATGAGCCAACAAGTTTTCATAGTTGTTAGGGTCAGAAGGGACCTCAGTAGATCATCAAGTCCAGCCCCCTACCCTGGGCAGGAAAGAGCACTGGGGTCACATTACCCCAGCCAGATGCTTGTCCAGTCTCTTCCTAAAGACCCCCAAGGTTGGGGGTCTACTTCTCTTGGAATCCCATTGCAGATTCTGGCAACCCTTACCATAAAGAAGTTCTTCCTGATGTCCAACCTAAATCTGCTGTCCATCAGTTTGTGGCCATTGTTCCTTGTTATTCCAAGGGGTTCCCTGTTAAACAGAGCATCTCCAATTTCTTACTGACCCCCCTCACCCCTGATGAATTTTAGTGGCCACAAGATCACCTCTCAGCCTTCTCTTGCAGAGGCTGAAGAGATCCAGATCCTTCAGTCTCTCCTCCAAGGGCCTTATCTGCAGGCCCCTAACCATATGAGTGGCCCACCTCTGCATCCTCTCATGGTTATCTACATCTCTTTTGGTGAATCTGATATCTTTTATTAGACCAACTTAAATAGTTGAGGAAAATTTTTTTTTTTTTTTTTTTTTTTTTTTAGCAAGCTTACTGACTGCCTGTCTGGCATGCGTACAGCCCAGCCTCTGGCTTCTTTACTAGTCATTCCATCCAGGAAGAGCACACACCAACTGCAGAGGCTTCCTCAGCCTGATGAAGGGTTTTTAAACCTGAACTTGCTAAAAATGTTTTTTCCAACTGTTTTAAGTTGGTCTAATAAAAGATATCCGATTCACCCAAAGAACCTTGTCTGCTTTTGTGCTTAGACCAACATGGCTACAACCTACACTTCTGTAGTTGTGTCATGGAAACTTTTATCTCAAAATTTAACTTTATTATCAAATGCACGTGTTAGTTCATAGTGCCAGTTATGCAGTATATCTCTACCATTCTAAATTCGTCTCTCTAGTTTGAATGTATTTTTTAAAAGAGAGAGAGAGAGAGAAATGCTTACTGACAAATGTTTAGTTGGTGCCTTCTTCCTCACATTGTCTATATACCTTTATGAATTTTAAACAGGAGAACTTCTGTTACAACTCTTCAGACCAGAAGAAGCAGCTGAGGTATACAGAGGACTGCAAGAAAGGAATCCTGAAAACTGGGCGTACTACAAAGGCTTAGAAAAGGCACTAAAACCTGGTAATGATTCTTGCTGTAACAGGAGCATCAAAGCTATTTTTGCCCAGTTGGGATTTATCTATACACTGAAAACTTCTAATCCACTTTGAGACTTATAGTTTAGCTTTTTTTTTTTTTTTTTTTTTTTTTTAAAAAGTAATGGCATATTTTTTTTCATTGTAACTTTGGAAGACTTTCATGACTTTGTTCTTTGGTGTCCTGTCTGTGTTCATCTAGTAAAAAGGAATATGGCAGATCAGTAAATGTCATCTCCTCACACAAACAGAAGGACTATGAATACACTCTAAATAGTAGACAGAAGGCAAAGTTCTTTGTGGGTTTTTGTTTTGTGTTTTATTCTGTTTGGCTTTTTTTTTTTTTTGCTTTGGTTTTGGGGATTTTTTTTTTGGTTTTTAAAGAATGGACTTAAAAAATTTTTTTTCCTATGTTTCTTTGTCATGGTATGACAGGTATGTAAATATCAGGCAGAAGTAATGAACTCTTTGTCAGTTCATTTACTTCATGTTTGAAGTACCTGTCAAATACAAAGTCTATTTCATGGCTCTTCTTGTATAGTTATATTTGATTTGATCTTTAACACAGGAATGGGACAGAGAAACCTTTTATAAAAAAGGGAAAATGCTTTTTTTTAAATCAACTGAGTGCAAAATATCTTTCACTTAAATAAACATATAGTCACTACTTTACTGCGTATTTCTGGGTTTTGTTTAGTTACCCAAAAACCTTAGTGGCTTACAAACTTTGTTTTATTCTAGCCAATATGTTGGAGAGGTTAAAGATCTATGAAGAAGCCTGGACTAAGTATCCGAGGGGTCTAGTTCCGAGAAGATTGCCATTAAATTTTTTATCTGGTAAGGGCATTTTTTGCAAGCAGATATTGCCAGTTTGCATCTACATACATATTTTATTTTTCTAAAAACTTCTACTAATAACATAAGAAATAAAATTGTAAAGTAATATTTGGTAAAACAAAATCAACAGGTCTTTTTTCCCCCAAGGTGAGAAATTTAAGGAATGCCTTGATAAGTTTCTACGAATGAATTTCAGCAAGGGCTGTCCACCTGTGTTCAATACCTTGAGATCACTGTATAAAGATAAAGAGAAGGTAAACAAATCTGTGAACATTTTGATAGTTCATTTGTGTTATAGCTATAGAAATGAAAACAACTTTTTTTTTTCCCCGACAAGATTTAGCCTCATTTTTGGCTTGAGATCTTGGTAGCTTTTTCCGGCAGTATTGTATATTGTTACTGTAGTTGTTTGTGTGGTGTGGGTTTTTTTCTGTGATATTTCTAGGTCATAAAAAAAAGTCTAGTAGTATATCTTCTGCTTTATAAACTTCTGTCTTGTCTTTGTATAGGCGGCAATCATAGAAGAATTGGTGGTAGGTTATGAAACTTCCCTTAAAAGCTGCCGATTATTTAATCCAAATGGTGAGTGTGAAGGACCTCATACTCTGTGAAAATACTGTGCCTGCTACATGTAAAATTTACTAATTTGGAGGTAGACACAAGTATTCTTGGGAAGAGTGAAGAAATGGGGAGAATCCTAGAAACTTTTCTTAAATATAGGCTGAAGTTTAGTCATTTTTTTTAATTTGAATACTGTAATGTTTCTACATCTTTACCCCTTATGTAATCATCCAAACTTCATAGCTTCTCTTGTAATTGGCAGTCTTCTTCCTCCAGTCAGTCTCCTTTTCAAAAGAATTTTTACCATGTAAAATATCAGAGATGAGAATCATTTATTGCTGTCTGCATAGGCTTGAGAAATTTTGATATCTGGGTTTATTATTCAAAGTCTATCATTTAGAAGGAAAAAAAAGGAAAGGAGAGGAAAAACAGAGTATTTGGTAGACTTTCCTGGAAAAATTCCAGTCATTAAGGTATTTTCACTGAAACTACAAATGCAACTTTCTTGGGTTTCAGAGGATCCATTATGGTACTTTACACTGTATTTACTCAAATATAAGACAGTCCTGAATATAAGACAGTCCCCCAATAATTAGATATGGAAAATGTACAAGTTTGTTATAATTTTCCAAGTATAGAATCTAATTATTGGAGGCTTGCCTTGAGATTTGCTACAGCAAGATAAATAAATATAAAGGGTAAGGTAGACCCCTTGCCCTCCGTCCCTAAAATTTCTTCCCCTGGCAGCCCCACTTGCTGTCAGACTATGTTCTCCCTGAACACAGAATTGAGGGGCAACTTTGAAAACACTGACTTGGAAATAAACATGCCTATAATAATTTCATATAGCTAAATCACTATGTATACCAATAAACTTAGTTTATCCAGAATTGATGCATTTTACCTTTTTTGGAAACCACATCAAGTTGTAACACAAGTATACCACACACTTTTGAGCAACACTTTTGTACCTATATAATACAATCTTCATGTAGTTAGTTGAGCTGGGCTCCAGCAGTCAATGATGTTTCAAGCCATGGTGATGCACAGCTCAGCACTGACTTGGTCAGCTCAGCACTGACCCTTCTCTTCCCTCCTCCTTCCCCCAAAAGATCCATGTGCTAATTAGCCCCTCACTTATGACTGGTGTTCTTGTCAAAAGTCCTTATATATGGGGGCTTGTCTTGTATTTGAATAAAGACCGTACAGTCTGTACTATCTTGGAATCCTTCTCAAGCTGTGAACAAAATTACTTTTCCTTGAAATTAAAATTGTTATTTGTTACAAGTTTGCATACAGAGTGTTTTTAATTCAGTGAAGTCTTGTGTATGGTCAAATGTGCTATCTAATTTAAGAAACTTGTCTGATCATTCACTTTATCTGCCTTTACAGTATTAAGCTAAACTGGAATTTCTTAACTGAAATGGAATTAAATGTTTAAACACAAACTCGCGCTGTTTTAAAAATTTAAACTGGTGCACATTTCCGTATACATGTGCCTGAAGAAGCCTCTCTTCTTGGCTTTCACTGAAAATATTAGAGATTTCAGAATGAAATTAAAGTGCAAATGTAATAGTGTGTCACATCATGAAAAAATGTAATATTTGGGGAACTTCTGTTTGTCAGGCATTGGTCCCAAGTCAGCAGTGAGCTTAATTTTACTTATGTGAAACAGTGAAGGCTATTCAAGTGCTTTCACGATTGAATTCTTGCAGTATCATGGATCAAGTGCACATAGCTTTCAACAGTTATAATTTAAGGCTAATATGGAAAATTATAATCTTTCCAGTCTCTTGGTGCGCTGCACATACTGTGTGTGCAAGTAAATCTCCCATCACTTGTATCAGTAGTATATTCCTTGTGTTACATTCTGGTAAATTGGAAAATATTACAATTGTTTTTTCCATAGATGATGGTAAAGAAGAACCCCCAACCACTTTACTCTGGGTCCAGTACTACTTGGCACAGCATTATGATAAAATTGGGCAGCCATCTCTGGCTCTGGAATACATAAATGCTGCTATAGAAAGTACTCCAACCTTAATAGAACTCTTCCTTGTGAAGGCTAAAATCTATAAGGTAACATTGATCGACTTATTCTTGGCTGTCAGGTGGGGCTTCTTGTGGCAAGACCTTTCAGCATAATTGTTACTTTCTTGTGTTTTTTGGCATGAATATTAACTGAGGGAGGAGGGGGTTTTGTATAAGCAAAACCTTTGCAAAATCTAAGATCTAGAGAGAGGCTTCTACCATTTTTTTTAGATGGATTTTTAAAAAAACACGCACATAGGAGTCTGTTTCAGATTGTAAATGGACTATTACCAAGAAAGTTACTACAGTGTACACTGTTAATTTCACAGTGGTGTTTAGGTCATATACTGGCAAATCTAATATTGATACTATATATCATATACTATATTTTGAATAATGTTTCAACAACTGATCTCACCCAGCTTCTCTACTTACTCAAAGTTAGCTTATTGTACTGAGAACTTATTTTTCAAAGATGCAGTGGATTTGTCTTTTGCAAAAGTATGGATTAAAAAGTCATCTTGATGTCCAGGCAGAATAAATAAGGGCACAGTAATACCATAATATACAACTGCATTGCTGGGATCTTGATTTGTTTAACAGTCTTAAAGAGAAACACTTGGTGCCTGGCTTTTTTATATTAATGTATGCATTTTGCATATTAATGTATGTATTATATTAATGTATGCATTTTGCAACTTCCTTACTTGATTTGTATTTCTTTTAAAGCATGCTGGTAATATTAAAGAAGCTGCAAGGTGGATGGATGAGGCCCAGGCCTTGGACACAGCAGACAGATTTATCAACTCCAAATGTGCAAAATACATGTTGAAAGCCAACTTGATTAAAGAGGCAGAAGAAATGTGTTCTAAGTTTACAAGGGTTTGTTCTGTTTACTATAGTTTTCAGTTAATAGATATAGCATAATCACACATGTAAAGTATCCTTATGATGACTTGTTTTGGAATCTCTATTTTGATCATTTATAAGCTTTACTCCCTGCTGTCCTCCCTCTCTCAGTTCAAACTACTCTGGTTGTTTACTTTTACTAGTATTGCTGTGACTAGATAATGAGTCCTTAGTTAAGATGATTCTTTTGCACTTAACGCATGGACTTAACATCTACCGTGTATGAAAATTGTAGCATATGCTCCCCACAACCACAGCGCTTCAAATGGAGAGAGAATTTGCTAAAAACTTAAGTAAATTCAGTAAGTTTAACATTGATTCTTCAAGATTCCTTCAAGATACATAGGAATATCTCTTGAACCAATTTTTTCTCCCAGATCTCATAGTTTTATAGTTCATAGGGTCAGAAGGGACCTGAACAGATCATCATTAGATATCAGGAGGCACTACTTCACAGTCAGGGTGGCTAGGATCTGGAACCAGCTTTCAAGGGAAATGGTGCTTGCTCCTACCTTGGGGGTCTTTAAAAGGAGGCTAGATAGACACCTTGGTGGGGTCGTTTGACCCCAGTACTCTTTCCTGCCCATGGCAGGGTGTCGAACTTGATGATCTGCTCAGGTTCCTTCTGACCCCTGCCAACTACGAAACTGTCAAGTTCAACCTCCTGCCATGGGCAGGAAAGAATGCTGGGGTCAAATGACCCCAGGAAGGTGATTATCTATCCTCCTTTTGAAGACCCCCCTGGGTAGGGGGGCAAGCACCACTTCCCTTGGAAATTTAGTTTCAGATCCCAGCTGCCCTGACTGTGAAGTAGTGCTTCCTGATGTCCAGTTTGGACCTGCTCTCAGTCAACTTATAACCATTATTCCTAGTTACTCCTGGTAGTGCTCGGGGGAACAAGGTCTCTCCTGTTCCCACAGGTTCTCTCCCATTCCCGGGATAACAGCCTTTCCTCATGGTTTCCATGTCATTGGTTGGGAAAGGGCCACTGAGGTCTGTTCATCTCTTTCAGTCTTCTGGTCAGTAATATCCTTCCATACCCCCTGGTCAGTGCTCTGTGCCTGATGGCCTTCAAGGCAAGGTTCATTTTATTTGAAGTCTCAAGAGAAGTCAGAGTTAGGTGGAAGTAAAAATTTGCATTCTGCATGCTCATTTTATTTTGCCTTGTAACTTATGGCATGGACAAATATAGTTTTATGTGGGTTCTCATTTTTAATTTATAAAAAAAACTTGTAGAGTCAGTCAAAAGTCAGTGAAATCTTGTTGTGTAAAATACATTTTAAGATTTCTTTTAAGCATGAGTAATCACTTGTTGCCATTTTTAAACAAAAGGTTATTTTGCAATATGGGCTGACATGCCGTTATCACAGTATTCGCAAAGTATTGCTTTCTTTCAAAAGAGGTACAACCAATGGAGCTATGTTGGCATTAGCCAGGATTTAGGTTGCTGTCATTAACCTGCTTCTCCCTTCCTTTTGGGAGACAGGAGAGAAAAAACAAGTGTGCCTAAGCAAAGGATGTGTGGGGAAACAGGAAGAAGAATTTGGGGTGTATGCAGACAAGGCAGGAGCCTGAGAAGAGAGGGTAAAACTGGTTGATATACTCAGTTTTTTTGCATTCTGCTGACAGGGCAGAGTTGCTGTAAACCCAGTTTAACTGGTCCTTAAGCTCCAGCTGTTTTGTAGAACTAATGTAGAGCAGCCAAACTGTACCAGTGAAGTGCACCCTTAAGTTAGATTTTTTTTAAAATACAATTTGAGGTTGATGCTGTACATATTCATGTATTAGAAACATCTCATAGGAGCATTCTTTTTGGATTGTTTTTTTGGTCTGGATTTGATTTATGAAGGTTTTTAAAATTAAAAAAAAAAAAAATGTAATTGTGGAGCTTCTTCCCTATTCACCCTTCATTACATCCATTCTGTGCCCCCTGATTTGATGAAGAGATCTTGTTTTAAAAAAAAAAAAAAAGTTTATGATCATGCCATTAAAGACTTTAGTGAAATGCCTGTGTACTTAGGAGGCCAAATTAACAGGGAAACCTTAATTTTTGGTATTCTCTGTCATTTGAGTTGATGATTTTGAAAGCTGTTTTTCTTAACATCATATTTGTATATGTACTTTGACATATGACATTTATTTTATACATCTTCAAAAACTGTGATGTACTGCTTATAATGTGACCTTTTTTTAAAATGACTTAGAAATATTTCTAATATTTCTATTTTTGGTTTTAGGAAGGAACCTCAGCTGTAGAAAACTTGAATGAAATGCAGTGCATGTGGTTCCAGACAGAATGTGCCCAGGCTTATAAAGCAATGAATAAATTTGGAGAAGCACTTAAGAAATGCCATGAAATTGAGAGAGTATGTACCTAGTAAACTTCAGTCTAAGATTTCTAGTTTAGCTTTACTGTAATGACATTTTTGCATCTGAATATCAATGTTTACATTTTGTACTTCTATAAATCTTTGTGGTTTGTAGCCTTCCAAACCCTTGTCTTAACTTGTAACTGCTGTTATTTAAGATGCAGTCCTGCAAACTTAATCATGTCAGTAGCGCAGGTGTGCTTGGTGGAAATATTATGAGCAGCATAAAAACCTAAATCAGGGGTTACTTCACATGGATGTTCACAAACAAGACCATGTATAATGCTGTGCACAGTCCCAAAGTACCATAAAGTCTGATTGAGAGGATTTGCTATGCTTGTATTCCTACAGAATCAGAGAGACGCAAGTTATTACAAGGCAACTAATTATATTAGTAACTTTTGATAACAATATAATTGTTATATATTTCCTTATCTTGAGAATATAGATAAATATGGGAGTTTATGGAGGAATTTCCATTGCTCCTGGAAGTCAAGTCTGTTTTTCATCAGATTTTTTTGATGAAGAGTATCAAAACTCTGACATTTTCAAGTTGACTATTGAAGATGGACTTTTCCATCCCCACCCTTACATTTTCTTCAAAAAAAGTTAAATGTATGAAATGTTGTTTCTGTTTCTGAGTGCTTGCTAAATAACGTTGTTTTGTGTTAGCATTTTGTAGAAATTACAGATGACCAGTTTGACTTCCACACTTACTGTATGAGGAAGATTACACTTAGGTCTTATGTGGATTTGTTAAAGCTAGAAGATGTACTTCGACAGCATCCGTTTTACTTCAAGGCAGCACGAATTGCCATAGAAATATATTTGAAACTTCATGATAACCCCCTAACAGATGAGAATAAAGAACACGAAGCTGATACAGGTATAATACTGGATTTGTGTGTGTACTTCAACTGGCTGTTGAATATACTGTAAATACCTAGCTTTCTTGTTTGACATTTCCCAGTAAATTATTGCATGGTTATAGCATTTATCAGTCAGGAAGCCATTAGTTGGCCTGTAACAAGTAAATGATGATGCTCTATTTAAAAAAAGAAAAAGGTTACTGTGCATTCTATTTATGCAACACAAGTAGTAGCTAAATTCTGTTTTTAATAGGGCAGGTATAAAATGGTCTTTTCTCTCTTCAAGAAATTCAAGAATAAAAAATATGCAAACAATTTTGAGAATACAGCAGGTCTTGCGCATTTCATTGTCTCTTTTTCTACCATAACAGATCTACAGAGTTGTATTTGAAGCATCTTTCCTTTTAAGTACATTTTATTAGAATTCAGAGGCAAGCTGCAGTTTTTTAGAAAAATTGAGCTGTGCCATTATTCTTGTATATAAAGACTAAGACTGATATTTTATGAGTAATAATAATGAAAAAAATTCTATTACCTAGAGAAAATTTGGGTGACTTGTTTTGGGGGTTTATGGGGAAGAAAGGAGAGTGCTAAATCTTAAAAATAAGAGTTAAAAGATTTCAACAGTTCACTGAAATCTCTCCCTGTCTTTTTTTTTTAACTTTGATAATTTGAGGATCAGATAAAAAGGGTGCAGATGCAGTAGTTAGTTTTATTTTTGCAGGTCACTTTTTTTCTTTTGTTCATTTTAAAATGGTTTTCCAGTGTGTTTTGATTATGAAGGAAATGTGAATTAAATGTAAAACAAAGCAGCATGATCTTAAACCTTCCTCTTAATCTGGGACATTAAAGGTTAGGCAGAATAACTGTATATGTCAAGATTTAGTTTTTACCTCTTTTTCTGAAATGGCTAATTGTGTTAAGCTTAATTTTTTTCTTTAGTTATAGCAAGGTAGACAACTCCTTGGGTTCTGACTTCTGCAGTCAACTTTAAGTTACTTAACATCTCAGCTCTCAGTGGGGTCTTCCAGTATTATATGCTATTCTACCTAGTTTAGGGGGTGGCCAACCACTTGCAACACAAGTGGCACACAGCAGATTGGACAGGGGACAGAAAGGAGAAGAGTGGGATCACAGTGGTACTCAGAGGTTACAGGCTTACTTCAGCACACTTGCCTAAAAGATTGGCCCCCAGTGGCCTAGTTCTTCCATTCTGTTGTGGCTAATCTATCAGTGCATGTAAATGAGAATCATTTCTGAATTCAAAGTAGTCACGGTAGGTGGCCGTGGTTTGAGGTAGGAACTTGTATGCAGCTTAAATGTCATGATATTCTATGTATAATCTCGTTTTCTGTTGAAACATACTCTGTGTACAGCTAATATGTCTGATAAAGAGCTAAAGAAGCTACGCAATAAGCAACGAAGAGCACAGAAGAAAGCACAACTGGAGGAAGAGAAAAAGAATGCGGAGAAAGAAAAGCAGCAAAGGAATCAAAAGAAGAAGAAAGATGATGATGATGAAGAAATTGGAGGACCTAAAGAGGAACTTATCCCTGAGAAACTAGCAAAGGTACTTGCTTAGCACAACATTGAACATGGCTCAGTGTACTACATTGAATATACACATAGAAGAGCTGTGCAAATAAAATGTAACAATATGTGGCTTACATTTTTAAGTGCCACTGTTTCAAAAACTGGTTTCTGGGCCTCTTATCTCAGAATGCATTTAAGCAACAGGTATTATGGAAGAATTACTTTAGTCTCTCAGCCTTCAAAGATAGCAGCACACCTTGCAGCAGGAACTGTTTGGCACCTATTCCTTATAGGGTAGATACATCTTTACTAGGTCACTAAATTAGGTCTGCCTTCAAGTTAAACAGGTTGTAGATCTCTGTATGCAAGAGATTAATCATTATGTTCTTCATTACACATAGTAATATGCATGTTTTTGAGTTGCACAGCATTTGTGGAACTGGTAGGACAAGAACACAGATAATGAGTATTTTCATTGAGTGAGGAAACCTGGGTGAATTTACTTGGGGTTGGTCTTAGACTGGAAGGATGGTTTGTGATTTGATTAAGACAGCTTGGCAACCATTTACTAGCAGAGGCTGCCATTCACAATTTGGCCCCCACTGACTGCAGGCCACAAAACTCTGCAGCTGCCTGTGCTTTCACTCATTGCAGCTCTCCAGCCACTCTGTAACAAGGATAAGTGTAGATGTGGCAGGGCAGCAGGCTCTGCAGTGGGAGGGGAGCATTGCAGAGGGTGGCAAAGTGTACCTCCATGCCATCGATTTCCCCATGCCAGATTAGACCACTTCGCAGGTTGGCAGCCCGTGAATTAAGGATTAGTTTATACTCAAACTAATAGGTAGATGAAAGACAGTATTTGAAAAGACATCATGTAATTAAAATAGGCTTTGGATGAAATTGTATAAAGGGGAAAAAATTGAAAAGTATAAATAAAATATGAGAAGCTTAGGTTGGAAACTTGTCAGCTCTTCATCTTTTGTAAAGAACTTGAATTTGGTGGGGTTGAGGTTAACTGAAAGCATATGGTAACAGGAAAAGGAAGTCAGTGACCTGAAAAATTGATTTGTTATGCATCTTAATAGTTTGGATCAGCTCGAATTTTAAATATTTGAAAAAGGAATTACACTAATGCACATTACACTTTCACATAATGCTAGCAAAGATTGAATAATTGTTAAGAGGGGTAGACCAATATTACTGGTTATGCATCCAAGATGAATGAGGCAAATAAAATATTGAGAATTTTTTAGATAGAATAGGAATGAACTGCATTTGAATGAAAAAGGGATATAGGTACAGAAGATTTGTAGCTTAGCTTTTGCTTTTTTGTATTAATAATGTAGTTTTGAGCCCTGGAACACTGCTTTAGAATGAAGTGCTATATTTGTCTGTGTTAATTATCTTTTTGAATTCTGTTAATACTCTTAGAGGTGGACTTTTCAAATAGCGGTAAACAAATGTGTGACTAATCTATGCATGCCATTTCTATGAATTTGTACATGCCTCATAATTTTATATGCAAACGTGTAAAGAAATAGTAGAAATCCTGTAAGGTGTTCAGCTTCTTTCTCATAAGAATACTAAACAAAAAAAAAAATACAAACAAATCCTTAATTCTCAAGGCAGTCCCATCTGATAAATGACTAAAATTGGTATTTGACTTTTTCCAAAGAAGTGTGTTAAATAAAACTCATTGCCAGTGATATGAGTAACAACTGACACTTCTTGATTTCTGTCAGTTTCTAGATATTAGACATCTGAGCTGCATTAGGAGTTAAGGGCATATTTTATATAGCAGAAAGTCATAGTAAAATGTGTTTTAGCCTTGGGTTTCTAATCCCTAAAGGGGAGAGATGGTATATCCTAGCCTGTCCTTGCTGTCTGTTGGCCAGGCATCTCTGACAGAACAGCTCCTTTGTTTCAGATGGCTATCATCTTCCATGTCAGAAAAATGAATTAGTCATTCCAGCTGAACTCATTTGGCAGTTACTTTCCCACCTTTTTTTAAGGGTTTTTCTGCCCGCAGGCTGGCGATTTCCAGGAATACAGTTATACATCCCTCTGCGATAAGATGGAAAGACTTTCTTGTGGAATTAGACTAACAAGCTCCTGCTCCAAAACGTTCTTTGCTTCACTCTCAACTGAAACTAACTTTCTTCGGGTGGGCTCTAAGGAATCGTAGTACAGGTCCCATCAGAGAAACAGAAGTACATGATTACAACTCTGCTTCTTTTATGGAGATAACCAGTAGATTCAGGTGATGGTTTCTCATCCCCTGTTGCCAGTAGGGTGATGTCAAGCCATTCTTTTTTACAAGTGGGTCAGGGGTTAAAAAAAAAAATCTTGATACACGTTTCCCTTGCTTTATGCAGGTTCTGTATGTGTGAATTTGCTCTTATGTGAATGACCCTTTTTATAACAATTTTGGTTATGTGTGAGGTAAATTCACTTCTGTGTAACTGGTGTGATGGAAGCCCATAGTAAGCTGCTTTGTGTGCTGCATTGTAGGAGTGACACACATCAAAATATAGTCTCTTGTGTGGATCTGTGCTCCTCACTTGTTGTCTGTGATACGTGTTTCTGTAGTTGCCATCCCCATTATGATAGTGCCCTGTGCTTGTGTGTACTGTCTGCTGTTGGTGAGTATCAAATTGTCTTGTAAAAGTGGTAGAAATAGGTCTGGGAATCAGTATAGTCGAGACCTTGGAACATATCCCTATTTGTTACCTTGTACCTTTATGCAAATTTGAGTTATGCGCCGTTTTCCAGAGACATGTACAGTATAAAGCAAGGGAGACCTGTACCAGGAAATCACTGTCTGATTCTGTACTCAAGCTGAGGACCTATATTGGTGAGTTACTGCTGCTAAACCAGGAGAGTTGTCTAGTAGAGAGTCTAGGAAAACATTAAGTCTGGTGTAGATCTTTAGTTCCTCTTTCCCATCTGGGCTTTTTGTTCCTGTTAGTGAAAACCATGGGCTGCCATGCTATGGATCACTTGTTGTAGTGATCCTTGAATGGTGCGTCACCTGACTGGGCACTAATTTAAAAAAAAAAAAGTGTGTGTGTAAGTTGAATCAACAGATTTCAGCATATGAACTTCTAATTCCTGTGTGTGGAGTTGTAAGTGAAGGCCTTATGTTTGCTTTCCAAGTTCAGTTGCAAGCTTAACTACACAGCTGTTGCTGCTGTTTTTTATAAAGTTCCTTGAAGATAGGTTATATAGTTTCATGGTCATTGGGGTCAGAAGGGACCTGAGCAGATCATCAAGTCCAACCCCATGCCATGGGTAGGAAAGAATGCTGGGGTCAACGACCCCAGCAAGGTGTCTGTCTAGCCTCCTTTTGAAGACCCCCAGGGTAGGAGCAAGCACCACTTCCTTTCGAAGTTGGTTCCAGAGCCTAGCCACCCTGACAATGAAGTAGCACCTCCTGATATCTAGCCTGAATTTACTCTGTCAACTTATGGCCATTATTTCTTGTTGCTCCCACTAGTGCTCAGGGGAACAGAGACTCTCTCCCATTGCCTGCTGGTCTCCCTTGGCCAATTTATAGATGGCCACCAGATCCCCCCTCAGCTTTTTCTTGTGGAGGTTCAGGTCTCGTAGCCTCTCCTTGTAGGGCCTGCCCTGCTGCCTTCCGATCATGCGAGTGGCCCTCCTCTGGACCCTCTC
>JAGPOW010000290.1:34250987-34270114 GCA_030014935.1 Caiman crocodilus | reverse complement strand
GACAGGACCTGCCCTTAACAAACCCATGCTGGTTGCCCTTCAGCATAAAGTCCCCTGCTGGTCCCTCACAGATGTGGGACTTGAGAATTTTCTCAAAGACCTTTCCCAGATCTGAGGTGACACTGACAGGCCTGTAGTTCTCCGGGTCCTCTTTCTTCCCCTTCTTAAAGATGGGAACCACACTGGCCACCTTCCGGTCCTTCGGCACTTGTCCAGAGCTCCAAGAGCGCTCGTATAACCGAGCCGAGGGCTCGGCAATCATCCCCGCCAGCTCCCTCAACACCCTTGGGTGCAGGTCATCCGGACCTGCCTACTTGAAGACACCCAGCCCTTCCAGAAGCCCTTCCACTAGGTCAACCCTCACCCTTGGCCTACTAGTGATTTTCAAGGGGGAAGTCAAGCTTATAAATACTTGTAAAAGTTTTCCATCCTGTGGAAGTAAGATTTTTTTTTAACCAAAACAGTTCTCTAATTGGGATGAAAAAGGCATCATCTCAATTAAACAAAATCCTGGGGAAAACTTATTGTTTTAAGGTCAAACAATTCGCTTAACTTCTGGTTCTTAAACATTTTTTGAGTTTGAAGTTAAAACAAAAAAAAGCTTTTGGTTAAAACAGGATACTTGTGCACTTGTTACAGGTGTTTTCTGACTTTTTAAATGAAATGTATTACCTCTTCATGCCACTTCAGTAAGACCAGATTATTTTTAATTATCTCACAAACTGTTTCAATGAAAACTTTATAGCTACTTCCTAGTTATCTACCTTTTCTTTACTTTGTATATATCTTTAATTGAAAAATTTCAACTTCACTATTCATGTAAAAGAGCAAGTTGTTTTTTTCTTCTTAAGTTAAATGTATTTTGCTGTGATTCCTGATGGTAAAAAGCATCTAGAATTTTGGTTTTTTTATGTTGAGATCTATTTCCTTTCTACCCAATAGTATCTGAAAGTAAAGACCTGCCCAACGTAGTTAGAACAGTGTTAAATCAAGAAATTGATCGCCTTTTTGGAGCAACTAATCCAAAGAACTTCAATGAAGCTTTTCTTAAGAAGAACTATGACTCCCTACCACATAGGTTATCAGGTACTTTATTTGTTTTGTTGTTACTAAACTAAGTTGTTCGTTTTGTTGTGGGTTTTTTTTGCTTTTGGAATTTACCTCAGACCCTCACTTTTTCTTCCTCTTCCATTTCTTCCATATAGCACAGGACTTTGTTCCCATACTGCTAATATCACAGGCTACTGTTGCCATCAGGAATAGTTTCTTGTATCCATTTCAAATCTAAGTTGAAAACATAACTTCCTGTTTGCCTATATATTTTAATTTCTCTCCCTGTATGCCACAGCTGTGGGCTTCACTGCATATAAATCTTTGGACCATCTGTGGCCCATCGTCACTTCTGACATAATTGCTGAATTGTCATGAAAGATCTTTTTAATGGTAACTATATTTAACTCTCTAGAATATTTTAGGATACAGTTTGTATGAAGTATGTTAAAAAGTAACTGTACTGTATTGATTTAAGTTTAAAATAACCTGGAGATGAGATGTTTTCATGAGAGAGTGATAAAATTATTTTTCTGTCTCCATCTTAAAACAGATTTTTTTTGTACTGGCTTTTATGCTATTAAAATTACTCCTGCACTCTCACCTGCTTAAATCAAAATGCACCATCAAATTAATGAATCCAGTAGGCTAACCAAGCTGTAGTTTTTGGCAGTTGTTGATTTATGCTGTAGCTTTAGTCTAATATGCATGTTTGACCACCTTCACAATAAGTATTAATATATAATGAGAGAACTTCCTGCTACGGCTTGATTTGAACTTTGTTCATGAGGTAGAAGCCTACAGAATTGTTTGTAACAATTGGAAGCACTAACTCCTTACCCTGTGGTTGAACTTGGGCATCTGTACATTCCTGTTCTTCTAGTAAATGGCTCTGAAAGTCACTAACAAAGTTTCTCACCCTCCTCTAATGGCTGGCCTACAAAGATAGCAACCTACTGCTGTCATAGAACCCAGGTGGTTTCCTGAGTTCATATACAAGCAGTTTGCACTCTTCTGAATTTACACCAGGTTGCCCAATTAAGAATGAGACATTCAGCTCTGTGGGTCAGCTTTTATTTTAGTGGATGCCACTTTTCTGATTGCTGGAGCTTATAAGGAGTGCCATTTGGCTGACTGCTACAGCTTCCTTCAAAATAAAAGCTACATTGGACAACAGGAACACTTCAGTGATCCTGTGAAGCTCTGCTGTGGGTCTGGAAACCTTCAAATATTTCCCAACATCTTTTCCCAGCCAGGGGTGTTTTAGGAGCCTAATGCTATAAAGGATACGAGTTCTACAGTACCCATTACAGAGAGCTCTGCAACTTAAGCTGATGTATACTCAGATGGTGACAATTCAGATGGAGGTCAGTGTCCATGAACTGTGTGTCATGGAATTTTTGTTGTGCATTTTTGCAAATTAAAATGCACATCCATTTGGCATTTGGTGGAGCAGAGTAAGGCATTAAGGCAGGCCTGGGGCCATATGTTGAATGAGGACAACAAATAGAAATCCTAAAAAAGTACCCATTCACTGAGTGAAGCACAGGTCCCCTATAATTAAGTGGTATAATAACAGGCTGTTGTATATTTGCAAGGGAGCCAACTTGTGGTTGTACAGGTAACTTTTAATATTGACCATTGAACTTCAGACCACCTGACTTTGGAATCTTTATATAGCTTTTGGATCTGATAGAATAAAAAAAATGTGTACCATTAATGATAAAAATACTATGTTGAAGCAAGTGTCTTTATAGTAGCTTTTGGCAGCCAAACTGAGTTCCTCCCTTGTGTAAAATGCTAGCTAGATTATTACATTTGTGTAGGTTCCCTAATGCATGTTTAATCTTATGATACTGGTGAAACATCTTCATCTGGAAGACCAGTGAGAACTGTAAAGCCTCCATTTCCACTTGACCTCACCACTGGAAACCTACTCCCACTTACTTCTGCCTAGTAGTTTGTCATATAGCTCTTAAATGTTGTGTTTTGCCATTGGATGGAAAAAAAATTCCCTTTCCCAAGGGTGATTACACATCACAGTGACTGCCACAGTAATATATGAGCAATATTGATGCAAGTTACTGCACTCAGTCTTGCCATTTATGTCTCATCTAGTGCCTGGTGGTGGCTCCCTCAAAATAAATTAATTCATGTAGATACCATCTTTGCAGATTGAAGTTTACATAGTGGTTTTTATCTTAATATTTTTTTCACATGGACTCTTGAGTACTAAAACCAGGCTTGGAATATTCATTGGTTTCCTCAAATAAAGAGAACATTAAGTTAAAAGTTTCCAACTGAACTGGTCTAGAATGCAGTATTCCAGTTCTTGAAGTTATGTAGTCTTGATTTTGCTAAAGACTTGCTTTTTCTCTTGTAGCTGCCAAAATGATGTACTATTTAGATCCTTCCAGTCAAAAAAGAGCAGTGGAGTTGGCGGTGTCCCTCGATGAATCACTCTCTAACAGAAATCTTCAGGTAAAAGATGGTTTTTGTGATATCTGAGGGCCCTTCTAGATGCCGAGAACAGGATTTGTAGGTCCTGTTTCACCTCCAGTGGTATCGTCACCCTAAAGCTTTTTAGCCTTTTTAGAAAAAATATTTTGGATATTTGGGAAGCTTTCTTTTTATTTGTATGAATAACTTCCTGTATCAATTTTTATGTAATTCTATTTTGCAGATGAGCAAAAAAATGTGACTTCGGGTTGCATTTGTCAATCCTGTAAATAGTTTCTTTCTCCTTTGAACGCTAACTCAGTTAAGTCCAGGGGTCCTGTATTTCTGGCGTATATAGTTTTCAAATCAGTTAACTTAACCTCTGCCCTTTAGGAAAAGACTAGCATAGGCAAGAATGCGTATTATTGGATCTTCAGGATTAGGATTTCAGAATAGAGTTCATATTTACAGCTGTTGGGTTGGATTGGTGGTATAATCATAATGGTCCAGGAAATATTCAGGAGGAAGGATTTTTTCCTTCCTTTTGCTGATAACTTTTATTGTACCACCTTAGACAAGTTTTCATCCAAGCAACTCCGAGCAAATTGAAAATGGAGAGATCAAAACTTCCTGAATTTGTGTTCAAAGGTCCTTTAACTACCTTTTTTCCCCTCTCTTGCCATTGTATTTACCTTGACATTTAGTACAAACATCAGACTCTTTTTTCATTATGCTTTGTAAACTCGTGCTCCCAGGGCGTGGCTGGTAGGAACACTCATAGTTCATATTTGAACCTCTTGGCAAGCAGTAAGCTCCATTGTATGTCCATTTGTCCAGGTTGTTTCTAACCGGAAATCATTTCTCTGCACTTAATGCTCCAGTTTGTTGGGGTGAAAAACTCACATTTTTCTTCAGGAGAAAAAATCACAGTATCATTTTGCTATACATGAAATAGCCTGCTGATCCCATTTCCTTAACCAGTTAATGGCAATCTGAGTCTTAGGCTGACCTGTATGTTATCATTTCCAGCCAACTTACTTTTAAGAATGTCTTTGTCTTTGTAATTTGTATAGAATTCCCTATGCTTTGTCTAGAGTATCTCATCCTTCTGGTCTAAAAACTTTGTCAATGGCTATCTAGCTGTCTTCACTTTATTTTTATATGTTTTTTTTTCTTACAGACCCTTTTTTGCAGTTGAATACAAGTTCATTTTGTGGTTTTTTGAGGGGGGGGTTGTTTTAAATGAGGCACATCACAGTAATCCTTGAGTCTCCAATAATTTTGATCCATTCCAAGTAGCTCTAGCATTTCTGTTTTTATAAACTTTTTAATAGAAAATTCTGGTTAGTTTGGGGACATGCAGGAATTGGAATATGTTTCCTTGGAAAGGGTTTCTCCAGTCTGAATTGAATTCCTAGTCAGAAATGAAGAGGGAGAACAGACCAACCTTGCTGACAAGTATAAAGTAATGTACATGGGGAAAAATAACTTCCGCTATATGCATGCATAGTACTGGACTCTAAATTAACTTTTATAACTTGAGAAAGAGGCCTTGGGGACATTGTTTTCAGAGAATTATCTACATCAGCCTAATATGTAGCAGCAACCAAAATGCCAATAAAACATTGGGGATCATTCCAGCCCCCAAGAAAAATATTTCAGAGGTTTTGAATTCATCTCCATGCAGGATGGAAATCTGTCTGAAATTAAAATATTTATGGTATGGGAAAGCTGTTCCACCAGCATTTCATTTGATAGGAAAATGTTTAAGTACTTTTCTGACAGCATTTGTGTTCTAGCTGCACTTGTCAGAGCAGAAGATTCTGTAATCTTGTATTTACTTGCTTATGAGTTGCACCTTTGATACAGGAGTTAAGTCAGAGGCATTGTTTTTTTAGAATTCCAAAATAAAGCAAGGCGTCTTCTGCTTCAGCATATATTTCAGCCTGCGTTTACTGAACTCTGCAATATAGAATTTGGTTATACGGCCACAAAAAACAATTTTCAGTTCAAACAAGTTTAGAGCTGTTAAAGCTACCAAACAATTAGACACGAAACTAGACCCCTTCTAAAATTAATGAAAGACAAAAATTCTCGACATTGGATGAGGAGACATCACTAGCATTAACATCCAGGAAATCGTCATTTGGGAGCTTATCTCCACCAGCAAGGAAGTAATGGATGGACATATCTTGTACTCCAGGTGTCAAAACACAGACTGCTATGCAAAGCCTGGAAACTAATTGGTGGGAGGCAGATGGGCTATCCAAGCCCAGACTTAAGAGGAAGCTTTTAGCAAGGAGGGTAGCACCAGTGATTAACATCATAGAGCAGATGAAAGCAACAGCAAATAGCACAAGAATGAGAGACTGGTTTCCACCTACTGGTGCTGGCATGATGCAGTGTAGATGAGGCAAGTCTGCACTGCCTCTTGCTGCAGCTCCGTGGCTGAAAATGTTTAGATGAGTTCCCACTAATAACATGGTAAGAGTGCTTTTTGTAAGAAGTGTGGGATTTTATGAAGAATATCTATGAAAAAGAAAATGAGGAATTTCCATTTTTGTTTTTGGTGCATCAATCCCAACAAGTTACGCTACTACAGTATCCAAATACTTAAGAAAAATATTTGGTGATTACTTGGACACTAATTTTAGACAAAATAAGTAATTATATTTAAATTGAACATTGTCTTTGGAATTTCTGGCTACTACTTGTAGTGTTGTCTTTTTACTGTTTGTACCACCCTATGGGTTCGGAGAGGGTGCTAATACCCTGACACCAGGCTCTCCCCCACCCCTGGCTATACCTCACCTCCAGTCTATGGCCTGCCACACCTTTGTTATTCAAATGTTTGTTGGTGAGGGAAGCAGTCCCTGAGCCAGGATTAACTTTGCTAATTTGTATTAGGCCTTTATATCTCCTCGAGTGTGTCCCCTTTAAGGAAGCACTCCCATGGGTTTCTGGGGACTTGTTGGGGTCTCAGTGGTCATAGCCATGGCCTTCTTTCTCCCACCACATCATCAGCATAGGTCCACTGTTTTAGACCTCAGCTACTAGCCGTGCCTTTGTGGGAGCCCCTCCTGTGGTTTCAGTCTCAATGCTGGCCTCCACCCCTTTAGCTCAGGGCTAGCTCCTGACACAAGTAGTAAGGGGGTGCCACCCAGGCACCCCTGCTCATGGCCTCCTCTACCACTGTAGCCACAACCCAATCCTCAGGTGCAAACAACAAAAACATGAGCCAGCTGTTTCATAACATAAATACTTCCTTCCTCATGATACATGTTGCCCCTAGGCCCTACCACTGTAAGATTCTCTTTCCCCAGCTCCCTTGGGTGGGATGGGTGCCTGTCTGTCTGTCTCCAGTAGCCCCTCACTCCCAGGAGCTCCTCTCTCTGCTGCAGACAGGGGTTCCCCCAGCCTGGTTAGAGATGGGTTTACATATCCCCAAGCCAAATAGTCTCCTTCCAGTCATGTGCCTGGATCTTCTGTACCCCATGACCAGTGCAGCTAATTGTTTCATTAGCTGCCTGGCTTTATGAATCCTGGACCCAGTCCACCTGAGCTGTTACTCCTTACTGCCCTTCCTGGCCCCGAGTCTCTCACCCAGTCAGGCCTTTCTAGTAACAGGAACAGAAATGCTGTCTTTTTAAAAGACCTCAAAATGACAGGGGTAGCAACTTAAACTTAGTGTGAAGCTCTGGTTCCGGAGTACACTAGTCCTTTAAATATGTTTGCGAATTTGTGTGTTTGTGTTCTCAAACTAAATCTGCATGTTTGTATAAGAATATGTACACTGTTCTTCACAGGGTAACTAAACGTCTTCAGTTTTTTAATTTAAAATAATTTTCTTGTTTAAAACGTATTTAAAATTAAATGTGAAATTGATCAACTTTGATAGCCTAAACATAATATCATCTCATCTATTATCATCACTTAGAATAAATATATCCAAACAGTATGTGCTTGCTGCTGAAGTTTATAGAGACTATTGCAGTGGAGGAAGTCGGTGGCTAAGCACTTGTAACCAGTTTGTTGAAGTGATAAACCATTTTTTGGCACTAATCTTGTTGTAGGCCTAGAGAAATTACCTCACTTAAATTCTTCTCAGTTTAATCCAACTAAATGTAGTGTGTTCAAACTTTGAAAAATTAAAGGTTGAAAAAGCATGACTCCCTCCTCTTGCAAATGATTAATATGGATTAGGGTGCAAGAGGCTAAGATATATCAGGTCTAAAATCTGGAACACCAGCAATTGTAGTGGCCAGAAGCAATCAACCCAGTTCACTACTTAAATCCTTTTTTGCTTTTAACAATGTATTGTTTAACAATTTAAAACCAGATTTGAAATGCTGGCTTTCTGTATTTTTAATTGTATCTCAGTTTTCATCCAAAAGCAACTTTACACAAGTCTAGTTAGAAATGAATGCAGTACACAAAAAATGTCACCCATTTTCTAACCTAATGTAAAAACTAATAATGTGAATACATTTTTTGTTGGGATGTAGGGTAGCTTAATTGTGTACAAGTAGTGTATTCTAATTAATAAAAGCATTACATTATTTGTAGAGGCTATATTTAGTTGCAGATAAATTTGCTGATAATCCACATAGTGAACAGCTGAGGAGAATCAGTTATACTGTAGGAAAATAAGTGAAGCACATATGCAGAGCAAGATCAAAACTGATCTAAGTCAAGGCTTCTTACTGATATTCATTGTTTTTTTTAAAAGGAGGCAGCAACTTAAATTACTGGCTCTTTAACCCTTGGTCTTCATGGCCGTGTCCACACATGGTGTGGACATTTGGCTCCCTGAGGATAACTAGCATTGGCACACCTTGCACTGCTGCTAGTTGTCCCTGGAGAACTCCTGTTCCGCATGCCCTCTGGCACATGGCAGGTTACCTTGGGGATGATAGCAGGGATCAGGGCTAGCATTGGGTTGACCCCAGCAGCCTTATCTGGAGTCCTGGGGGCCTCCTGGGGCTACAGCAATGGTGATTCTGTTGCATGGATCCTGGCCAGCAGTTATAACCTGACTCCAGGTGGCCGGACTCTGTTTTTGAGTGGTGCTTTTTTTCTCCATGGGTTTTTTGGCACCTGGATATCCAAGGGTCAAAGTCATCCGTGCTGCTCCCTTGCAGTGCAAAGAACAACTGAACATGCAGTATGTGGCACTGCAGGCACGGCATGGCCACTTGTCTGGACATGGCCCATGTGTCCTCATATTTGATGATACTAGAAAAGAACATTTTGTATTCTTTAGTACTGCGGGGTTTTTTTATTGCTGTAAATATCAGATTATCATTTACAAAGGTTTTAACACCTTTTTCTTTTTATCTTTAATAGACTTGTATGGCGGTATTAGAAGCTTTGTGTGATGGTAGTCTGGGAGACTCTAAAGAAGCAGCTGAAACTTACCGAGCAAATTGTCATAAGCTTTTCCCCTATGCTTTGGCTTTCATGCCCCCTGGATATGAAGAGGATATGAAGATCACAGTAAATGGAGATAGTTCTGCAGAACCTGAAGAACTGGCCAATGAAATATGAACAACTTAACAAAAAAAATGGAATAACATTGGACCATATCTGGTGTATAATATTTTTGTCACGCACCTGCTGAGTCATTCTAACTTACACAGAGAATGGAAGGAGTTAAAATTTTTGCCTTCAAATAGTTTTACTTTTTTTATCCTGCTGACAAAGTATATATATAAAATATCTAACGTATTACTGGATATAGGTTCAGTTTCTTAAATTAAAAGCTGCTAAAATTGAAGAAAAAAAACCCTTACCTACCTACCTACCCATGTTTTTAAACTAATTTATAAGAAACCTGGAGGCTTATAGCTCTCAGAGCAGGTGTGTGGCAGAAATATTACTTTAAATTTGTCTTGTGAGATTACTATTATCTCAGACAGCAAATACGCTGTTTTAGCACTGGATTCTTTCACTGAGCACAAAGAGTTGTTGGGGCTTTAGCATCTGACTGATTTTGATACGGAGATGATTCTGTCCATAGGAAGTATGCAATGTGAATCAATTTACAGAGAAACCTACAACATATGTGTAATGTTGTAGAGGTTGGGACATAGATACCAAGCAGAATTAAGAAACATAAGGTGTACAATAAGCTTGTTGTGTCTCCGAAATTCACTGTACACGATCAGTTTGGTGTTCTTGCACCACAGTTTTTAACTGAAGGAACCAGTTCAAACAATCTCTTCATTTTTAATTAAACTTGAAAAGAAAGTGACACTGCTGTTTTTTGAGATGAACCTCACAGCATAGTTTGGCCAAACTTGTTAAAACTGTAATGCAAGAACCAAATGAAATTATGCACTGTGATGTGGCACCAACTAATTAGAAAGAAAGCATGCATTTTTCATATAGATTGAAAAGAAAATGAGAACATACTATGGCTTTGAAGTTCCAAAGAGCGGAACTCTCGACTACCATTTTATGACTGATCAAGAGACTAATAGTTTAAAACCTCAGCAGGCCTTGTTCACGTTATGCAGAAAAAAAAGTGCTGCAGTTTAGATACCTCTGGAACTTTTCCACAGTGTCACAGGTTTGTAATACTTGAAGCCCTACATTTCTAAGAATATATTTCTTGCTCAGTTATTTCAGGCAAGCCCAAGACTTTGTAACTTTTAAGGGGCCCAAATTTTTTTTCAGTAACAGACCAGCTTCTTATTCCTGCAGTTACAGATGAAATTTCCTTTGTCAAACATAAGGTACCAAATATAATGCAATAAAATGTTTTGAAAAACAATTGTGTGAATATTTCAACCAATCTGTGTTGTACTTTTGAAAATGAATGGATGAAGAGATGCAAGTCAGGACTGGATTCATAAGTTGTTCAGTAATACCATTAATGCATCATTTTTGGGTGGACTTCAAGTATGTGTTAAGTGCTAATGCGTTGCATATTAATACTTAGTGTCAGAAATCGTATGGTGCAAAATACATTACAATTTGGTTTCTAAATCCCAACAACAAAGGCAATTTGTTGGTAACTTCATTACTTTGAAAATTAAATTTTTTTCCTGCATTAGTGGTATAGGCTAGAGGAGTGCCCAGGTGCTTTTATAGAACCAGAAAAACTATGAGAGAATAGACCACGGACTGAAAAAGAGCGCCGTCTGTGGAAGATTTCAATTATGCAATTCTGTGATTTAGTATAAAACTTTTCTTTTCCCCACATTGTACCAGTTACTGATTGACACTTTGTATAATTAAAGACTTTACTGGGACTTACTGCTTTTTTTTCCCCATTTTCTGACTGGATGAGGGACAGTTTCAGTGATTTTGTTTTTTCATTTAGTGAATTAAGCACCTCTTACCAACATCCGCTTCACTGATAATTATACTTGTATATGCAAATAGAAGAGTTCAGGTTGCAAATGTGAGAAATGTAAGTTGTATCACTATATTTGTGTATTTAATCAGTCTAGACTGCCTTAAACTTTCAACTGACTCTGATATTCTTTCTAGATTGTGAACTTCTCCCTCAGTCCAAGAGACACTTGCACTGTACCTCTTCTGCACATACAGAAGGCAGTTCAGCCTTGTCCTCAAGGCTTTGTGCCTATGTCCTTATTGTCTCAATGCTTGTGTCTCTTCCTAAGGTACTGAATACAGATAGTTCAGATCTGCTGCCTTTTTAATAGTTGATGGAGAGTCAAGAGTAATGGAAGATCTTTCTTCACATGCTCTTCTTTGTGATTGGGTGTCGCTCACATACAGGCATGTCGCATCGTGCACATTTAATTAGCGCAAATTCAAGTATACACGGGGAGGGGGCCAGGGGCTCAAGTCTGCACACGGCGCTGCCACTTACCTGGAGGCCCAGCCACCACCATGCTGCCAGTTGTGACTGCCTCTGCCTCCAAAACCTCCTGCCACCACCATGAAGTTATGCCCAGAGCTGTGTGGCCAGTGACCGGGCGGCATGCAGCCATCCCCACCACCACCCTACGCTGCTGCTGCTAGCCACGCAGCTCTAAGTGTGGCTCCATGGCGGCAGTGGGGGTTTTGGAGGCAGAGGCAGTCACCCCTGGCATGGTAATATGCGATTTCGCTATACGCAATTTTTGTAACCCCCGCGTAAGATGCGGCATGCTTGTAATTACTTTGTATTTTATGCACCTTCCTTGTCACAGTAGTAAAGGGAAGCAAGTGTGGAGGTATTCCAGCATCTTCTGACAGGGGAAGCCTAGCAAACTTGTTTGCCTTTTGCTTTCCTCCCCTCCTTTCATGCCCCGGCCCCCCAATATATTACCTGACACCATCAGCACTGCTCAAAGACATTGTATGGGACAGTGGTTCATAATAAACAAAAAGGTCACAGATGTCTCTGCTAGAGGGACAGTCCACCAAGGAGCCAAAAAACTTAAGTCTCTAAGAGCTTTCCCAATAGCAGAAAGTTTTAAGATTCAGGCATCTCTAAGGTGGTGTGGAACAACTGTCATCCATCCATCTTTACATTGAACTACTACAAATTCTGGTTTTCCCATATAAGAATTTAATAGGTAAGAATGTGCTGACCTGCAGGGATTCATATTTTGAAGCCTTTTCCAGGAAAGCAAATTCATCGCTAGAGTGATTCAGTTTGGTGATATCCACCCCCAATTTCAGTTAAGATTTTACCTTCATGTTCTGGCCATGGTCAGCCTGAGTCACATATGGGAGCACACAGAATTTGGTCAGTCAGAAAGGCTTTTAAGCTTCAACTTCCCAAAGAGACCGCAATTGAATTAGTTCCTTGAGATTTGTCTCCCCCTGATAGAGTTGGAAAATGAAAAGCTAAATATCAGTAATAAGTTTAAAAAAGCTGATGCCCAAACATCAGAGCAAAGCAGATTTTCCCTGGGTTGGGCAGAAGAGCACCTTTTGCATCAGGGTAATGCACACAAAAATATCAGTAGAGGTAATGGAAGACAGTTGTTGACAGGATACCAACACACTCAGCCAAGGCTTTACTCAGGGATACAGGCTATTCCAAGTTGTATTGCTTCCATCTGGCCAATTGCAAAACCAAGCTGAGGCCCCTTGCCAGAAAAGCAGACGAAAGGTCATTGAGAACATGAATGACAATGCTTCACTGCCTAATTTTGCCTGATGTGTTAATATCTCCCCCATCTTTCCCCCCAAATAAAGCAGAAGATTAATATGGAGAAATATCATTACAAAGATAGTTCAGGAGCTCATCTTTTGTCTCAGTCTTAATTGCCTAGAAAGCATCTGTATTGGCTATAACTGTGGATCAAATTCTGGGTTACTAGGGATATTCAGCAATTAAAACAATCCCAAATATGTCCACAGCATAGGTCAGAATGCAGAGCAAGAGGAACTGTCCTTCTTAAAAGTAACATCTTAGTAGATCCTATCTCAAGATATTTATACTATTGCATCTGTAAGGCTCATGTATGTAAAATTAATTATCCTGTATCTTACTATTCTAATACTTTTTTTTTCTCACAGCTCTGGAAGTGCTTATCCCTTTATGATACTTTGGCATCATCTTTCCACCCCTTGTGCCAATCTGATATGCCCCTATGATTATGAAAAGAATGAGACTGCTGGGGGTATAACTTGGTAAGTCAGTACCAGGTAGGAAAGTAATGTTGGAGGGACTGAGCATGTTTATGGTTATCAAGCTGTTGACCTCAATTACAAGTAGCTTATTTCTTTTCATTTTTGCACCATGAACAGCAAGCCTGTAAATATTCCTGAAATTTCTAAACTAACCTAACTTCCTTTTTCCAATGCTAATATTGGTTTTATAAGCGAGCTTATTTTTGATATTGTCCAGTGAAGTTCTGTCCAAATTAACTTGGACCAGATAGAAATAGGCGGTGCTGAACTAAAGGAACTTTTCCCCCAGAAAATTTCAACTGCAGAATACTGTTCTTCCATTCTTTTGAAGTCAAGTGTGGTGAGTTTTATTGTTAGTTTGTTTTTGTTTTTTCCTACAAATCTTATGCAAGTTGCTCGAGATTCTGTTTCTTGGAAAGCAGAGCTACAGTGCCATGAGTAAGCTCTTAATTATAATCAGTAAAAGAGCTGGGATCTTGATTGACTGATGTATTTATTTATTTATTTTTTGTATGGAGCATGCGAGCTGCAGTAAGTAAGAGCAGGAGAGAGAATGTGAGGGAGACTGTCAGTGAAGACTGAAAACCCTAAGAGGATTCTATTTTTAGGGTGATTCTTTTTTAGATCCCATCTGTAGGGTTGTTATTAAAGTGAAGAAAAAATGCACCATCAAGTGTTTTGATCGAGAAAGATATCTCGCAACAGACTACCAACCAGGAACCAGCAGCAGCAGCATGGGAAAGGAGCTGTATGTCTTCACATTGAACAATAGTCTTTTAGTTTTTATTTCAAAGGTTGCAAAGAGGTTGAGGAAAGAAACACTTTTGGACGATACCCAATGAGTGACCAGTTTGCAGGGCTACAAAACAGCAGGCTTGTAAAAGCTGGTAGAGCAGAAGTATATTGCAACAGGTTTGCATAGGGTTCAAAATATGTAACAAATCTGTTATAATTGAAGATACAGCAGCAAACCTTAAGTAAGTTGTGACACAACTAGACAATTCAAGATATAATAGAAGAACTTTCCAGATTTGTTTTATTTTTGTGCTTCAGGGCACCATGATATACCTATTTTAAAATTGAAATTAAAAAAAATTGTTTTTAATTGTATCTTTACTGCTCTGATCCATTCAACACAAATCTCCTAATCTAGCTCTCACGTGGCTTTTGCAGTTTTATCTTTTAAAGAAACAGTGGAATGCTACCATTTTCTTAACAAATACTTGTTACACTTACTTAGTTTAAGTTTGTTAAGGCATTATATTTTCAAACCTCCCTATTAAAAGCTTCACAACCAGTTCACTAACTCAATATCTACAGCGTGTGTTCTGATGATTTACGTGCTCTTAAATTTAATTCCACCAAATCACTTACAATTGGACTGAAATTTGCCTATTTTTCAGCTAATTAATAATGTAGGTCCTTATACTTTTTCCCCTTGTAATAGCAAACATTAACCTCAGTGCTGGCCAAACAACTTAAAAAAGAAAAGAAAGAGAAAAAGACTTTTGAATAAAAATACCAAATCCCTGTTTACTATCCCTTGTTAGGGTAACCTGAGTAAGAAGCCACCAGGCATCTGTGTGGAGTAATTGTGAATCTTGTGATAAAAGCTTCAGGTCAGTGAGGAAGAGAAAAAGAGGATAGGGGAGAACATGCTTGAATGTGCATAGGTCTTGGAAAGTAAGACCTACTCTTGCCTAGAAAATTAAGGTCTGAAGGGACCTCAGGAGGTCATCTAGTCCAACTCCCTTTTCAAAGCAGGACCATCCCCAAAGATCATGATCCCCTAGATCATCCTGGACAAAGCTTTGTCTAGTTGGGTCTTAAAAACCTCCAAGGATGGAGATTCCTCCATCTCTCTGGGTAACCTATTCCAATGCCCAGTACCCTCAGAGCCCAGTATGCCGTTAGCCTTTTTTGCAGCAAAGCACGCTGTTGGCTCATATTCACCTTATTGTTCACTCTAACCCCCGGGTCCTTTTCTGCAGAGGTGCTGCCCAGCCAGTCAGCCCCCAGCCTGTACCAGTGCATGGGATTGTTCCATCCTGAGTGCAGGACTTTGCACTTGTCCTTGTTGAACCTTCCTTTTGGTCCATTCCTCCAGTTTGTCTAGATCACTTTGAATCCTAGCCCTACGTTCCAGTATATTTACTCCCTCCAGCTTGGTGTCATCTGCAAACTTGCTGAGGGTGCACTCTATGCTGTCTTCCAGGTTGATGAAGATATTGAACAAAACTGGCCCCTGGAGCACTCCACTTACTAAGTGTCAAGTAGACATCGAACCATTGATTACTACCCTCTGAACCCAATGATCCAGCCAGTTTTCTATTCACCTTACAGTCTGTTTGTCCAGTCCATATTTCCTTAGCTTGCCTGCGAGAATGTTGTGGGCGACTGTTTCAAAAGCCTTGCCAAAATTTAAGGTACGCCACATTCACAGAACTAGTCATCTCAGAAGGCAACAAGGTTGGTCAGGTATGACTTGCCCTTGGTGAGTCCATGCTGACTTCTTTATCACCACCTTCTCCTCTGAGTGCTTAGAAATGGATTCCTTGAAGATCTGCTCCATGATTTTTCCTGGGACCGAGGTGAGGGTGACTCATCTGTAATTCCCTGTATCCTCCTTTTTCCCTTTCTTAAATATGGGCACTATGTTTGTCCTTTTCCAAGCACCTGGGATATCTCCTGATTGCCTTGAGTTCAAAGATGGTGTCCAATAGCTCTGCAATCTCAATAGCCAACTCCTTCAGCACCCTCGGGTGCATCCCATTTGGCCCCCTTGGACATGTATATGTCCAGCTTTTCTAAATAGTCCCTAACCTGTTCTTTTGCCACTGTTGGTTACTCCTCAAACTGTGCTGCCTGCGAGCTGACTTTGCCTGTGAAGACTGAGGTGAAGAAGGTATTGAGCACTTCAGCCTCTACTGCATCCTCTGTCAAGGTTGACTTCCCCATTCAGTAAGGTGCATTTTCCCTGATTCTCCCCTTGGTGCAGACATGTATGTAGAAACCCTTCTTGTTACCCTTCCCATCCCTTGCATGCTGCAACTCCAATTGCACTTTGGCCTTCCCAACTTCATCCTTGCATGCCCAAGCAATGCTCCCTATTTTTATCCAAGTTTCCACTTTTTATAAGCTTCCTTAGTTTACTGAAGAGTTCCTTTCAAAGCCAAGCTGGTCTTCTGCCATACTTGCTAGTCTTCTTGCATATTGGGATGCAGTATGCAATATTGGGATCTCAGTAAGGCTTCTTTCCTGTACTGCCAGCTCTCCTGGACTCTTCTCCTTCTCAGACTGGCTTCCCAGGGGAATCCTGCCAATGAGTTCCCTGAGCAAGTCAAAGCCTGCTTTTCTAAAGTGCAAGGTCCTTACTCTGCTGCTCTCCATCCTTCTTTTCTTCAGGATTCTGAATTCAATCATCTCGTGGTCACTACTGCCCAAGTTGCCATCCACTACTATATTTCCCATTTAAGGGGCATTCACCCTTGTCAAATCTAGAGGAGATTCATCAGCCCCTTCCCAAATCTTAGAAAGGTCTTCTGGCCCATCACTCTAAAATTGTCCTCCTTTTTTATGGTTTTATTCAGTCAGGAACCAGGAGTGATACCATGTCTTATTCACAACCAGAATGAGTAGTAGTTCAAGATTTATAAATACAGCTATTTGTAAACAATAGCTTGGTTTGCTTATGATTAACATTGGTTGGAACTGGGTACAAAATGCAGTGCAGAAGACTAATAGGGTCTATAACAAGATGCATTGAAATATTAGTCTCGTGAAGCTCTGAGTCAGTCCCAGAAATACCCTAGAATTTCTGTCCTTGCTAATGTAAAATGGCTGCTTGTGTGAAATGACTTCTCCCAGTGGTCTCGTGGCAAAAAATAGTTGAGACTTGATTGAAATAACTTCTTTTCCTATAAAAAAAAATATATATATATATATATATAATTTTTGCGTGTTTCTAACTAGGCTTTTTTCCAGAACTAACTCAGCAACCTCCTTCCTGTAGTCCTCTGGTACTTAATTAAATGAATTATGAATACTTGGGATACACTCAAAGTAATATGTGGTGACTGTAAAAGGCAGGGTAGATTTGCACCTTAGACTAACCAGCGTGCGTGCGTGCGACAGAGAGAGAGAGACGCACAATATTTAGCATAAGCTTTTGTAGGCTGAAGCTCGCTTTATCAGATGGTGAAGTGAGCTTCAGCCCACAAAAGTTGCTGAAGTAAGCTTTAGTGCTGTGACTAATAAGCATTAAGGCTACGCAAAATTTCAGCAGGTTTTAGAGGCTGTTTCAACATGCTTTGAGCTCAAAACAGTAAAATCAAAACAAAATAAAAGGCTTTGAAACGAAACGAGGGCACTCAAAACGTTTCAAAAGTTTTGAAATGTTTTGAGATTCAAAGCTGGGGTTGCTTGCAGCTAAACAGAAACTAAGGAGGGGTGGGGGGAAGGACTGCTCTGATATTGACATCTAGCTCACTGATCGCTTCCCCCAACTCTCTGATTGCTTCCCCTAGCTCTTCCTGGGGGAGCAGGCCCCTGATCTATGCACAGGGTTTCTGCTGGGTGCTGGCACTGGCCCTAGCCGCTAGCAGCAGCAGCAGCCTGCTGTCACTGTGCGCACAGATCTGGGGGCCCATGCCCCTGCATGTGGAATGACAGCAGGTTGTCGCTGCCAGCTGGGACCAGCGCTGGGTTCTTCCCAGATCTCAGTACAGGCTGTACCAGGCAGAATTGGGTGTTGGCACTGCTCCCAGCTGGCAGCGGCAGCCTGCTGTCACTCCACATGCAGATCTGGGGACCTGCACACCCTGGGAGGAGTCTGGCACAGCTCTCCTAGGAGCCACAGGCCCCTGGATCTGCATGCAGGATGACTGCAGGCTCTCACTGCCAGCAAGTGATACAAGTTTTGCTTTGAACAGTTTGAGGCGTAATTTCCCAGAAACCCTGCACCTATCTCCTTGAAGCTTGGCAGACTTCATGCCCTCAGAAGGGGCTACCATCCCTGTAATTCTCATCTGAATCAGTCAAGAAATGACAAAGATATATGCATTTTCATCATTCCCCATTATAGCCTATGGGCGAAATGTCAAAACAACGAAACGTTTTTGACGAGATGGAGCACTGCTTCGAAACAAAACACTGTCCCTTCAAATCGGCAAAATGGAAGTCTAAACAAAATGGTTCTGTTTTGTGCAGCCCTATAGTGTAGAAGATTTCAAATTGCTAAAGAAGCTATGTTTTGTTTAGTACTTCAAAAATATAACTTGTTGAGTCCTATAGAGTCCTGTATATGTAGTCATACAGTTCCATTTGGGTATAAAACTGTTATCATTGAACTTTTAGATCCACCCATAGCAGAAGCCAGCTAAAAAAAAAATTAAATTAAAGAGTCTGTGTAACCTATGTTATTTATGCATACTTACCAGATAAATCACTAAATCTGGACAACTTATTTCTTATGGGTTATAGATGCAAGAAGCCAGTCAACACTGCAAAACTGCCTTCATTTGTGATGTGTACAAATCTTGCTTTTATGCAAATTCTGGTGTAAACATCTGCAGGTGTTTTTTGTTCAGGAAGAAAGGACTTGCAAAGGTGAGTCTAATAATAACTTCATTTCTTAGCACTTCTGTCTGGTAACATATTTACAACTAGACTCACTGCTTCCAGAGTCTGTAGAATCTTTGTGGTGTTTGTCAAGTTCCTGATCCTCTTGGAAATTACATTTAACCTTCTTACCTGCCATAAGTGTACACTGTCATGCTAGGTCTTTGCTTAGCATATACAACCCCCAATCTGGAATAACTTTTCTATTCTAATGTATTTGTTATGACCAGATGGGTGGATTGCCTGAGGAAGAATAGAAATAAAAACAAGATTCAAAACATTCTCCTCATACTTTGTAAACTGTCACTTCTCAGTTATTGGAAGGGGTTCTTAAAATATTAATTGTTTGGTTTTTGTTTTGGGGTTTTTTTCTTTCGCAGACTTGTCCTTTTCATATGTAACGTGTCATTTTTTTTTTT
>JAGPOW010000290.1:34194382-34231706 GCA_030014935.1 Caiman crocodilus | reverse complement strand
CTAGGTGGAGAGAAAATATGCTAATGAAACATACATGTATGTAAATGAGGTACATGGTTTAAACACAGGTATAGAGACATGCTCAGTAGAGAACTTATTGCATCATTCCCTTGTAACCAATTACTGAACAGTATGCGTGTGAAACCTTGTAAACTTCTGTATAAAAATACCCCAGAAATGATATTTGGTGTGCTTGTTAGCTTGCACTGTTTGTTGCTAACAATAAACTTTTCTTTTTACTTCCACTGCCTGGTGTATATTGGCGTCTGCATTCCAGGCGCAAACCCAGATTTGGGCTGGGGCTCAACAGGTTTTGGCGACCCAGATGGGACTGCCTTAGATAAGGCCTTGCCCGGACTAGCTGTCGGCTAGCTGACCACTTCCCCAGGACAAACGTCAGGTGGGCCCTGGGATCTCTCTTCCCTGTAAGACCTTTGTTTCAGGGGGAGCTGGATTGCTGTGACGGCCCAGATTTGGGCTGGGGCTCAACACCAGGGTGAGAACTGGGGATGGAGGATGCCCACCGGTTGTAGTGCCACATGCGCTGTTTGGAACGATAGAGTTCTGCCTGCTCCATCAATTTGTTTTTTGGAATGACTGAGTTTTGCTCAATTTATATGATTTGGAACTGTTTTGACCTGGAACATTAAATAAATTAATGTATATTTTTTAATGTTACAACATTAAAAAAAAGTCAGTTAAGAATGCCTGAGAGTGACTTGCATTTTCCATATGCTGCATCAATTAGCTGCCTCGAAAATTATCCTACGTTTTGAACTTATTATTATTGATGGCACAATGTTAAAATTACCGTACATATACGAGAATGTTCGTGCACCTGGCACCACTTCCCGCCTTTGCGCGCTGCTGCTCCTACAGCTCTCCCGCCCGCCACAGCTCTAATACGCGGCTCTCACACACCATCTGCCCCTTAGCCCCGCCCGTCATTAGCCCCGCCCAGAGAGGTGCCAGGGAAGGCGGGGGGTGGGGCACCCCGCGGGGCGGGACCTACGCCATTACGTCCCCGCCCACTTTGAAGCGAGAGTTGAGGGGGTGGGGTTCGGTTGCCAACCCCGCCCCGTCTTTTCCAACCTCTCGCGATACTTCCATCTTCCACTCCGCATGAGTGCTGAAAGAGGGGGGAAGTTGCTATCGCAAGAGCTCTCTCTCTCTCCGCCAATCGCAGGTTGGGAGGCGGGGACAGCGGCTGAGGTGGCAGGGCTGTCGCCGCGGGGGGGCGGGGTGCGAGGGCGATGAACGCGAGCGGCCGGTAACCGCCGCCCCGCGCGTTGGGTGACGGGCCCAAGGCCGCGATGATGGCGGCGGTGGCCGAGCTGGAGTCCTCATTGGAGCTGAGCCTGGGCGGCGGCGCGGGTCCTGGCGGGCTGCCCCCAGCGCGCTCGCGCATCTTCAAGATCATCGTCATCGGCGACTCCAACGTGGGCAAGACGTGCCTGACCTATCGCTTCTGCGCCGGGCGCTTCCCGCAGCGCACCGAGGCCACTATCGGCGTGGACTTCCGTGAGCGCGCCGTCACCATCGACGGCGAGCGCATCAAGGTGGGCGGCGCCAATCGGCCCCACGCTCCGGCGGGTGGGAAGGGAGGGCTCCGAGACGCCTGAAGCCCCCTGCCCAGCCCCCACTCCTGGTGTTTTCGGGTTTGACAGGTTTCGCCCTCAGGGCAGCTCCCTATCTTTGGCTTTGGAACCAGAGCAGGCGTAGACCTGAAGCTGATCATAGTTCATAGAAAAGTCAGGTTGACAATTCAGGGAGCCTAGGAGGTCTAGTCTGACCCCCTGCTCACAGTAGGGCTGGCCCCAGCTACATCATCCCAGCCAGGGCTTTGTCTAGCCTGGTCTTAAAAATCTCCAGGGATGGAGATTGCACAGCCTGTCCAGGTAACCTGCTACAGTGCTTCACTGCCCTCCTCATGAGACAGTTCTTGCTAATATCTAACTTAAACTTCCCTTTCTGCAACCTGGGATGGATGCTCCTTGGTCTGTCATCTGCTACCACTGAGGACAGTGATGGCAGATGACCTCAGCCTCCTTGTATGACCTCCCTGCTGGTAGTTGAATGCTGCTATTAAATCTCCTCTCAATCTTCTCCAGACTAAGTCCAGTTGCCTCAGCCTCTCCTCCTAAATCCTGTTCCCCAGCCCTCTATTTTTCTGACCCTTTGCTGGACTCTCTCCACTGCTCTCTACCCCATGCTGATGCTGACCCTATCAGCTAATCGTCAAGCTCAGGATGGGGGTGCTACACACTCTATGTATGGCCGCATGCAAAGGAGCCATAAAACTATTCCCCGTACTTTACAGGCCAACTTTGTGCTTGGTTTGCCGACTTATGGTGCTGTTGATTGGCTGAAGGTGTAGCGCTGTTGTTATTCATGGTTCAATTGACATCTGAATCACATTAAAGGGCCACAGTCCCCATACCAGACCAAAAAACTAAGGGCATTTATACACATGCTGGGGGGGGGGGTTGTTAATTAGAGCAGCTTTGAGATTCATTCTAATTAAAGCACCTGGAATATTTTGTGAATCATCATCCCCATGCTTAAAAATGGCAGTGCAGGCAATTTATTTAAAGCTCGTTAAAATGGCAGCTGGGGCACTTTTTAAGCAGAGGAATGCTGATACACGAGACCTGAGGCTGCTGGAGTGCGGTAATTACCTCACTCCAGCAGCCTCAATTAATCAAGTCTGCCCCAACACTCTGTAATTTACAGCATCATTGCTCATATGTTGGCACTCTGTGTAGAGTAGGAGCAGAAACTTGCTTAAACAAGATTGAAAGCAACATCACCAAATCTTAATGAGGGTAGGTCTTTGGTTCACTGAGTTGATATCCTATGTACCCTAGTAGGATGTCATCACCTCCTTTTTTTTACTTTGTTTTGGTTTAAAACATTTCAGTTAGGGGGAAAGAAGTTTCAAATGCCCTTTGAGATACTGGCATAAGTTCGGTTGTAGCCATGTTTTAGCTCACACCAGGTTGTGCACACAGCTGTACCCACAAAGTATATGCACACAAGATAGCTATGGCCCAGGTTCCCTTTGTGCCTTGTCGTGTTTTCTGCAGGGCTCTGGACAGGCTGCCAGAATACTGTGCCGATGCAGTGTTTGTAGCCTCAGCTGCTGTCACTAGCCTGGAAGGGGCGTATTGGCCAGATGCACACAGAGCAAGGGTGGCACTGCTCTGAAATCCTTCCTGAGGCACAGCAGCCACAAGGGACATGCCCAGGAGGGAGCTGGAGAAGGTGAGATGCTGAGTATGAGACCGCTTGGTCTCTCCGGCACAATGATTCTCCCCCTTGTTGGGCTTGAGGCCCTCCTCTGTGACTTATTTTTTTAACTGAGCAGCACCCCATTTCAAAAACTAACCTAAGTATTACAGTGCTTACTTCCTTGCAGACAGGCCAGCAGTGACGGTCAGGGATTGGTTAGGCGGAAACCAGCCTGAGCTTGCACAGACTGTGTTATTTCTTTGCACCTTGTATGCACCTTGCTTATCACCACATTTTGCAGCACCTTTTTCTATCTGGCTGAGAATTGCTGCTCTAAATCAACATGAAGGCTCAGTGTTACAATTTACAACAGCGTCATTGAGAATTTTACAGATTACAAGCATTAAGAAATGACAGGCCACATGGAGCAAGCTACTACATATACTTAAGATGCCAACCATCTTGAGCAACTAGGTCAGCTTTTAGCAATGAAAGACTACAGTGTATTTCAGCGACAGCTTAAGGCTCTGTTCAGACTGCCACATGCCAGGGCAGGAGATCTAGTGCCAAGAATGGCAGCATCACATCTGCTGTTCCCTCTTGATTCTGATCATAGTATTTGTTAGCTCTTATTCTTATCTTGAACTTAGGTTGGTAAAAATTGATCCAAGTGTGAACCTTTCTTAGGGAGATTAAAGGCTGCTAAAAGCAAACTTGTACAGCTCGAAACGTAGGTGCAAGATATCAACTGCTTGCAAAATCTAGTGGCAAAATGTTTTAGTGTGGCTTTTATTTGTTTATTAATAACCCACCCACATTATATTGACATATACAGGTTTCCCTCCATTTATACGGTAGAAGTGTTCCCAGGGAATGGCACATAAAGCAAACCCGCTTTACAATGAAGCAGATAGGCAGTGGGGAAGTGGGGCTGGGTCTAGGGAAGTGGCAGGGAGAGGAGCGCAGTGCAGCACAGTGGCTACAAGCAGGTGGTGTCCGCCGTTCCTGGGGCTGCAGCAGGGGCAGCACCAGACTCTTCGTGGTGCTTGGGGTGGATGGCAGCCCCACTCACCCCACTTCTCCCCATTTACCCCACTTCAGGGCCAGGTCCCACTCACCTGCTCCTGAAGAGCCTGCTGCTGCCACCAACCCAAGTCTGCAGTGGCTGCTGGCCCCAGCCTGCTCTCATCCAGCTGCAGGTGACTGCCCGCCCCTGCTGCAGCTGCTCTAGGAGCAGTTGATACAAGCGGCTCGCAACTGCTGTGCTGTGCCCCAAGCCCCCCAGGGCTCTGCTTCCCCATGGGCACTGAACCCCCCAGCATGGTGCAGCCTAGCAGGCAGCGTCTGCCGCTCCCAGGGCTGCAGCAGCATCAGGCAGCTGCCTGCAGCTGGTGGCTGCTGCAGGCTGGGGCCAGCACTTGGCCGCTGCGGGGTGGAAGGGCAGGTTGCGGGGGCCTATGGTGAATTTGGGGTGGCAGCAGCCCCCCTCCCAATACCGTGGCCCACCCTGAGCGCCAGGAAGAGTCTGGTGTCACCTCCAGCCTGAGTCTGCAGTGACCACTGGCCCCATCCTGCTGTTGTGCGGCTTCCTGCCCCTGCTGCAGCCCTAGTAGCAGTGGATGTTACCTGCTTGCAGCTGCTGGGCTGCACTGTGCTGGGGCATTTGGGGCATGGTGCCCCAGGGGAAGCCAGAGCAGCTGCAAAAGGGGCAGGCAGCCACCTACAGCCGAACGAGAGCAGTCTGGGGCCAGTGGCTGCACCAGGCTCTTCAGTGGCAGGTGAGTAGGGCCTGACCTCACAGCCCTTTACCCTTTCCTCGCCCATCCTTCCACTCATGGCCCTTTCCCTCCTCTCGTAAACTCAGACTTACCTGCTTGGGGAATGGCAGAACACACCTATGCCGGTCACATATATGACAATTTACCTTGCATATAATGAATTTTGGGTACAAAAGGGTCATTGCATAAGAGCAAATTTGCATAAATCAAACCTGCATAAATCGAGGAAAACCTTTACCATATATTAAAGTCTATATTATAGTTTGGCCATAGGCACTGAACTTTAAAAGGTAATGGAAGCATGGGAAATAACTACACACTTGGAACCAGGCCCAATGCCCATTTAATACAGTACAATACTTTTCTGTTTTTGGTACCATCAAATTTCACTGATGATGTTTCTTCTTTTATGTGTTCATTTGCATGACTGCTGGCAAAACAACAAAGGAGTAGGCTTGCTAGGCCATTAAGGCTTAGTCTCCTGTGCTTGCGGAGGAAACTTGCAAGAAGTTCTGAAAATTGTCCCTTCAAACCTTGTACACAACTACCAGGCACAATGTCTAAAACACCAAGAACACTGTAGCAGCCTGTAGGTAAAAGCAGGAGTGAGGAGAGCACTCCCTGCTACTGTAATGAGGAGGTATTAATTGGTTAATAGAATAAACTAGGAAAAGGCATGGGTGAAGGCAAAAGACAATGTATGAAGGCAAAAGACAATGTATGCTAGTCTTCAAGGGGAAAAAAAATCCTTTGTGAAGTCTCAGAGCTTCTCTTCTTTCCAATTCTGTGTGCCATTTTCTCAGCCTCCCATCTTTTTCTGTTTTCTATTAATTTTCTTTTTTTTTTTTTAAGTTCTCAAGAATTCTCTCCTCTAAACTTTTCCTTTCCTGGGTGTATGCACAAGAATTCTTTCCTCTAAACTTTTCCTTTCCACAAGTATGCACATGCAATTTGCAGTGCTTGCAAGCCTGTTGCAGCACCACAAACCACATAAACATGTGTTCACTGAGCTGCAAATTAGCAATGCGGCATTTTTTTTTCCTGGGGTCAAAAAAAACCCCAACTTCAATAAATACACCAAAAAATGCAGGGCAGTGCACATGGCTGGAGTGTGGCACCTGAAACTGGAGCCTGGCTGGTCAGAGCCATGCTCTGGCTATTGGCCACGCTCTGTGTGCCCAGATTTCCAGGACTACACTAGTGGCAGACTCCCAGTACCCCAGATAAGGCTGCTGAGGCCATCCCAGGTGCTGGCTTCAGCCTCCCCTACTCCACCAAGGTCAATTTGCCACATGCCAGAGCACATGTGCAGGGGCATGCATGCCAAGGGACACCTAGCAGCGGCACAAATATGTGTTTGCTGGTATTTGTGCCCAGGAAAATGGATGTTCCCACTCATGGGGACGTGCCCCCTGAGGCTGTGTATTGCCCCTCCCTTTGGCTGAGAAACTGAACACTGTTGTTCCTTGGTTTGTTGGTATCCGTTAGGTGTCTTGAGGTCATCACTAGAGAGTGAGTGAGCACCCTTGCAGCACCATTCAAGTGTGTTCACTGCTTTGGGGGCCTCGAATAAGTGGGATTTGATCCTCAATTCTAAAATAATTCCACCACTAGGCTATCGGGCCATTGTGGTAAAAGATATTCCCTGCAGGGCATACTGGTTCCTTGAGCTTATCTTCCTTTCCAGCAGGCTCCTTCCGTTTTCTCTGTTCTCATGAAGCTCTAGGTCACTTCTTTCTGTCTGTTTAAAAAAGAAGTTTTGCCATTAATCCATCACTGCTTTGACTGCTAAGGGTGCATCATGTGCTCATAGCAAGTGCTTATAGCACTTCTCTGGCAATGCTTGCAGAAAGAATAGAGAGAGATATGAGCTTTATTCTCCTGTTCTTGTTGTATTCTGGAGGAGCTGCTGAACTTTGGAATTTTCTCCCATTGCTTTGGAGGAGTGCATAAATTAATCTCCTTTTCTTTTCCTCTCTTCTTCCCTCCCCCAACCAGCTGGATGGTCATTCTCTTGCTTCAGCACAGAACACTTCCCCTGCAGCTGTAGAAATGCTGTGTCATTGCCAGTAACATAGGCACAATTCTTCTCAACAGGATTTTCCCACATAGGCAGGACACAGGAGCAAGTTATTTTCCTGTTGTTGTGTTTTGTATTGCTTCTTTTTGAAAAAACAGTGCTTAGATGTGATTAGGACATTAAGTCTGTCATTATGTGCGTATTTTCTCAAATTTTAACTTATCCCTTGAGTGGATCTAAGCAGTAGAAGCTAAAGGAGACTATTTCCTACCTACAGGTTTTAATTATGTGGGTCTAACTTTACAAGAAGCCGTCATCACCACTTTTTTTTGAGGTTTGGCTTTTACAATTTTTTTTTTTTTTAAGGGGAAGCAGGGTAAGTATGTCTTCCTGTTCTGCAGTTACTCAAATAAATACATCATCGTTTATAAACCTAGGGTTTTAGTAGAATTTTGTAAGGTTATGCTCTACCCAGGAGGACCTAATTTTAGCCCTTTCAGTCATTATTTAATCTGTTCTTATTCTGAGTAGAAGAATATTCTCCATAAACCATTTTTGTGGGGAGGTTCTTCCCCAAGCATGTTTTAGGATCATGGGACCGAAAGGGATGTCCTAGGTCTTTAGGTCTAGCCCCCCTGGTATCACAGGCACTATATTCTATCCCTTTATAAAAAGTAGTTATGTTTTGTCCCTCTGGCTGCAGTTGGAAGACTGTTCTACAACCTCATTTCTCAGATAGGTAGGAAGCTTCTTCTGATTTCCACATAGATTTATGTGACCATTTCATGTTCTTGTCCCAGCATAGATTTTCTTCTTCCCTAGTGTTTACTCATGGATGTATTTATAGACAGCAATCGTGTTTTCTTGGCCTTCACTTTGCTGGAAGGGCAATCCATTTTGGTCTCTTCTTGTGTACAACAGGCTTTCTGTTTCCTCTGATCATCCTCATAGCCTTTCTTGGTTCTACTCCAAGTTCATTTCCTGGAACACGAGTGATTATAATTGTACTCCGTGAGACCCACTTTGGGATACTAATGGCACGTATAGTGACATCAATATTTACTTTTCTTTACTGGAGAGATTTTGCCTGACAGTATTTGCCGTTCTCAAGGCTGCCTCACAGGGACGTCTCAGTTATACTAAGATTAACTATTATATCAAGATCTTCCTCAGTAGTTTCTAACGACAACCCTCTGTTGAAAAAGATGGTGTTGTGCTGAATTTTAAATAAAGAAAACTATAGATCAGTCTGTTGTTGCTAATAATGTACAAATTAGTCTAATTAGTCTACATTATTAGCTGTGCTACACACAGCTTTGTGAGAGCAAAAGTTGGAAGTCTTCAGCCACTTAAAGCAATAAAATCCCGGACAGCCCTTTATTCTAAAAATCATTTTATGAACATCTCTGTAAAGGAAATATGCAAACTAAGGATGCTTCAAGAGATGCATAAACATAGCCAATTTAAAAAATAATAATAATTTGGAGTTCTGTGCCTGCTCTTAATTTGTATTAATCTTAATGCCAACTCTTATGGCTTTACAGTTGTGTTTTTCTGTCTTGTAAAATGTGCTTCTTTTCCTTGTTATTGTGTAAAAGGCATCTGACAATGGAAAATAAACCATGCAGAAATACTACCAAATGCATGAAGAAAACAAACAAGGTTTAAAAACAAAATATCTGATTTTTTTTCATCTAAGCTTTCATTAACATGTTACAAAATAGCAAAATAATGTTTCTCTGCTTCTTTTTAGTGTGTGACATTAGTACAACAACAATTAGATCACTCTAGAACATGTTTTAAGTAACTGCTCCTATATGTAAAATAATCAATCCCTGTTGATATCAGAAGTTGATGCCATGGCCACCAAGATAAAGCACTGCCTGGCAGCAGTGGAGGGAGGGGCCACTACATCTCACTTTCCATGCCACCACATCCATGCCACTACATCTCACTTTGGCAGCCATGGTGGCTTGACGCTTCCCCCCACACGCTGGGCCACAGAGGCGCCGCCTCTGGAGCTGGGTCTGGCCCTGCTGCAGTGCATGTCCTGCTTTGGGCACATTAATCTTGGCAGGAATATGCTCCCCGTGCCCCATTGCCTGTGCTCCTTTCCCCATCCAATGCATGGCCTGTCTCCACTTCTCTCCTCTGCATGCACTGTACTGCAACCCCACCCCTGCCCTCATAGATGTACCTGTAGGGAGCTGTGGAGTTGTTCTCCATGCGCCTGGCTGCCATGTATGTGTTTGTGCACCACATGGGGCCCCTAATTTGATCGCTTTTCTCCTGCTCCCTGCAGCCCCAAGAAGCTCCTTGGACTCTGCCAGCCTGAACATGGGAAACAGTAGGTTCCCCTTTTTCCTTTAAAGAGGAAGATCTGTATTTTTCCACAGCAAGTAGAAAACCAGAATCCCTGGTGTTAACTTTAAAAAGCTAAATAGGAGTATATATTTTTGGACACAAGAACATACTATGGAATGCATAATCTTGATGCATAGGACAGCTATACAGTTCAGATTTTTTTGGTAATTGTGTAAATCTTAGTTCCTTATACAATTCATTGTAGAAGCCAGCTCCACAGAAATAGTTGATCTAAAGGTCTAAAACCTATGGCCAACATGAGAATACTATGGCTTAGAGGAAAATATATAGGGATTGAAGTAATTCATAAACTGTTGTCATATATCTTGCTAGAACAGAAATGTATAGGCAAAAATCAATAAAATAAATCCAGTTGTTCATAATGCATGTAAAATTCCATGTATTCTGAGTTTTGGGGGGGGGAAATCACTTTGTTAAAAGAATTTTTTTTTCTTCAGATTTCTCCCTGCAAATGCTAAAGGGAGAATACTTTATTTTCTGATGTTTAACGCAAAATTGGTCCATCTTGGACAACTAGGAAGTCGTCATGCATGGTAGGGATTTTAAAAGTTCAGTTTCTCAACTCACTAGGGCCGAGGATCAGGTAGGTAACTTTTAAAACTATATAGCTAATCTAGGTTAGTTGGATGACTCGGCTTTATGAATGTTCACTTTGAAGTCCCTAGTTCTCCTGGATGCTCTTTGAAAATGAGCGTTAGGGTAAGTTCAGGTACTTAGAAATGAGATTCTGCTTTAAGTAAACGTTCCATATGGAGTGAGAGGGAATCAAAGCTACTGTTCCTGGACCCAACATATCTAATTCTGTGGTAAAACTGCCACTCAGTAAGATAATATTAATTCTGGTAGCAGAAATCCTCTTCAGCAAAAACAAAGATATGCTGATATACATTTGTTTGCTACTCGTTCAAATAAAGCCTTTTTGCCACAGATTTCAATATCCTTTTGTGTCGGCTTTTACAAAATATCAGCATCAATAAACTCTTTCAGAAATCTGTATTGAGTGATCAAGCTAAATGCCACACGGTAATTTCTTGGTATTTTTAATAAGGAGCAGATGGCTCTGCAAGGAAAATATTCACATAACATTTTGTAACCTTCTAAAATTCAGGCAAAGAAAATTCTTTAGCTCTTGAACTAAACCTCAGAATGATTAATTCAGAGGAGAGCTATATGATTTTCATAGCTAGGAATGACTTGCATCATTTTCCAACATGAATTAAAACCAGTTCCACTTCTGGTCTGTTTTTGTTCCTTTTCCCATTTCAGATCCAGCTGTGGGATACAGCGGGACAGGAGCGGTTTAGAAAGAGCATGGTGCAGCACTACTACAGGAATGTACATGCTGTTGTGTTTGTGTATGATATGACAAACCTTGCCAGTTTTCACAGTCTGCCATCATGGATAGAGGAATGCAAACAGCACTTGCTTGCCAATGATATACCACGGATTCTTGTCGGAAATAAATGTGACCTGAGAAATGCTATTCAGGTGCCTACAGACTTGGCCCAGAAGTTTGCTGATACTCACAGTATGCCACTGTTTGAAACCTCTGCTAAAAGCCCCAATGACAGTGACCATGTGGAGGCCATATTTATGACACTGGCTCACAAGCTCAAGAGCCACAAGCCATTGATGCTTAGTCAACCCCCAGGCAGTGGTGAGATACACTTAAAACCTGAACCAAAACCTGCCATGACCTGCTGGTGTTAGATCACAGTATTTATGCAGTCACCACCTCATTGCATTTGCAAACGCTTTAAAATTACCTTGGTAAAGTTTCAGGTACTAGTAGCAATTATATCCCAACTCTTTGGCACTTTAATGTGTTTTTTCTTGTATCTGTGTGCCCTACTCATCTCTTTGCACTTTGTAATTATTGTATTGTCTGAATTACAGAATTTTGATTGTACACATACAGGAGAAAAGGACTTTCAAGTGAAGTTTAGATCAAGTGAGCCCACTCAAAGTCACTTGCTGCTTGAGATCATTTTCATCAGTTTTGGTAAGGTGTTATATAGATATATATATCTATCCATCCCAATTTACTGATACTACTTTGGCTTGTATCTCAGTAGAATAACATGGGAAAATGTACTCCCTTAGACCAAGAGACAGAGAATAGGTGTTGAGCATCTGAGGTAATAGTGGAAGTTGTTCTGGCTGCATTTCTAAACATCTACACACACAACTACCTGCTGAGAAAAGAGGGAAAGGGTCAATATAGAATGCCCACATGGCATTGACCTTAATGGTCTATCATTTCACATTAAACCATGTATTTTTATATAGAGCAAGGGGGAGATAATTCACAAACTGTTGTCCTGCACAGTCGTTCAAAGCTAAACCTTGATTAATTTGTGTTTTTTGAGGTTTGCACATGTCCTCTACTTTTCATCTTATAGAAGATAGTTTGGGTAAAAGACTGGGGTGGGATTTTTTGGAAAACTCAGGGGCCTAATATCTCACCCCAACTTCTAAGATCTAAAATTATTTAAGATCCTATTGAGATATCCTGTATTTGAATTGTTCCCAGGGTAAGTAAACACAGTCCAGTAGATTAAAACATGAGCAAAGTTGGCAGAGGTAAATATTGACTTTCTGGCAGGGGAGGAAGGGATTGTTTTTTAAACAGTCTGAAAAAATAAATTGTATGAAGAAAGTTAGGATGCATTTTTGGAACTAAAGCACTTGGTGGGGAAATGCTAGTCTTGATGCCCACTTGCCAAATGTGAGCCTATGCCTTTTTTGTTGAAAATGTCATAGCCACTATAATGTAATGGTATATACAGGTCTCCATCAAAATGGGATTGAAGGCTGCTGTTCTGTGCAAGTGAATTTGCCTACGAACTTCTAGAATAGTTGAAGGTTAGTTCCTGTCTACACGTGTAAAGAAGAAAATGATAGTCTCTCTTAAAGTTTAGAGAATCTCATGCTTCTTTAAAATGCATGTAAATTTCTATAGTGTACATTAAATATGGGGAAGACTTAGTACATCATTTTGTCCATCCCCAAACAAGCCTGTCTCAACTGTTTGCAGGCTACATTCTGTGCAGGTGGTCACCTTGATTGATTTCTTAGCATAGGCAACGTGAACTGTGCAAAAATAAATAAATAATAAATACTTTTTAGAACCGTCATCTGGGTTTTACAGATAGTGTAAATGTATTGCAATAGCTTCATTCCAGTTTTTTGTTTGAAGATTGTATTTCTTACTGAAAAGCATGCCGAGTTGCACATAATCTTATGCTAACATCAAAAGGAAATGCAAGCCATATAATTCAGCATATGACTTCATTCATGTGGACTGATCAAACTGTTTTTTTTAAACATTAAGTGTTCAAAGAAAATTAAGTCAAAATGGAGAGCTCTGCTTTATGATACATCATGCATAATGCTGACTGAAACTATTACAATGATCATTTTATAACCTGCCATGGTGGCAGTTTATAATGTTAAGATAATTTAAGTGTAGAAACAAGATAATTGTATTAACCAAACTATGAAGGATAATAATGACATTCTTTCTCCATGTTGCATTCTAGATTTAGAAAGATCAATCAATTTTGACTACTTGGAATTAGAATTAAGAATTTTTAAATTTTTTGTTTTAAATATAAGATGTACAATAATTTTTGTAAAGCTGCTATAACAACTATAATGGTAATTTTGTTTATGCAGCATTTTGAAAAAGGGAAATTTATCTGCTTTAAATATTAAACAACTAGGATTTGGTTTACAAGCCTTCTGAGAACAATCAGCTTTTTAACAGTAGTGTCTGTAACAGGACAGACAGCAGGGTCGCCGTGCTAGCCCTTGCCGCTTCCTCTACTGTGCCAGACTTTGGACTTGCACCCTCTTATTCTCACCCACCACAACTTTGATATGTGTTTTTGTAGGGAAGCTACCTCTCCTCCACTTGGCCAGTTCTCCTTCTCCAGGTCCTGCATATCTAAGCCTTGCGGGCCTACTTTGTACGCCACCCTTCTCACTAGGGCCTTCTCTGTACTGCTGCCCTTCTCACTAGGGCCTTCTCCATAATGCTGTCCCTCTCCTGGGGCTCTCCAGGCCCACACTGGGGCCTCCTCTGCAAGGTTGCCCTCACCAGGCTGGGCTCTTCTCCCTGCAAGGTTGCCCTCTCACTGGGCTGGGCTTTTCCCTCTCGCCAGGCTCCACTCTGGAGCTGGGGTCTTTACCCCCAAACTCCATGCCCTCACTGGGGCTGCGGTCCTCACTTTACTGTGAGTCCGCTATGAGGCCTCCTCCATCCCCTTATAGCCTCACCCAAACCACCAGCGTTAAACAAACTGCAACATAAACTCAAGCCTCTTGGCTACAACTTAAACCTATGCCACCTGGCAGTAATGACATTGCCGGGATATCTTGGAGCTGCTACCCTTTACCCTACTGGCAGTACCTGCAGTCAGACTTCTCCTCCCATCATTGCTCCAGAAGCTCCTTCTGCCCTGAATGCCAGTAAGGAACTGCCTCAACTCCCCCTCCTCATAAGGACCAGGCCTTGCCCCTTACAGCCAGCTGACTGCTGGCAGGTGTGGGTTGTTTGCTGCCTCCCGTTGTCCTGGCAACCAGCACCTGAGGAGCCTTCCAGGCTCTCTCAGTAGCAGGCTCCTTAGTGTCCTGCTAGTGTCCTTAAAGATTTTTTTTAAAAAGGGATTGATCTTAAATTTATTTGTATAATATTACAAATAAGTGTGGTTTACAGTCCTCTTGGACAGTTTTTTTCACTCATGTCCTTATACTTTTAAAAAAGGATTAATCTTAAGTGTTTGTATAGTATTCAAGTATTTCAACAAGCTTTCTAACCTTAACTTTTTATTTTTTAGAATAAAAACAGAAGGCAGAATTAAAGTCAGTCAGGGTAGGGGTTGACATAAGGAAATAAATTTAGTAGATATAATATAAATGTTAAACTCTATTACAACCACCTGGAAACCCACTAAATTTTTTTAAGGAAGATTTACAACTTGTAAATAAGGGCCCTGTGTCATCAAATTATGTGAAATAAATTTTAGCTATGTAATCTTGCCTTCAGCACCAAGCATGTTTTATTAGTTCTGCCACAGTGACAACGATCACTGATCATTAATTCAGGAACCAGTATGCTTCTTGGCTTTCAGTAGTAATGTCTGACACTTAAAGTCTTATGTCAAAGATACTGAATATTTTGTATATGTATTTTCACCCTGTCAGAATTCAAGTCAGGTAATTTTGTATCTTTAAAACAATATTATGTGACACAATCCCAGAAACCTAATAAACTGGCTTGCCACAAATAATATTCCCTTGTTTTCACTTGTGTTTTGTGGGTTCTTTCTTGGTGGTGTTTACAAAAAATGCTATATGATGCTTAAGTAAAGAAAATAATCCATAGTCTTCACCTATCTAGATGCTCAAATTCCCTGTCATAAAGTAGTCATGTAGACAGCTGTTCCCTGCTCCCTTCTAGAATGGGCTGTGCCAGGTGCTTTAAGTGCTGCTGAAATCTCCAATAGGGGCCTACCTTTCCCTGTAGTTTGCAGCAGTTCTGAAGAGACCATGAAGAAGAAGAAGAATTAAACCAAGACAACTTACTACCATTGTTTTATTTCTTTGACCCTCTGTATCAAGAGAATGAAACCATTTGCATCTGAAAACATGCCTGATGCTAAGTTTCTGCCTCCTGAAACACTGAGGACCATAGATTCATCTATTCCACCCCTTAAAAATGGAAAGGAGGGATAGTAAAAGGGGCCTATTGTGGCATCATTTATAATTCATAATGCAGCTGGAAGGCTAACAAACTTTTATATGTTGGACAAATGTGAATTACTTTCACTGAGCAAAATATTGATTCTGTTTCTGGAAATGGGTGAGGGAGGAGACTGGTAAACAAACTATATATGCTCTGTTATTTCATTCTGATGCATCTGTTTTTCTTTGGGTAGTCTTAAATCAGTTGGTTAACTTTTGGTCTTGCTTGCTTTGGGCTGGTGCCTTCAAACAATACAAATTTTCCAAATGTTATAATGCTCACCTTTCCTCAAAGATTAATCTATAAATTGCTATGCTAACAGAGGGCATAAGACTGAATTGGTGATGTTTTTGAGTTAGAAAGGCCCGGGTCCTTTCTCAGTCCCAATTAACTCTTAAACTTTCCAGATTGGAGACCATCTTAGGGGCAGGAGCTACCTGAAACAATCTGATTTAAAGGGATCCAGGTTTTCTGTTTGCCATGAAAAAACACAGAATTTCTCCTTTTTAAAGGAGAAAAGCTTGGGAAACAGTGGGTTTCCCTTTGCAGGCTGGCAGAGTTCCAGCCTGCCAAGGGGCTGCTTGGGGTGGAGGGAGTAGCATGCACACATGCCACAGCCTGGCTGCCATGTGTAAACCTATGGGATGGAACAAGGGAGCATGACAGGAGGTAGGAGAGCACAGGCAACATAGTGGAGGGGAGTTGAGAGGGGGCATGTGTTCCCCCAGATTTCTACCACAGCAGGGTACAGGGCTGCAGCCAGGCTGGACCAGCTCCTGGCAGGAGCCAATTCTGCTGCCCTATGAGCAGGGCCCAGCACAAGAGGAAGTGCCAAGCCACTATGGCTACCAAGATGAGGCACAACCTGCCTGCCCAGCAGCACCAGGGGCACAATTCGATGCCGATGCAGTGCCTTATCTTAGCAGCTATGGGGGAGCTCCTGCCCAGAGCTGGTCCGGCCCACCTGCAACCCTGTGCCTGTGCCCCCTTTCCCCATGCACCCACTCCCTTGCCCACACTGTGAGCAAAAAGTTGAGAGTGAGGGGCACTAGTAGGGCTGGTGGGAGGGCTGGGATGGGAATGAGGGGCACCGATGTATCAGGGCTACTCAGCACCACAAAGCAGCAGTGGGGATAGCCGCAGCTGGAGCCGCAACCTAGTGAGCAAAGGGGGCAGGGAGAAAAACCAAAATTAAATGCTAAAATATACAGATATTTAGAATTTATTTTATTATTATGATTGAGGCACTGGTAAGCTTCCAAATAGCTTTGTTATTAGTGTTTCATTTTATCTGTGGAAAAACAGATTTGGGTGGTTTTATTGGATAATATGGGATTTTTTTAATAGGGAAAACCAGGATCTTTGCTGATTTATTTAGTATAATTTGTTAGGTTTTTTGATTCTATGTCTATAACGTGATAGGGGAGACTATTACAAGCATAACATAGCTCCCAGCCTTGATGGCATCATTATCTCACTGTGGATATTGCTACCTGAAATGTTACTGGAGGCTGAGAGGTACCTCTTGGAGTTGCTGCAACTCGGCTCCACCCTCAAAATAAGAGAATGGGTGTGGGGAGAGGGGAAGAGAACTGTAAAATTTTCTCTAGTGCATTTGTATATCTTCCTTCACCTGCTGCTGTCATAGTCGGCAGTTACAGGTTGTGTTTGTGAGAATCCAGCTGTTCTTACTTCTGCCCTTCTACCTCTTGAAATGAGTGGGGTGGGATACAGGCAGAGAAGAAAGTAGTAGAACTTTAAAGAATTACGATTCTGAAAGGGACAGGAGACTGCCTCCGTTTTTAGTAATAGCCAGTGCAGATTCAGATCTGGGCTCTTTTCATCCTCCATCCTGAGCATGTGACCAAGTCCTCTCATTTGCCTGTGGTATAGAAGTTTGGATATCGACTCTGCACTGTCTTCCAGTGCAGGTCTAGGATCTGTATCTAGATCCTAGACCTTGTAATCTCACCAGACTTCTACAATCTTTCGAAGACCTTGATGGTGAACCACTTCTAAATACCCTTCATTCCTCTCTCCTTCCTCACCCATGTCTCTGCACTGCCCAGCAGTGCTAAACCTTCTACACTGAATATCATCCTTATCCTCACATTAGGATCACTTGAACCTATTAGAAATGGCAGTTGCCTTCACTATCCTTGTGCTACTTCACACAAGCACTCCGTGGTGTTTCCCAAGTACCAATGTTTTAGTTTGCTTCAGTTCCTTGCATGCAGTTTTTCGTTATCTATTCTTCATCCCTGACCTTTCTCACTTCTGACCTCTTCCTGCTGTGCACTAAATGCTTTCATCTCTACCATTCTGTCTTTTTGCCAGTGATGATGTCCTGCTGGCAAACAGCAAACTCTAGGTCCTCTAGCTTCTGCTATCCAATTAACTACTGCTTGTCAGGTCCATTCTCCATTGTATTCATTCTGTGACTTCATAAAACCAAAGGTGAGAGGTTTTACCCTTTTAGCAGTCCCTTATAATCTAGAACCAGTTTTGAGTGTCTGCTGTTAACCTTAATCTTTCTGTAATAACTCAGTGAAGTTAAAAACTTCCGAGGGAGACCATCAGGTCACAATTTCTTCCAGGTGTACGGTCCAGGGGTAAATCAAATTCCTTTTGAAAACTGATGAAGTTGATCGCATTTGCCCTCTAGTATGCCACATATTTCTCCATCATTTGTCTTAAGGAAAATATTTGTTCCAGTTTTAAAATTGGCCTGGCCCTGTCTAAATTTTTTTTCAGCTGCTCCATTTCCATGCAAATATTGTAATGATCTTGTTTTGTTTGAGGGTAGAATTGTGTCCCTCCAGTGCCTGCCTTTTCACTTGTCACCTTTCTTTGGCAATCCAGCTGCTAGTCTCATGCACTATGCTGCAGGGACCTGTTCAGTGACCCAGAACCTGCATGCTAGTCTTGTTAGTAGATATACTGCAGTGCTTCCTCCCGCCTTCACCTTCCTACAGGGACATTTTTGAGCTCAGAAGATTTGCCATTTCTCAGCTTCCTTATTTTGGGCTGTGGTACCCACCATTTAAATTAACATTCAATACAAAAGAATCTCCTGAGTCAAATACAGGAGCTGAGTGGAATCTGGGTGGTAGAGTAACTTGCTAAAGGGTCCCTTCCATGATCTTTTCCAGTTCTTTCAACAAAAGTTTACTGTCTTCATGTTTATGCAATTTGTAAGTCTGCCTAATTGCCTCTGTCAGAATCATGTGCGCTTTCTGTGCATCGTTCCTTCTCATTTTGCATCCAGGGTTTGCCCTGCCACTGGCATCTTCCAACTCAGAAGTCCACTTCTGAAACTCTCTTTATTTCCTTCCTTAAGTGAATTTTGTCCCCTTTCCCTTTCAAACCTGCACTCTCCATCAGATCCCCCCTCTTCATATATTACCTTGAACCCTCTTCCTTCTCTCATCTGTTTCCCAAGTTCAACTTTGTCTGCAGCTTTTGTGTTTTCTTGTGGGGTATTTTGGGGGAGGGGAATCTTTCCATGCAGATGCTTATATTGTTATTCTCCATGTCCATGGTCTATAAGCCGTTCATCACTGAGAAATGGCCTTCTGCAGTTGTCTTAATTTGGGGTTTTTTTCTGGATTAATCACATTTCTATGTTGCATCTTTCACATTCTGCCTGCAGGGTTCCTTCTTATACATGCCTCCAACTTAACTTTTGTCAGTTAATAAACAACTGATGCCATTATGTATATCCATTTCCCTAAAGGCTCAAACATCCAGTACTGGGCTTGGCTATTTACGATGGCCAATCATATTCCTATATGATCCTTCCAAGGATATCCAGGTAAAGTTACAAATGTTTTTATGCCAAGATTTCAGTCCACATCACTAGCTAATGCAAAGTCCACAAGCCTTACCCCACTATCATTGTTTTTGTCCAATATTAAAGGCTGCTCTTAGGTAACCAATTTTCCATTTTTGTACAGCAGCCTCTCATAACAGAGTCAACTCAAGCCTTGGGAGGGCAACCACCATGCTTTGAAAGTTAGTTAAAGAAAAACTCTCTGCCTTATTACTCACATAATGCCCTCGTGTATAAGCTTGTGTAGTTGTTACCTTGTTGATCTGACACTGGAGTCAAGCCTTTACTATTTTTTCATTGACCTGTGTTCACTCAATTGCTGCTGTTGCAGCTTCTTTGAATAACAAGGCTGTTGCTTCTCCTTGGTGTATAGTATTGCTTCTTCCTGAATATGAAACTAACATTATCCTGTACCAGCTTCCTTCTTCCATAGCACCAGAACTTCTGTACCAAGGAACTGCTTGCATATACCCCCACAAAATGTTAATACTATTAGAAAAAAAGAGAGACTAACATTATCTCAACAGCTCTGACCCTTGGTAACATTAAAGCCCCTTTACACTTCCTGACAGGTGTGAAGAGGATCGAGTGGCAGTAAGAATCACACCCCATGTCTTGCTTCTTGCTAACAAAAAATGCTCTTTTCCTCTGTTCACACTACAAGTCCAAATCAGGATGCCTATTCGTAAAGATGAATAGAATCATCAATGAGGCCAGTCATCAATGTGCAACAACACTGTTAGGAAAAGTAATTGCCACTACTTTCCAGAGATTGCATTAGACACATCAGGCTGCATCTAGTTCTTGCTTCCAGCTGCACTATCGCAGTTAAAGTAACTAACGATGTTTTGGAGACTTTCCTAAAGAAGTTCTGCCTACACTGCCCAGATAGTCCCCATTGCTGCAAGAATAAATATGTAATGTCCTGGTATAGCAGGAGTGGGTTGGTGTTCCATCTCTGCTAGGTTCAGATCTTACCTGAACTAGCTCTGTTCTCCCTTCACATAACTCTTGAGGGTTAAGGAAAATGATGACTAATACTGGATTTTTTTCTTATTTCCACTGTATAATGTCAGAAGAAAGAAGGTCAAATGTCTCTGCCATTTTGACAGTTACTTAGTGGAAACTCATAGAAAACGATGTCACAGAAAACACTCTCTTGTTTTTCCAATAATGCCTTTGCTGTTTGATCTTTGGACTGTTTATAAAAGTTGCTCTCAAACTTCCAGATTACCAGGCAGTTGTGTGCAAGATGGTATTAACAGAGCAGTCTCTAGTTGTTTCAGAAAGTGTGATCAGCTGTAGTAAAGACATTACAAGCTCCTTTGGCTTAAAGCCAAGGATAATCAGCAGGGGGGGAGGGGAAGGTGGTCTTCTGTATTGCCATCTGCAGGCATTAAAAAATTCTGAGTTGCCTCCTTTCCACAGTCCCCCAAACTATAAAATCAGCTTTAAAAAAAAACCAAGCAAACAAACTGTGGGGTTCTTTGAACATGCCTTATAGTTCTGGAGCTTTTAGGTGACATTTCTTCATCTTGTCCAGCACAAGAAGGACAAGAAACATTTGTTCATATATGGGAGATGAGAATCTCACCTAATGACTCAATTCCAACAGGTCTCCTTTGGCAACAACTCCAAATATTGAGGGAAGTTTACAGTGCTGCATATCTCCACTAGCTTGTTTTTCTCTGCCTGACAGGGCAGCCTGGCTCCTTTAAATTTAGCATGCTCATTACCAAGGATCCTGGTTTTCTCTGATTTAAAAAAAAAAATCCCCTATTTTCAGATTATAAAAGGGAACCTAAAATCCACATTTTTCCATGTTCAAAATGAAATACCACTCATATATATAGATATTGCTTACCATCCACAGCAAGCTTGGAAAGATTTCAAAGCCCCCTGGCCCCCTGCTTGAGAAGCAGTGTGCCCAAGATCTGTAGCGTACTAGGAGACAGTCTGGGTGAGGAGCAGACACTGTGTGTGTGTGTGGGGGGGGGGGTTCATTTTGATCATGGAAAAATGTGGATTTGGGGTTCCTTTTTTTAATCTGAAAATTGGGGATTTTTTTTTTTATCAGAGAAAACCAGGATCCTTGCTCATTACACTGTGCTGCTCAAGTCAACCAGGTCCTTTCCCTGATAGCTTTGCAAAGTATCCCAGTAAGGCACAACTATGGCGATATGGTTGCACAACATGTTAAGCAATGCCTGACTCTGGCATTCACACACTAAACAGCATCCCACTTAGCACCCTTGGAAGATCTCAAGACACTCTCCCTTCCCCCAATACACATGCACCCTGTTTCTTCAAACCGTGGAAGATCATGAAAATTACTATATCCTTTTGACTAACGTGTGAGCCATCTCAGCCTTCATGAGCTTCCATGGTTTGAAGAAATTGTGTGTGTGTGTGTGTGTGTGTTTATATTAAAATATGGGGGGGTATATATATATATATATATATATATATATATACACACACTATAACAATATAATAACAAAAATAATAGCCTCAACGAGATGTAACAGAGGGAGACCTTGGCTTAGCATTTCTGGGGTTTCTAAAGTCTAAGCTACCCTGTGCCATAAAAACCTGGGTGCAAAAATGGATTGTTGTGAAATAGCAACCTGACATCCACCTTAGCACAGTGAATGCAAAACTGAGTAAACGGGGTACAAACAAGCTTTATCATATTTACCCACAGCTTTTTCCCCCAAATTAGCCCTCCAAACTGGAGTGAGGGGAGGAGGGGTATCTTAAGCAGAGAAGTTGTTATTTCTCTGATGTAGCATAAAAGCAGGGAGATGTGCTCTGAAGGCTGCCAAGAGAGCCGCTGCTTTTATCTCTGACCTCAGCAAGTAGAGAGGTAGAGTCCTGTTTTTACCCTCTGACTATTGGCTCAGTGTTGTAACTTGTACCTGAAGCAGCAATTGCGCTGTTCATGATACATGAGAAGCAAGACTATTATTTACAGGACCTTATATAACGAACTATTTCTAATAAAGAAGTAAAAAGTCTTGCTACTGCCCTTGCAAGGGTCCAGGACCTAGCCTTAGTAGTGTTCTGTCACAACAGAAAGTGCCTGCGCCTCACCCAGACTGTCTCTTAGTATGCTATACCTCCTGGACACTGATTCTCTACCAAGGGGCCAGGGCACCCTGGGGTGCATTGAGATCTTTCCAAGGGTGCTGTGGATGGTATGCAATAGTAGCATTGTTTGGTGCGTAAACTTGGTTCTCAAGATAAATCTAGAGATTTCACACAGGAATCTAGAGTATTAAATCTAGAAGAGTCTGGCCTGGTTGAGGCTTCCTGAGGCCTTTGAAACAGAAGAATTGATCTATTATTTTTCTGTGATCAAAAAAATGAGTAAAAACTAAAAGTTGACATTGTCCATGGAGTGCTTTGAGTTTAATGAAAGGTGCTATGAGTCTAACAATGCTGTGAACCACTGCACTCTGTGTTTCCAGGAGGACTTGCACTATATCACAGTTGGGCCACAACTTTGGAAATATTTGCCCTGTCCATTTTGCCTTCTAAAAACAAGGTGTGTATCTGATTTGGGGATATGTGGTACTTGAGAAAATACTGTTAACTTCTGGAGCAGAGCAGTGGCACAGCTGGTTTCAGGTTTGTCAATGTGGGGTTGGCTGTGATCCTTCACTGCTGTTTTTCATATGGCACACTCTGTGTGTGCTTTGAATGCTCCAGGGAGGGAGAAGAATATTGAGTGAAAGTTTAAACTTGTGTTGAAATATGCCCAGCAGCTTTGCTATTTCTCTTAATACCAGACATTCTCAACCCACTCAGAAGCTGGAGATGACAAAGGTTTTAGGCTTTCACATCACTGAAAAGTCAGCTGCAAGAAATAACATTTGCCAGTTTTTGGGGGGGATGTGGAGGGTTCTTTCTCACATTTAGATTATTCATTCTCACTATTGCCATGAAGCACTAGCTTGAATGTTGTGCTAATGCTTCAGTCACCAGGATGATGCTAGCTCAGAATGTCAGTGTCACCAGCTCCCACTATTTTTATCTTGTGACTTTTGGTGCTTTCATTTAAGGGCTGGAGCTGGAGCTAAGTACTGTGAGACTCTCAGCTTTCTTTCATTTCTTTTTTTTTTTTAAATAAGTTTCTAGGCATTGTGATGTGACAATTTGGGAATTGGGTCGACAAACAAATTATGGATTTTTGTTGATAATGTGGAGTTGTAATCAGATTGCTGTCCTTTTTAATGCCTCTTTCTGAATGCTCTGACAAAATCATCAGCAAAGCTAACTGGACTTTATCATGCATCAGCAGATGTATGACAAATAATGCCAAGGAGGTGATACTTCCCCTCTATGTGGTATTGGTCAAACTGCAGTTGGAGTACTGTGTCCAGTTTTGGGCACTATACTTTAAGAAAGATGTGAATAGCCTTGAGAGGGTCTGGAGGAGGGCCACTCATATGGTTAAGGGTTTCCAGGCCAAGCCCTATGAGGAGATACTAAGGGACCTGGACCTCTTCAGCCTCCGCAAGAGAAGGCTGAGAGGCGATCTTGTGGCCACCTACAAATTCATTGGGGGGACGCAGCAAGGATTTGGAGATGCTCTGTTCACCAGAGCGCCTTTTGGAAAAGAACAATGATCACAAACTGAGAGACAGCAGACATAGGCTAGACATCAAGGAAAACTTCACAGTAAGGGTGGCCAAATTTGGAATGGGCTTCTAAGGGAGGTGGTGCTCTCCTTTACCTTGGGGGTCTTTAAGAGAAGGCTGGATAGGCATCTGGCTAGGGTCATCTGACCCCCAGCACTCTTTCATGCCTAGGCAGGGGTTTGGATTCAATTATCTGTTAAGGTCCCTTCCAACCCTAGCATCTATGAATCTATGAATACATCTCAAATATTGCTGGCATCACGTTGCATAACTTTCTTCCCAGGTTAGCTGGAGCAGAGGAGGACCAGATTCTTCTTATCTGTGTGTACAGAAAAGATCTGGGGAGAGGGAGATTTCCACAAAACAAAACATAGAAACCGGCTGTTGGAGAAGTATAAAATGGTGAAAGCTCACAGACACCAACTAGAGATTTATTGTGGGAGAGTGGAATGGTTTTAGTAGACAGAAGCAGCGTCTGATTTAGCCACTAGCACAAACCAAAGAAAGAGCTGAGTTGGGAGAACTGCAGTTCAGAAGACAAGCCATGATTTGCAAGAGGAGCTTGGACAATTCCAGAAGATGGTACTCAAAGATGCTTCAGAGTGGTGTGGAAATTGAGGCAGGGGAATGTGTGCAGCATTTACTATTTTGTCCACATCAGTGTATTTCTCATGTTTTTAAGTAGAGAGCAATAATCCTTTCAAATCCTTTTCAAAATGTGTGTTTGTTACATTGATCATATGCCCAAACAGAAGTGAAGCCCAGAGTTACAGGGTGTGTAGGCTGGGGGACAGGGTGTGTAGGCTATTCATGGAACCTGCGGGTGCTGAGAGCCTGTTGAAGTTGAGCTCCAGAGGTTCATCTCTGTGATGTGGGTAATGGATTGAGAGACCCAGGGAAGAAGTGTGCTGCAGCCTAGCATGACCTAAGCAGCTTGAAACAGGTGAGCTGAGATCCATCTCAGTCTGGTAAGTGTTCAACAGGGAGCCCTTAAGCAGATCCGTGTCATGTAGTTATAGCAAAGAGCTTGGTAAAAAAAAAAAAACAAACCCCGAGTGTTTCACTTATTTAATTGTCAGGGCAATCTCATGACATTTTGAATGATTAGGACTGTCAATACCGGAACAGGCTATTTGAATATAGGCTAGCAATAGCAGAGGATCTAATAGGAGAAAAGTATTTGCTGCATCTGTATTTAAAAAGGGAGCAATGGGTGGAACAGGCAAGCTACAACTCTGAATGGAAAATTACAAGGCAAATAGCTTATTTTTCTCTCCCTTAAAACAAACAAGTACAAATTTGTTAAAGAGAATCAGCACAGGTTTCTAAGTACATGAAAGCTGTAAACACCGAGAAAGGCAAATTATCACAATGGTTCACAGTAGCACTGCGAACAAGTGCTGTGAAACCACACCTTTTGGTACTGTGCTTCAGTTCTGTCACTCCATGATATTAATTGGATAGAAGCAGAGGTACAGGAAAAAAACAATTAATTGGCAATTAATTACTGGTACTTGGAAAGATTTGGGCATTTAATTTGTGTTCATTTGAATAGGGAATAGATATTAGAGTTCGCCTACACGATTTGAGTACATACTTTTTCACTAAAGCAGCCTTGAGCCTGGGGAAAATTCACTGTAGTAAATGAGAGGTAACTTTAGTCTTAGCAGCATGTGCTGGACTGTGGCAAGAGTAGCTGGATTGCAAGTTTAGACTGCAGTTTTAAATGCTTAACTGAGGATTTGGGGATATCATTTGAATGAAGAAACCTGTCTAGGCCTCAAGCCTGCATTCCAGTGTAAGCCAGTATCCCCCATTCTCTCTCAGAGCAGCTACCCCTCTGCCCCAACTCATTTTTGGTGCTGCTGTTCTTGTGATTTCCCACTTTTTCCAGAGCGGCCAGCTTGTACTCTTGTGTTTGTCAGGCCCAGATGCAACCAATTTTATTTCTTCATGTATTATGACTTAAAGTATAGAAAGTGAGCGCTCATCTGAACTGTATGAAGACTGCGGTAACAACTGCGGAAACTACAAGGAGGCCTTAGTGTTCAATGCACAGTCAGGTAAAAAAAATAGTTAATTTACTCTGTAATCCTTTAAGCACTTCTGTCTTTCTTCTCTGGCAGATGGTCTGTATCTCTGTCTAGTGAGGCACAGTCACAAGAATGTAGGGGGGAAATATCCCTGGGCTGTGCGCCATCTCAGTTGGTTTGGGCCTGCTCTAAGGTCTGACTGATGAATTATGATTTTAATGATCTGCACATGGATATTGAGCCCCCGATCAGAATAAGGCTCTGCACCACAAGTACTATAACACATCACTGCCTGATGTGTACTCCCTTCACAATATAATCAATAGCCTTGTGTTAGGTAGTTAGAGAAGGATCCAATAAAGAACTTGGGCACCTTCCAGTTAGATGTTTGCCCCCAGCTGGAGTCCACAGACCAAAAGTATGTGGACCCCAGCCAAGTACCTATCTAATCTACTCTTGAAGACACCCAAGGTAGGAGCAAGAACAACTTCCCTAGGAAGCTGGTTCCAAATCCTAGCCACCCAGAAATGTCAGTGAAGTTGCTCAAGAAGGATGCTCCAGTGGTTGCACTTGAGACCTAGGTTTTTGGTGGGCTTGAAAGCAGCAAGACCAAATCCTCAGTAGCAGTGGAGGATACCTGTAGAACAGGGACAGGTGAATGGGATATGCTCAATATGCATCCAATATGCCTAGCCATGTGCATCCCTGGCTGTGGCGGAGACACTGTAGACATATCCTTAGTAATCTCAAAAGGGCAACTCCAGAAAACCCATATGCTGAGCAGGGAACCACCTAAAGACAGCCAATAGGAAATGCTGAGGCCAGTTGTGTGCCTGAATCCTTCCTTTCCCTGGGACTTAGGCACCTGATCAGGGGCCAGGTAGGCACTCCTATCCACTTCGGTTTCAGAGGCCTCTCCTCAGGGTGGGTGACCACATCCCTTCTATGAAAGAATTAACCACAGCTCACTCTGAAAATGTTGGGAGGGGAGAAGATAATACTGGAGTGAGGCACAATGGAGTGGGGTGCGTTGAGTGGGTTAAAACCCACATCTCCCATTTTTCAGGGAGAGTACCCTAACCACCAGGCTAGAGGTTAAGACATAGCAGGCACATCTACACGCGCCCCTGACTGCACAGTTGGTATAGCGCAGTCATAGCAGTGCTCAGGTTGTTTCTGACCCTAGTTACTGTAACAATGAGCTCCTGCAAAGTAGCCCATTGTTATGACAACATAGCAGTGGCATCACAGTTAGCACCCACCAACCCTACGTCACCATAGCAATGAGCTATGTCACTACAATCCAGTGGGTGAATCTACATGTGCGCTTTATTGAGGAGTTGCCTAAATAGCTCTGCAGTAAAGCATCACAGACTACACATGCACCTGGTGTTAGGGTGCAGTAAATTAATTAACCCCACTGTAGGATAGTAACATTGAGGATAAGTACTATCCTGCAGCGCAGTACTTGCATGCGCTACAATGCACATGTAGACAGTCACAGGGACTGGCTGGGACATGAGGATACTAAAGTGTAGGGACTGCCTGCTTCTTAGCCCTGCATTTTAGCACCCTTATGCCCCAGCTAGCCCCTCCACCACCTGACAGTGCTACTTGGAGCCCAGGGCTGACCCGTGGGCCTTCTGCCAGCCTGGGGCTGCTCTGCCCATGTAGATGCTATGCCTGGGAGCAGCTGACTTCAGTGTGGACTGCACCAGAGTTTTTTTAGTCACTTCAATAGCACATGTAGAGGCACCCAGGGGGAGCCAAATTTATACCCTTCCAGTGGAAGCTGGGCCCCTCTTGTAGAAAATATGCAAGATGCATAATAAAAGAGGAAGCATAACTGTCTGGGGGTGTAGTGGTTAGGGTACATAATGTGAAGGGGAAGTGGTAGGTTCTTGCCCGCTCCCTAGTCTGTTTGTCCATTTTACCTGAAACAATCATTGGCTACAAAAAATTGTTCTAGGAGCAGAGACCAGAATCCAAATCACTGGATTGTAAAGTTGTGATCAGGTTCCTTCCCAATTTCAGGATAAGAGAAAGTGCAGCTTCCTCTTCAGCCCAAGTGACTTGACACCCACAGATTCCAACTCCCAGGAGAGTCTCCAAGGCTACAGACTAATTGGAGAACCCACATCACCCTTGTTGAAGCCATTCCACCATGCATCGAGAAGGGTGATGTAAGTTCCTCAATTAGTCCGTAGCCCGGTGGCTTGGAAACTCTCCTGGGAGATGGAATCTGTGGGTATCAATCCACATGGGCTGAAGAGGAAGTTGCACTCTCTCATATCCTCAAATATTGTGTGAAAGAGGTAGTAGGAAGCAACACAGCTGCCTCCTACTTTAGCTGCCCTGAACAAGCAAGCAGTACCTGGTGTGACTGCAGTTTCTGAAGTTACCTTACTCTGAGAACACTTCCTGACTAGGGTCTGCAGGTGAGACAGGCAGAAAACACCTGGTTTGTGGGTCCTGACGGGACTTGTAGCACTTGCTCAGCCTTGGCAAGAGGCACATCTGCACATGTCTGGGAACACAGCTTAAGGCTCCTGGGGAAACGTAGCATTGGAGTGCACATGAAACAGCGGCTGAGTTCTCAGAGTTACATTTTTTTAAGCTTAAAAAAAAGAAAAATCTAAAAAAAAAAAAAAAAGTGACTAAATTCAGCTGAAGTTTGGGCTTTTTTTTTTTCTTCGCTAGTCTACAAGCCTTTGGATTAAGATTTGTGTGTTTATACCACAATCAGCCATTCAAAAAATTCAACAAAAGGCTGACAGCAGCTGGAGTTGCAAGCTACCCTGGGAAGGCAAGCGGGGGAAAGATTTTTGTGCCCTTTCATTCTCTGTAGAACAGCCTTCTTTGTCTGCAGTAGTGGTATTGCAGTAGTGGACAGGGAATTGGCTGATTGAAGAGCCTGTAGAGACCAAATAGCACCCTTCCAAGTAGCTCTATCTAGCCAGGAGTAAGTATCTGTCAGGATGCTATCAGAGGAAGCTGGGAGTGGGAGGAAGGAAAAACATGAAGCGTCTCTAGGGAGAGTGCACAGACCCTTTGGATGGGAAGGATACAAGTACCTGGAACTGCTAGTGCTAAAAATAGCACTGGAAGTTGCAATCACTAATGTACAGTATATTGTGAAATGTCAGGCAGTTAGAGGTAGGGACAACAAATAGGAAAGTAGGCAAGTTTCTCTATTCCTGCTGAAAGATATAATTGTTGAAGACAGTCCCATAATAAAATAGTAATAACCAGAAACTATAGGCAGAGAACTGATGTAAAAAGACTATAGCTAGTGCTCAATGCCATGCCTTTTTTACTTTTGGATTATAGGGCCTGAATTTCATTTGCACGAAGGTACTTTGAAGGATTGTAAGTATAATAGCATCAGGAGTGTAGATTGTAGCCCTGTTGGTCTAAAGACATAGGCAGGCATGGTTCTTTGGGTAAATCTGATTTCCCTTTTTAGACCAACTCAAATATTTGAGTTGTTCTAATAAAAGATATCAGTGTAATAACATTGAATTTAAGACCATTTAGTAGCACCAGATGTGTGTTACTGGCCTTTGTGGAAATAAGAACCATGTCCTAGGTATCTGGAAAAAGCCAAGCGTAGCAAAACCCCACGTTTTTCTTTTTTTAAATTTTAAAATGCATTCCCTCCTCTTCCCCAACCACTTCTGACTTTTTCTCTCCCTCTTTATTCCCTATAGATAAGTATAAGTGAGCTAAGACACTTAAGATAAGCTTCAGCATTTTATTTTGGTAGCAAGTTGCATTTGTTTTGTTTTTTCTCCTTTATATTGTATAATTATTATGTTTATATTGATTATTACTGTTCTATATTACTGTTTTACTGATATTATATGATTTAGGCCTACATATGTAAGTTAGCATAAGTCATGTCAAGTTTCCATTTTGTTTGTCCAGTCTCCATCTTGTCCCCAGGCCTGATTGTGTAACCCGCGACTCACACCTACCCCTCCAATGTAACCTGGTTCCTGAATGAATGGGGATGAATGAGGGTGCTTTAGAGATAATGGCAGTAGGTCTAAAAATAGCTCCCTGTGAATCACTGAACCATCAAACACCAATACCGGGACCAATGACCCAGCCAATGGAACCACCCTCAGCATTCAAGAAACAAAAGATGAGGCAACCCACTGTGTCAGGCTGCACTTGCTCTGCCTGTATCCTGTCTAGGGAGCAGCTTCTGATGCTGTTATTTGCATAATTAAGTCTTTGTCCCAGGAACAAACCCACTGATCTCAACAAAACTGTTTCTGCGTTGCTTAGCAAGGAACTACTAAGATAGCATCTTTGCAGCTCTCGTTTACCCTTTTGTATGTGTCCCCCCCCCCCCCCCAGAGAGTTAGAAACTGAAATCCACATGTAATTGCTTGGTAGATTAAAATTTTGTGAATTACCTTTTGGCAGGGGCTGCTACATCTCTTTAAACCATTCATTAAATTAACAAGTTTCTGGATGCAATTCAAAACTTCCAACCATCAATGACAGCAACAGCTGAGCAGTGTATTTTGGCAGCAAATGAGGGGCTTTCCAATAAATCTGTTCCCTTCAACAGAAAAAATGTAGCATTTTAGAATAAAGAGGAATCAAAGCCAAACACTTGCTCACTTCAATAATTACTACATATCTCAGGGAATCTTACTCACTTCCCCCGTTTTGTGATATCAGCAACTTATACTCATTGCAAAAGTCAATTTGTCGTTGACTGCTTTGGAGTTTTTTTCATAAGCATCGAGGACTAGAAAATTAAGACTTCTCATGCTATATATTTAGTGCTGACACTTGCTCATCAAAATTACCATACTGAAGGAGAAAGATGCAATATCACTTTCTCTTTATAACATTAGAGATTCACTTACATTATAAACCTCCTCCCCCCCAGAATCTAAATAAGTAAAGTGTTAATCAACTTCAAATCTTTTTTTTTTTTTTAATTAATTTTTTGCCCCCTTCACTCACACAATAGAGAAAATTATGGTCAAGCAGGCTGAAAGCATTAACAGGTGTTTTCTCCCCCTCCACCCATTTCATCTATCAATTGGCTATGCTACTCCTAGATCTTAACCTGTGGTATCTATCTTGTAGGTAAAATATGCAGGCCATTTTACAGAGATTCACTGTACCGCTTTATGAAAAAGCTTTTTCTGAGATTAAAATGCCAGAGCAACACCTTTTGGAAACTGATGTACTCTAGCTTCATATATTGTAAGAGTGATGTTGTAGCTGCGTTGGTCCAGACATATTGGACCAACTATATAGTTAGGATAAAGTTTGACAAGCTTTCAAATGCAAGCTATCCTTCCTTGGGTGTCTCATCACAGGAAGCCAGGCACAGCATAGTGAAAAAATAGCAGAAGGGACATGAGGGCATGTAGAAGGGACAGAGAATTCCCCTGCTTTTCACTATGATCTTCCTGGTTTCCTGTGAGGCCTGAGGAAGAATGTCTTGCATCCAAAAGACATTCTAACTTATCTAACGTCATCTCAACTACATAAATCAGTCCAATAAAAGGTATCACCCTAAGAAATCCTTATCTCTGTTCATAGAAGAGATGCATGATGAATGAGAGTGCAAGCTTCATGCACTGGGGACCTGCTTTAGGAATAACGATGGTCAGTCCCAGGGCCTAGGCATGCTTTTGGCAGCTTGACAGTTGTGGTCTCTGCTTTATGTTTTCACTATACCCTGGACTGACCACCAAAAGCATTTGATGCAAGCCAGCTGGAAGCAACTTTAATTGCCTGCTTTCCTGGACTTGCTTTGTCAAAAAAACCCATCAAAAACATCTATATTACTTATTTTTTTTTTTTAAACATGTTTAATTCTGCTTAAACAGTAGGTTGAAATGGTCAGATCAAATGAGAAATGCTATTTCTCTAAAGCAGTTTTGCTTTATGATAGGTAGGCTCTAAGCTATGGACATGCATGCTCTAAGCTATCACACATCAACAACTGGAAGTTGCCCAGGTGCCCAGATGCATTATTACATCTCTGCCTAAGACCATATGTCTGGGTGGTCTCAACACCAGTTCTGAGACCAGCCTAACTAGCTCAGTCAGGGAATCTGTCAGGGGTAGGGTGTACAGAATATCCCCTCTATCCTCAGCCTTGAACACGAGGTAGACACACTGTGGATTGAACAAGTTTGGAAACAGATACCTTTTAGAACCTAGGTTTGCTTGCAGACCATCACTACTTTGCCCCTCTGAATTCTGACCCACATTGATGCTGCACCAAGTACACAGCTGGGACCTGCTGAACAAATGCTGATCCAGATGTCTTGTCCAGCCAGGTCAGTGATAAAGTGAGGTTGGCAGCAGCATCCTAAATATGAGTAACAGTGACTGCCATTTTATTAAGCACTGACCTAACATTAAGCAGCAACCATTAAAGATCAGGGTCCTCACTGACTACGACCCCTACAGAGCTACAGGTGGAGAAAGCTAAGAACAGGCACCAGCTGCTGCCTCCCTACCCCCTCCCTCCATGTCTGTGACCCAGCCCACTCCCTTCCACCTATGGTAAGTATTTCCATATGACAGAGGTACATCTTAAAGTCCTACAGGACTTATCTCCACTTGTGCCTTTTTATTGAATGCTCACTACTGGATGACAGTGGTTTCAATCCACTACACAGTACTTAGCTACAAAACTACCTTTCTGATCTCACACTGGAAGTGGGAGGGGAGGGGAAAGGAAAGGGAAGAAAGTCAGATTATTAATGATTTGGCTTTCTTGCTATGTGAAGGATTGACTTGTTAGTAAGAGAAAAAAAAAATAGTGCATGCCTGAGGCAGCTAAGCAGAACTCAATAGCTCCCAAATCTCTTAGTGTGACCACTGACAACCCGATTTTACAGACTTTCATTTAGTCTTTCACCTCACAGCAGTGCCCTTTTCTAGACAAATTGCAAGCCATTGGCAAGCCAACAGAAATACTTATTGGCATCCTGCATTTGAGCCTTGGAGCTTCTGCCTCAACCCATTTTTCCCCCCTGTACAAGTTAGTTAGGGAATCTGAAGCATGCAATGCTATGTAACACACATTTAAACCAAATATTACCAACAGGATCATAGTCTGTCTCACAGATCTGTGTCATGTTATTGCAAAGAAAATTGAAGCTAAAGAATTATTTATCAGCAGAGTGTTGAATTATATTTTAGGGGAGCTATAGAATTTTAACAAATAGCTGAAACAGCCCAGAAAGGGGGAGCTAGGTGCCTAGGGTTTCTGTGCCTAGCTCCCTGACCAGGTCCTGCAATTAAGATGGATGGAGGAATGCCTACACTGCAGCACTGGACAGAGCTTACGTGTTCTCCACTGGCAAGAGTAGGAGCTGCCCAGAAGCTGAAGTAGACAGGGAGTTTTCCTGCTGATTTCTAGAGATGTTATGCATCTCTGGGCACAGGAAACAACTAAGCATAGCTTTGTAGCCTGAATTTTCTTAACTCTGGGGCTCAAGTGCATGTCCTTTAACAAAACAGATGTTGTGGGCGCGACTACACAAGACACTACTGCATAGTGGTTACTACTTATTTATTTAGTAGTTCTATAATCAAGTACAAAATAAATGCACAGTAACCAGGAGTTACTGCACAGGAGCACCAGCAAATGCTTTTTTAATGATGCTACTGTGGAGTAACATATTAGCACTATTGATGCTGTGATGCACTACTGTGTAGTATTATTTGGTTACTGCATAGTTATTGTCTCATGCAGATATGTCTAGTCACTATCAAATTTCCATCCAGACAAGGAAATAAGACCATGGCTCCAAGTAGGGAGAAAAAAAAAAAAAGCAACAACTAATCCTAGCCAACTGTGAGAGTAGGTAAAAAGATATGCCTTAAAGGGCTGGAGGTTAAACAAGACTCTTTGTAAAGTGCTCCATTTACAAACAAACTGTAAGAGCCACTATTGTGAATAAAGCTCCCACCGCATTAAGGAACTGATCAGAACAAGGCAAAAAATTTAAAATTATTGTATATCCATTGATAAAATATAAATAAAAGTTTTTACAAAAAACTGAATCCACCTCTTGAAAATGGCATTCAAGGTGTCTAACAGCTGATATTTTAGCCTGCTTGGAGAATGATGGAATATGTTTCCTACTTTACAGAAGCAATTCATGAAAAAAAAATGTTAAGGTTACCTAAACACAAGTGTTTCTCTTGCTGTGGAATGGTTTCAGAGAGAGAAAAGATTAAAAAAAGTGAGTAGAATGGAGATGCTCCCAACATATCTTTAAAAAAATTCAAAATGGTTTAATATTTGAATGTTCAAAGCTAGCACCAGTAAACTGAAACTGCAACACAAATTCTACTGTAAGCCAGAATAAAAGCAAACAAAAGCAGGGGGAGAAGTGCTCCTTCTTCCTGGAAGAGAGGAGGTATAATAGACCAAGATTTGAGTCAGTCCACAAATCTGCAGATCTTCTTTAATTGTATGTTCCTTGACTGTAGTATTGATCTTTCTTAAGCTTTGGGCATTCAGTAGTTCCTTGGTTAAAAAGAAGAATGTGCATAAGATTATTTAAGTCCTTAGAAAACAGCAAAGAACAAAAAAAGTTCTCCAGTTTTAGTGTGCTAGCATTAAAATACTCAGTAATTTTTCAAGCAAGTCTGATATATGGGGGAGGTTTGGATGTTTCTTCTTCTGTATCCAAATCTTGGTCTGGAAACTGAATTGGAGAATTCAAAATTCTGTCCTCATGACCTGTGTGAGAACAAAAAGAAGTTGTTAAACATATTGTGGCTTCTTGGTACAAATGTTGGGTTCCTTTCTATTAACAACTGATTTAAGCACTGAGAATCTGGCTTGTAATGCACTTACAGTAGTAGGTATCTAACTATGACCAAAGTGCATCATTCCAAGTATATAAAAGGAAGGGAGAGCTACTTACTTTGTAGAGTGCAAACCAGTTCCACAGTCTGTGGCTGGTCCTCTGTTGGTTGCAACCATTCCTACAAATGAGATGCATTAACTTTCCATTGAATTCCTTTTATTTGTGCTCCAGGAGTTTTTCTTGAAAATTAATTTTGAATTGCATGTAAGCTTAGAATGAAGAGAGGGCAACTTCTGTTACCAAAATAAAAAACTCCCAAAGGGAAGTTTAATTTGATATGTGGAAAAAATTCTCAGCAGTCTACACCAAAGAATGATATTAGCATCTTCAGTATACACGTCAAGAATGACTTGACTATGCCACTGCTTGACATATTAGTATTTATACAAGGTCCTCAAGCTACAGCAGGGGAAATTTAGGCTGGGGATTAGGAAAAACTTTCTAAGGGAGTAGTCAGGCAGTGGAACAGGTTATCTAGAGAAGCTGTAGATTCTCCATGCTTGGAAACTTTCTAAAGCAGGTTAGACAGACACTTGGTCTGGATTGTTTAGTCAGGGACAATACTGCCATGAGCAGGAGCCTGGACTAGATGACCTTTGTTAAGCCCCTTCCAGCTCTATTTTCCTATGATCCTACAGAAATGGAATCAGAGCATTTAGAGGTCTTGTAATATGCTCATATTCTAAAGTAAATCTGCTCTGGCAGTCACTGTGCTAGTAAAATCAATTTCAAAATTTTCATGTTGTAAAAGGGAGACAATTTTCGTGGGAAAACAAGTTTTCCCTCACCGTGCTACATCTCGAATCAATCTACTTTAATGAGGTCCTAAAGTAAAAAACAGGCAGCAGTTTGGAATGGGGGAATAGATAGAAGGGGAGGAAGGAGAACTACCTCTTTTGCAAAAGGTAAAGAATTGTGACCCTGGACAGTTAGAATTAGCCCTGGTAGGATGGGGTGGGGCAATGAAAAACATCAGAGCTCAGGTACAGCTGTCTGAAACATGACAACATGCCTTGTACCACTTTGGGAAGAGGATTTACAAAGTGGTCCAAGAAATCTGTCAGCACTCACGTACCATTCCAGTCGTACTGTCATAGCATGAACAATGTGGAAGACTTCGGCAGCCCATGTAAGCAATAGTTAGCACAACCATCACACTGCCGATAGATGCAATTAACATCACTATGTTGGCACCTTTGACGACTTTATCGAGAACAAACTTCTGCAACAGAAACAAAGGAGGCAGCAGATGAATAAACAATGAAGGCAATTTCTCAAAACTTGACTTTGAGAGCAAGACAGAACTTTTCCATCATAAGTATATTTAATTTTACATTGTAAAATAGCAGTAATAGTTTTACATCACCAAATGCTATATCAGTGCTAGCTAAAGAAACTTCTCATTTTACTACTGTTATAGTCCCCAATTTTATCTGCCACATTTGCTCTTATTTTCTTTTTGCTATCCTTTCAATAAGCAAACACATTTTCCTGTTCTTTATTGTGCAGTTTGAGATTAAGACTGTCTCAAGACACTAACAACATCCACGAACACTAGCTTTGGAAATAATTTTACTTTGGCTCTTAAAAGTAGATTCTGAATAACCATTTATTTTGATACCATCTTTGCATAGTATAACATATTGTATCCAAGCAGCTTGACATTAAAAAGTTGGCTTTAGCCAGACATGCATATGACTGCATTTTTTCATAACACATTCATCCCAGCAGCAAGCTGTTACTGGAACCAGGTGAATTTTATTCTGACCTTCAGAAAGAAGTAATAGTCAGCCAATATTGTATTAAATGGACAGATATTTATACCCATTTCAGGAAAATGTGGTATCTAAAATTCAGCATCTACATTTCAGCTGTCTTGATAAGTCAGGGATTATGAAAATTTACAATTCCAAGAACTATATCTTTTTCACTTATGTGTGCCTCTTCCACCATGATGTCAAAATATTTAATAAGGAGCAAGTGTTAAATTTACAAATCTGCAAACTGAGAAGCAAAGCAGTAAAGGGATTTGTCTTACACACATGGCAAAATGTAGTGGAATTCAGACTTAGTCTTCTGTTTGACACCTAGATGCCACCATATTTAGCAAAGTGCTGAGTTTCGTTCACATGAGAGTTCAGTTTTGAATTATTTGTAAAAACTTAGTGTCCTACTTTTCTCTTCATAAAGGGCATACTGATCTTGGGACACAATTTTGTTTCACAGCACAAAAAGAACCAAGTTGAATCTAGAGCCCCTACCATTATTATCTTTCCAGGGCAGCAACTATTTCATTAAACCATTTAGCTTGCTTTTTTCCTTGTGGCTGCCTAGTAGACCAACTTCAAGAGGACAAGCAAATGCCTGGATGAAATGGATAAACAGTAATGGGTTAACTTCTGTCCCTTTCAGACCTAGAATCAAGGCTTATTCCTTTCCAGAGCAAAAGCCATCTCACTCAATCAGTCCTCTGGCTTGTTCTTCTCCTGGCTGTAGTGGCAGAAGTTATAATTTGGAGAGAAGCTTCCTAATAGGAGATTGAGGAAACTGGGAGATGGTCCCCAAGACGGAGAGTAGCTAGTTAGTCAGAGACGCACAACAGATCTGCATAGGTTGCCTACTCCTTCACAATTAAAGTTTATTGTTTAATTCCTCCAATTCATGCATGATGTTGTTTGCTGAACCTGATGATAACTGGCTATCAAATAAGCCATACTCAAGAGAAGGCTAAAGCGTGCTCTGGGTAATGCTGAACTGGTATCTTGGTGGTTAGAACACTT
>JAGPOW010000290.1:34170444-34186885 GCA_030014935.1 Caiman crocodilus | reverse complement strand
TCTGGAGGCAGATTACTCTTAAGGCATGCAGAGAGGGCTTGTTCAGGATCACCTGGATGACCGCATGGCTAATGGCTGCTCTTCTTCTTCCTCAGGACCATTTATACCCTCCCTGACCTCAGCAGCCCGATCCAATCGAAACTGCCAAACCTGTCACAAGCCGATCCATTTCCCAAGCACCCTTGGACACCTGAGCTGAGCGCAGGTCCCCAGGCCGGGTCACTTCCCCACCCAGGAGACTACAGTATCCTCACCTGGGCCCAGGCCTTTGTCATGCAGACAGGGATGAGATCCCTGCCCTGAGTGATTTACCAGCAGCCTCTCAGGCTGACACAGGGAGAGATTTCTGGAGAGGGGCACCCATGGTGGCATTTCTGCCACACTTACCATTAATAGTATAGAAGATATGCTGTAGTACTACAGCTTTGCTGAGTATATGAAATTATCTTCTGTGGATAGCAGAAATGAAGATGGGGGAAGAAAGTGGGGGGGAAAAAAAAGCACTTATTTTTGAGAACTGCTTTATACATTAATACAATCTGATCTTAAATGTAAATGTTGTGGTACTTCCTGATATTGAGTTACCTAGGGAGGCAGTTCTCACTTTTAAAATCTGTTGCCAATCAGTAGACAAGAGTACACATACCATGTAGTTTGTTCAGAGGCCAGACTGCATTCCCTTTCAGTGATTACTAGAAGGAGCAATAGTTACACTGCACTACTTAAAACTAACTGCTAGCAAAACCATATTTATCCAAATACAAGATATGTTTCCCTTCCTCAGCTGGCAAGGGGAAAAAAAAGCCCCTTGCCTTACATTCACATACAAGGAAATCTAACTAAATACATTGTCTGTTAAACTGCTGCCAAAAACATCATGTGCTCAGCAGTGGAAACCAACTATGAAGTTGACTGAATACAATTAACATTAAGCATAACTATAATACACATGGCATGTGGTGCAAACATCCTGATAGAGGCGAGTGTGTTTCTTGTTCTTTTTGCACCCCTTTTCAGCATTAACACACTACCCTCTCACAAACCACCCCCAACCCAGAAGGAAGCAACAATTTTCACTCCGTCCCTTTGTCCTTTTTGAGGAAACACTGTCATTCTTCTTTCTCCATCTCTTCTCTGCCTTCTCCCATTTCATCTACATCTTGATCCACATAGCATTTCAATTCATATATTGCTAACTCCAAACATTCTCTTCTGATGAAAACCGGTCCCTTGACCAACAGTAGTTTTCTCACCTTCCATATGGTTACTGTCACACAAAATACCATGGTTATCAGTCTCTGTCTGTCTAGTCCTTTGGACATTAACCCATACAATACCATTTAAATATATTAAGTCACAGTCCACATTGGTGAGCCTCAAAAAATGACTCACCCATACCTCTTGCACAAAAGAGCAGTCACAAAATACATGTAATCCAGATTCTTCAGCCCTACATACCTCTTGGGCATGCTGCCAATCTTACCAAACCCCATTTATGCTGAATGCCCCTCACAGGAAGAATATCCCACATCATCATCCATATGATATCCTTATGTTCTCCTTTCAGTCTATTATCTGTCACTTCTTTCCACACATTTGCCATCTGTCTTTCCATGAGATCCCCAACTATTGTTATTTTATGTTTCTTTCTTATAATATTAAATTACCTTCTTATGATCTTTCAAGCATTCTAATCCCACTCCCTCAAGTTTATTTACCCTTATGAAACTCTCCATCTTTGCATAGTGGGTGGCAGGCTGTCATACTCATGGCTTCTCCCAATCTCCTTATACATGTCCCATCTTCTTAATGTTCTTCCTGCCAGGTAATGGCAGAAACATGCAGTCTTCTGCACCCCTCCATTGTCTCTTTACAGAACACACTTATACACAAAGCTTTCCAAATCTGGTATTCCCCAGCCTGTTAATTCCCTGGCTTTGTATAGCTTCATTTATAGCTCCATTCTGGAAACTTCTCTTTTACTTCCCCTCCCCCACCAAAATGCATTTCTGCCTTTGTACCCTCCTTATCCATTGCCATGATGGTGGATACACCACTTCCATGTAAAGGATGATTGGCAAAGGTACCACAGCCACTTTACCCTTGAAAGATAATGTTCTACCACTCCACAATCCCAAGACCTGTCTCACTCTTCTGTTTTCTCCCACACCTTTGTTTCTTTCCCTCTAGTGTTCATTAGGATTCCCAAAATCTTGATTATACTCTCTACCACCCAAAGCCTAAAACTTTGTAAATTCTCCCAATTCCCCACACCCATCAATGTACTTTTTATCTAATTTAAATTTGGCCCCTGACACTTCACCATAGTTCTCAGTATGCTTCAATACCCTCTTGATTAATACATTGTCCTGTGCCACTATGTTCACATCATTCATGTATAATGTCCATCTAACTTCTCTTCTTGGTATCTTCACTTATCAGCTTATCATCATGGATTCTCTGCACCAATGTCTTCACCCACTGCACACACAAAAAATAAAGGGGGGCAACAGGTATCTCTGTCTCTGTGGGGAAGGCTTTGTTCAAGTAACCATTCACCAGTATTCAACTTCCTGCTTTACTGTATAGCACTTTGACCCATCCGATCACCTTTTCTGGAAACCTCATCCTTTGCAATACTTCAAACATGAAATCATGTTCAACCCTATAACAAGCTTTTTCCAAGTCTAGATTTATTAATACTATTAATAACATAACTATTTTATTAATAATTTTCTCCTTTTCTCATTTTCTCCTTTTCTCATTTTCTCCTTTTGCACATCCAATATGACATCTCTCATTAACAATAGGGTCTAGGATAAATTCTTCTCAGAACAAACATGTGCTGTGTCTTCACATCTGCTATGCAGTCATGCATTCTTTTGGCCAATACTTTTGCCATCAATTTGCAGTGTACATTTAAAATGGTTATTGGTCTCCAGTTGCCTAAAATGTCTTCCTTTCCCTTCCTGAATATCAAAGTCACCACACATTCTACAAAATCCTCCCCTATCTCCCAACCCTCCATTGTTTCCCTGTATGCCTCTATTATATTTTCCAGCCAGTGTGCATATATTACAAATCTTTAACACTTTCTTTTCAAATTTCACCATCATCTATTGCAGTCCTCCTTCCACAATTTCTTGCATTTACCACATTTCTACTTCCTCACCCTTCAGCACAACCGACTCCAGCTACTTTGTTTACACCTGACCCTGCCCACGATGATGGTTCACATCTCCACCCCTTTACAAAATGCTTGTAATCCCTCTTCCATGGAATTCCACACTCTTGTGGACATAGGTCTGCTTTAACCCCACTTAATATTGGCATAATATTATCCTTTTCCTTGATAACACACTTCTGACATTTACAGATGCAATACAAAGTCATGCTTGTCCATTTACATTTCACGTGTCTACCACTTTACGAGTCCGCTACACTGCTGCTTGATGCTGTTGGCTCTAATCCTCACGCTCTTTGCATCCCCAGTCTTTACCAGTTGTTTTACTGCTTTAACATTTAAGAAAGACTCCCCTTCCCCCTCCCCACTACCTTTCTGCTCCCTGCTCGCCTTCATTAGTCTGAGATCACATTAACTCTGATGAGCTATTCATCAACCTGTCTCTTTCCTCCACCCCGCTCTTCGTCCACCTTCTTCTTTCTAAGCTTCATATAGCATGCAATTCCTTTCTTTTCCCAATGTAGTGGTCTACTTTTTCCTACTCTATCCTCACTCCTTCCTATATTGTTCTCTCTTCTGTCTCAAAGTCACTTGTTCCACTTATCTTTCCTACTTTTCCCTCCTCTGTCTCCAGTTGCATCACTTTGACTGTGAAATTTCACTCTTCCTCACTGACTCTTCCTTCTTGTGGGGTCTCCTCCACGGTCATGCATTCTGATCCAATGTCTTCCCCATTTTCCCTTGCCTGTCTCTGCTGCTTCTCTGTAGATCTGCCCACACTTGCTATGGAGTTTAGGCTGTCCAAAATACATTATAAGCCCTCAGTGTGGCCCTACTTGGATTACTGGCACTGGTGGTAAGTGCATTATCCTGCTAGGACTCCTATCATCTGCCCTCGTTACTACTTGAGCTTTTCATGATTCTATCTATATACCATATTTATTGCATACTTCTCAACATACATAACTTTTTGTACACAATTCTCCAACCATTTTTCTCTCCCCATCTCAGGTATATTCAAATAATCATTGTCTTTTCTCCTGCAATAAAACCTATCCCTTTAAGTTCTTCTCTCTTACCTATTACTGCATACATCTTCCAAAAATCCTCATAAGCTTCTCACTCCAGTATAAAATTTTCCAAGACTTCCAGTCAAGAAAGGTGGCCAAGCTATTCAGATGTTCCACTTTAACATTCAACACTTTAAACTATATTTTTTCTATAAATTTGTATCTATTCTTCATCCGATTTCTTCCCTTGTTACTACTGCCTTTGTTCTCAGACATGTATTACTAGCCCCAACATCTCTTGCTTCCTCCCATTTTTCTCTTTAGTGGGAGGAATAAGCTAGACCTGCAGTCTTCCTCTTCCCATCAATTCACTATTTCATTCCCCATTTCTCTCTCCTAACCTTCTCTTCCCTTCTCCTGTTCTTCCTACCAATTGTATTTTTCCCTCATTGTTTCCTTCAGTAAAGCCTCCAAAAACACAGATCCTACCACACCTTTCTTCCCTACTTTCCTCATCTTTGCTTCCACTCTCCAATTTGCTTCTCACCTCTTGGTCTGCTTTCCCTTTTATAACTGCTACACTTCTCTCCAAAACCGCCACCAATACTGTTCTGGGCTCCAAGAACTCTTCCTCTTCCATCCCAGTGCTCCATCACTATTCCCCTAGCACTCCTGGCACTGATCAAGGCGGTAAAACTAGTCTGCTGTCCTGTCATTACACTAGATTTTAGCTAAGGAACAGCCAAGAACTATGCTGCTCCTGGGAATCTATCAAAAGGACACTTTTGTGCAGTCCCTTAATAAGACATATGATAGAGCTTATTAAGTGCAGTCTTCCTCACAGCCAACTCTTTCTCATGTCACGGTGAGCCACAACATTGCATACATTTCAAATTCCTCTGCTCTTCCACAACTGAGCCATGCCTTTGTTTCCCATTTGCAATTATTCCTGTTTCTTTACCAGCCTTAAATGCCTGTCAACCATTGGGCAACAGGGACGGAAACAGTTAATCCAGAATCCCTCTGTTGCCTCTTCTCTTAGCCTGATGTAAGTGATTAGTTTGGCCCCACCCTCCATGAAATGAAGCTTGACCAAGTTGTCCTGGATCGAGTTGTCCCATGCATATAAATTTTTGGAACATCCCAGGACTCATGACAGGAAAATCCAGTTCCAGTCACGAGTGGGGGAGTGGATGGGGGGTGATGCTTATGGATCCCTTTATGTGGGGGAAGCATCCAGAATACATACATGGACTGAGCAGTGCTGAGCTGTGATGTCATTATGGCTTGAAATACCCACATGAGGTAATGGAGTATTTCATCATTTCAACTCTGGTAGGGCCCAGAGGTAGAGGTGGTTAGCTGCATTAGTTTGCAGTTAGGCAGAAGGCAGGTCAAGAGGTGGCATCTTATGGACCAGTGATTCTCAACAAGGTGTTACATCACCCTGAGGTGCCCTGAGATCCTTTCAAGGGTGGCACACAATGATAGCACTGTTAGGTTTACAAACATGGTTCAAAAAGAATCCAGAATCTTCAAACAGAAATCCATAGTTGTAATCTTTCTGAATGGTCTTTCAACAATAAATTGCTCTACTATTTTTCTGTAGTTAAAAAGAGACTGAAAGTGAAGATCTGGCATTTTCTAAGAGGTGTCTTGATATTAGGTCTTTCCTAATATCCTCAGCTTTGGTGAGAACCACTGAGCTTTCAAAGGCTATAGCTTATTTCAGGAAGACATGAGTCAGAAGTAGGCTTGAAAGTTCATGCCTTCTAAACAAGTTAGTCTATAAAGGTGGTTATAGACCCAGCTAACTACCTCTATCTTCAATTACCTTGCCTTGCTCTCAGCCTCATATTTAAAGAAGGCTTAGCATTTCTTAGAATTGCACAACCAAGCTTACCAGTGTACTGTAGGATGCTCTGCACCATCTCTTAGACACCATCACTATACTCAGAAAACAAAAGAAAAAATGCACAGCAAGGCCAGAGTTCAAGGTCTGCATTTTCATAGAGTGCCTCAGGAATCTCCTTCTCACTCCTTCACAATTATGCAGACTAGTCTCCATCATCCAACAATCTCTACTATTCCTTAGGCCAAGTCCACACCACAAAGTTTTGCCAGCTAAGGTACGCCCGTTTAAAAAAAAAGGTCACTCCTCTAACCAACACAGCTGTGCTGCCAAACCCATCCTTATGGTACATAAACACAATTTATACTGCAAACATTCCTTGTGCTGATATTGCTCCTGTTGTTTGGGAGACACTGCTTTAACTACCTGGGTTGACCAGAGCTGCATATCCACCAAGGGGTTTTACCAATAGAGCCATCATGCTCAAACCATTTTAATGTAGACCAACCTTCATGGAAATCAATATTATGAAAAGCAAAATATTTTTATCTGTATTAGCCTGCAATTTTGTAGCTTGGTACAGCTCTTCTTGTTTCTGACTATCAGGCAGCTTTCCACTGAAAACTGCAAAATGCTCCTGGGGAGTATAGAAAACAGGGCTGGAAAGGACCTTGAGATGTCACCAGCTCAATTCTCCTGTTCAAGCCAGGATATAACCTATGTAGCTCTTCAAAAACAGCCTCTCAAAGTAATGTATTCCAGTATGCAACTGTCCTTACTTTTTAAAAGGTCTTTCATAATATCTAACCTAAACCTCTTACATGTCCTTGCCCAGTCAACATGGAAGACTATTTATTAAACTTCCTATCTGCAGCAAACTTATACATATGTGAACACTTGTCAAATTGCCTCCCAATCTTTCTAAACTAAATATATCTACTTCTTTCAGTATTTCCTTTATTTTGTAGACCCCTTTTTTTTGTTTTCTTCTTGTCCAGACTCTCCACAGTTGCGTCACATATTTCTTAAAGTTCTGTGCCCCAAAACTGAACACTCTAGTTGAAGCTTTAATCAATGCAGTGTCAAGTAGAAGGATTATTTCTCATCTCTGAATCTGTAATACTCTTGTTAATATATCCCAATGTGATTTTTATTTTGTTTGCAGCAGGATGACACTGTTGATTCATGTTCTGTTTGCAATCTACAGTAACTCGTAGATCCATGTGTATGGAGCTGCTGACTAACCAGTCATTCTCCATCTTGTATTTATGCAGAGAGTATTCCTACCCAAACATAGTACTTTGTACACACCCTTATTGAACTTCATCCTATTTATTTCAGGCTGTTTCTACAATTTGGCATTTTGAATTTTAATCCTGTCCTCCAAAACAAAAACACTTCCTCCCGACATTTGCAAATTTAGTAAGTGTAGGTTCTCTCCTCCACGTTGCTACTGAGACTGTTGAATAATAATCCTAGTTTAGAAACTCTGAGTTAAAGACATGTACTTCCAAACCAGGAAGTAAACCTGGATTTAATACAATCCTTCATTCGCACGCACACACAAACTGCTGTAATGAAACCTACCGTAAGGACACTCACCAACAGCAATCTCCTCTCTGCAGCAGTCACTTTAAAGCTGTCAATAAGATGTCCAGTTTGACCTAGAGAATCCAACACAAAGAGGCAACTCACTGCTTGGCTGCCAAGAATCAGAGCACTGTGCCAGTCTTCAGAGGTGAAAATGAAACCAGGTGCCGTGTACTTTGTATTTTTCAGTTACCTCAGCAACACAAAGAGTTAAATTTTAGATACTAATGAGTTGTTAAGATAAGTGAGGACTTATTTTTCAAAAACCAAGTATTTTCCATTAAGAAAAAAGAATTAGTGATTGATGTACTTTATCTCCCAGGCCCAGACATACAGAACTTAGCATATTACCTCTACACCCCCAGTGCCTCCCAGCCTAAGCATAAAATCTTAGATAGTACAAACTATCATTGTTCCAAACTTGTTTACTCTTTTATGTAAAGGGGTGTTAGTCATGGCATGGGATTCCCCTTTCAACAGGATGTTAAAATGGCAGTCATATTAAACAACTAACAAGAGCAGTTATTCCATAATTACATTGCTGTAGTTCCTGGCATCTGCATGCACCGTTTTTAAAACAGCAATGACTACTTAGTTTAAAAGAATAATCTATTTTCAACATGCCAGCAGGTCTTCAAAAGAAATTCTTTTAATCAAGCACTAATGATGCCAGTTTGCTTTACCTTACTCATTTGAGTCTCTCCCTCCTGCAGAAGGCTGGATTTAGAAAACATCAGAGTTAACAAAAAACAATGGAATTAAAGAGTTCACAGTCTTTTAACACTCCTCACTGTGCAAATGTCCCTTCTTGGCAGGGTCTGAATTATGGCTGAGCTTGGTGGGGCTGAATCCCCCAATAACAGACAAGAGTTCCCATCCCCCCTTCCCAGATTTGGAAAAACAAAAAAAAAAATCAAATGGGGGGGGGCACTTAGGTGAACTTGTTAATCAATGAACTGCTTTAACTTAGTGTTAAACCCCCCATGAGTCAAAGTGCAATTCAAACCTTGCTCCTTGGTACAGTGTTTCAACTAGGTGAAGCCCAGCACCTAGGACTAGCTCAACTAAGCATCTCTTGTATTTTCTAGCTCTTCATAGAGGGTTGGAAGGGACCTCAGGAGGTTATCTAGAGTGGCCATCATAGAGTACATTTTGGTTTCCTGCTACTCTGTCCTCTATTGATATGAAACCCAATGCCTTCATGTCCTCTATTTTTCCTGAAGAGAAAAATAGAGGACACAAAGGCATTGGGTTTTGTATCAATAGAGGACAGAGAACAACCAGACTGTTCTCTATGATAGCCACCCTAAGATAATCTAGTATCCAACCCCCTGCTCACGGCAGCCCCAACTAGATCACCCAGCCAAGGCTTTGGCTACCGAGGTCTTAAAATCCTGTGAGGACGGAGATCCCACAACCGCTTTGGATAACCTGCTCTAGTGCTTCACTCCCCTCCCGGTGAGAGAGTTTTTCCCCAATGCTCACCTAAGCTTCTCTTGCTGTGACCTGAGGCTGTTGCTCCTTGCTATCTGCCACCAGCTGAGAACAGCCTGGCTCTGTCCTCTTTCCTTCAGGTAGTTGAAGGCTGTTATTAAATCCCCAGTATCTCTTCTTCTCCAGACTAAACAAGCACAGTTCCTTTGCCTCTCCTCCCAAGTCTTGGCCTCTAGCCGCCTAAACATTGTTACTGCTAGGGTGGCCATTGCAGAAGGCAGTAGAGGTGTCCTCTATTGATATGAAACTGGACACATTTATGTCTTCTATTTTTCTCTTGAAGAGAAAAATAAGAGGACAAATGCATCCGGCTTTGTAGCAACAGAGGACAGAGTAGCAGAAAACTGGAATGCATGGGCAACTGGTGCCTCCTGAGTCGGGGTGGACACTTGTCCCCCAGTGGCCAGTCAGTGACCGGGAAGGGCCCCCCACAGTCAATCATGCTACATCAGTGTGATTAGCTGCGGGGACCCCTAAGTCAGCACCATCAGTGCTAGGGGACTCCTGGCACCCTCACTCCTTGGTCGGCATTTGCAGGGGGGCACCAGCACTCTTGCCTGCCTGCCCTGTCCACCACCTAAGTGGGAAAGGCTGCCTGTCAGGGGGTGCACCAGCACTCTCAGGGGGGCACGTGCAGCCCCGTGGACCCCCTACGTGTCACCACTGGGCAGAACGTCCTCTACAACAGCCACCCTCCCTGCCCTCTGCTGGACTCTCGCCAGCTTGCCCACATCCCTTCTGGCCCCAGGCCTCCACATGCGGCCTCAGGGGTGCAGAACAGAGGGGAACCACCGCTTCTCTCCCACCTGCTGGCAACGCGGCTCCCAGGGCTCTCGCAGGGGCGCTTCCTGCTGCCAGGCAGGGCAGTTACAGGCAGCGAGCCTGGCCGCAGGAGCCCAGCCGCCTTGGGAGCCCGCAGCAGCGGAGCAGAGGGCGCGAGCTCCAGCTGAGGAGGACTGGGGCAGGCGAGGGTCGCCTTGCAGCGCGGCGGGGAGGGGACGGGACGGGACGGGACTCGACTCACCTGCGCAGGTGGGCACTGCCTGCTGCTCCTGGCCCCGCCCCGCCCTTTTAACCCCTGCAGCGCCGGGGGCGGGTCTCCCCTCTGCTCTGGGCCGCGCGGGGCGGGGTTGCAGCCTCCTCTGGAGCAGGAGTCTCCACCCGGACTTCTAGAGACTCGGAGGGGGTGGATGGGGGCAGCCCTCGGGGAGAGAGGCAGGGGTGTCCAGTATGAGCGAGGCTGTCCCCCTTTTTGTACCCCTTGTAACCGTCCGTGGCCGGTTCCCGCTCAGTTTAAGTAGAAAACAGCCCCACAGCAGGCACTCCTCACTCCCCATGCCCCAGTGTGTGGGCAGCCCCTGGGAGGCTGCCAGGGTTTGCCACGTTTTTGCTCTGTCAGGAGAATCCCTTTTTAATGCTTGTTGATCCATTCTCCCCCCACCCAAGTTTTCTTTGCAGCCCTTGCATCTATTCACAAGACCCACAAGTTGAGAGACTGAGGCCCCACTTGGGTCTTCGCAAGGGAAAAGGGAAAACTGGTGGTTTTCTGTAGGCAAGAGAGGAAACGGAGCAGGCCTTTTCCAAAGGTGCCTCCAGCCTGTCTGGGGGGGCTTTATCCTGGGGGCCTCGAGTCTATCCAGGGGGCCCCTCTATCTTGCAGTGCCCTGAGTCTAGGGGGGGTGGGGGGGGGCCCTATCCAGCAAAGTCATGAGTCTGTCCAGGAGGGCCTCATCTATGCAGGGGACCTTAGTCCATGCAGGGAGTTTTCAAGTCTAAACAGATTGAGAGCCACTGCTCTAGGGCAAGGTGCTGTCCTGCACAGGGGCCTGAGCGTGCAGGCAGCACCCACCACCAGGCAGCCATAACAGGACACAACTGGGAACAGGACACCTGCCTCTGGCAGATGTTAAACAATAGCACCTTTTTATTATTCACGTGCGTCTATCGCCTGTCTGCCCCCACCTCCCCCCATTGAATGAGCATCTCCTGTCACTCCAGGCATCAGCCAGCAAAGTAGAGTTTTTCAGGAGCAACGCTATTGAAAACCTCACCTGAATTTATGCCATCAGCTCCTCCAGGAGAGGCAGGCAAGGGTGGGCTGCTTCGGTTAAATCAGTGGTTCTCAACCTTTTTAGACGTTCAAGGCAGGCCTCTGTAGCTGCCAGCCCTTCATTTTCACTCATGCTTTGACTACAGGAAAGTACTAGAGCAAGTCTTCTGTTGCAAAATAACTCAAACATGACAGATCCCTATTTGAAATCCCTGGGTTTATCTTGTAAATCATGTTCACACATCCAACAGTGCTAACAGTGTGGCACCCTGGCTGAGAATCCCTGAGTTAGAGTAACTTTGCCTTAACTGGTATTTGGGCACCACCAGCACTTGGGACAGGGCAGGAAGATAGAAAAGCCTGACTAGATCCCACAGTGGGCCATAGAGTGGTTTGGCTGCCGGTTTCACATGTAGCCTGCTCCCCTCCCTGCTTTTCCTCTCCCTCAGGGGGAGCAAGAGAAAAGGCAAAGGTAGATTGTGAAGCATCAGAGGCAGTAAGGGGACTCTGCTTCCCCAGCAGTGCAGGATCTCCAAGAGCATGAGTCATTCCTGCTTCCCTAGGAAAAGGTTGGAAATTACATGGTGCTTGCCGATTCATGCCAGTTGTAGTTATTGTGCAGATCTAGTTCTGCCTTCCTCTGAGGGAAGCTGGGGTATAGGAACACAGATTTTGCACTGGAATTTCATTGCCAGGGTAGCAGGGATGCCAGAAACCCCAATCATTGGCCTGGGGCAGAATAGTGGCAGGGCATTTGCTGTTTGCAGGCAAGCTTGTGTAGATTCTGCTGCTGTCCACATCTTATTCTCTACCCCCTGTCAACATGCGCAGCCATCTGTCTCCATCCCTTTAAATAAAACCAAAGACAGGAGCAAAAGTCTTCCCCTACCCCCTTCCACCTGTGTGTTCAGCTTGATAATGCTTTTGTCCAGTAAAGATCACTAGATTTGGGGTAATGTGTGACCTATGTCCACTTTCACTCCAAATTTCCTGTTACAGCTGGGCCAACAACACAGGGATGAGAACACATTTACTGTAGTGTGTAACCCATCCATTTCTCTGGAGATTTCTTGAATGTTCATTTCAGTGGGCTCTACTCTTCCCATTTTCACTCCCATCAAAGAGATATGATACAGGAAAAGGTATCACCTGCTCTTCAAAGTTTCTACTGTTTCTGAACCAGTCTCCCTCTATTCAACTCCATGTCTCACTGCCAACCTGCATGTGAGCTGCCCAAACTGAACACATCTTTCCTCCCAAACCCTCCCAACATCCTGCTAGCTATGTTAACCCATGCCATTAGATGTGCAGGGAAGGTGGAGTTGATAGGTAATCCAAGTCCCAAGATGTTCCTCCAAGTCTTCCTTTTACAATGGCTAAAACTTCTATCCAGCCCTGCTCAAGATCTTCCAGGTTATAAACTTCTACCTTTCTTGCAAGCCCTTCAAGAACATTCAGATGCTGCTGTATGACCATCTTCCTGACTAGGTCATCCTTCAGTTTCTCCAGGGTTTCAAATGCAAGATTAGCTTTGAGGCCATTCACATCTTGCTTCCCCCCTCATTAACCACTGTCTAAGTTATCCTTTAGCTACTGTAAATTACAGCCAAACATGCTACCCATCTCATTTGTCTCTTACTCCCACAACCTTCCACGTGCTTTTTACCCTTGGCCCCCATCCCTTTCCTCTTATGCTCAGAATACCCAGCTAAAACAAACTCCTCTAATGAAAATTTCAGTTCCCTCTGCCACAACAACTGCAACACAGGAACATCTGTAAGTCTCCATTGTGCCTGTCTATACGCAAAAATTGCATCGACCTCAGACGTGCACTGTCAATCAGCAAAGTGGCTAAGAGCACTTAAGCTTCATTCCTAAATGCTGAGGCACAGATGCTCCTCTGGCTATTAAATTCCTAATCTGATCAGGATGCACCATCACCTTGGTCTAAGCAGGTCCTGAATTAAAACAATACAATCCTCTCCCTACAACACTAAATCTGCTGCTTTTTTTTTTAAAAAAGTGAGGCTACTTAATTCCCAGAGGTTTGGGATTATGACAGCTGTCCAAAAATTGAACCCATCCATCCTCCTCATCCAATTGTTTTAGAAAAGAACTGCCCTTATACTACCTTCACTCTGGTGACTTCATGATTTGGATATAGGACATCACAGAAATTTAAACAGACTGTGCTGAAGACAATAGGAGGGTACAAGTAGTCATCCTTTGCACAGTGGACAGCCACGGCCTTTCAAAAAGCACTCCATGCACTTAAGACAGTGATGCTAGACGTCAGGAATAAGGAGGGAGAATTGGGCAGGGCTATCTATGGCCCTTTTCCATACTTGCCAGAGAACAAATATCTACATGAATGAGTGGAATGGGGTGGGATTAGGACTGGCATGTTGCACATTTCAAAAGAGTGTCACAGCCGCTAGCAATATTGTGGCTACCTAAGACAGGGAGCCACAGTGGTTTTCCACTGAAAAGATACCTTTGTTTGTATCACTCCACTGACAATCCAGTTTAAGAGCAAGACTAGCATTCTAGCACAATTTCTATGTCCCTTCAAGCCACAAGGCACACTACATCCAGGTCACAATGGAAGGAGAGAGATTGTTCTGTTGGATTGAATATTTTGTTTAATTTCTGCATTGCCTTTATAGCGCAATTAAAGCAATCTTTAAAATTCACTTCTTATTACAAATGTTTGTCAAGTCTATTTTTCCCCAGAAACATTTTTCCTGCCTTGCACATACACTCAAACGCACTATAAAAATTCATTCATAACAAAGGAAGGGCAGTCATCATTCATGTAAACATCTTTCTTTAGAGTTATCCATTATTTTAAAGGTCATAAATAAACCTACAGCAAAACAAAACAAAAACAAATTGTGAAAATAGCAGACAACCTAGCAGAAACTGTCAAGAGTAACTGACCTAAAGAACAGAGAATTTTAGTCTAAATTTTAATTCACCCAGTAGTTATATTTCAACATAATTTCAGTAGGAAGTTTTAGAGGAGATTTATAGAAGGCAGAGGCTGGTATGTTCATACAATAGATATCACATAGGGACAGCTAAAACTGGCTTTGATATTAAAATAATTTGTGACAGCTATGTGCAATGCTGCATGTTTGTTTCTTCTCTCAACAGCCAGTAAGATTATTTGCTATAAGCAAAATTTACTGCATCTCCACATTTTTAAAAGTTTCATCTACTTGTAGTCTGTTATTCTTACTTCTTACAAAAAGACACCCTTGGAAATTTGGCTTAACACACATGGGAACTAGCCTTTTTTAAATAGTCACTCTACCATGAAAATATTTTGTACAAACATCAAGTTACATACAAACATGTTAAAACTTGTGAAAAGGGTTTCCCCACACTTATGGTTTTATGGCTTGAACATTTCATTGCTTTAAATTTGTGTACATAGTTTTTTTTAAAAAGTACAAGAAAGAAATGTCTGTATTTTAAACTCAAATATACTTAAAATTAAATTAGAAGAGAGAAGTAGTCAGTGTCAGCCTACTGAAGAAAGAAGAGAGCCAGGAGGAGGATCTATTGAATAGATAGAGCTTAGCATTCAAAACCTTTGATCTGTGACAGGTGAACATGCAATCAATCTTGCAAAAATTAACTTGTTCAAAATCCAGTTTAGGAGCATTACTTCCATCCAACACATGGTTCTGATGCCATTAGTTCACAAAGAAAACGGACCAAGAAACACTCCCACTGGCGTAACTGCAACCATGCAGGTCCTCTATCACCACAGATAAAGCTAGTCCTGACATTTCACACTCTCCATACAGATATTCTGAGCACACTGTATTCATGATAATGCAGTAGAAAAAACAGTTTTTAGTACAGGCAGAAGGTAGCTCACTGTGGCACCATTTATTAGTACAGTATTTCAAACTGGGAAACAGCAATTTTTCTTTATGTCATTGTCCTTTTAAAGAACAATTCTAATCGGTGCCTTTGGAAGAAGCCTCCACAAGTGGGAAAGTACATTTCACCCAAGAACAAGTTGCAGTGACACAAATACATGCTGCTGCTAATCATCCCCATTCACACCTCTGTATGTTTGCTCTGGTGTGGGGCAAACTGCCACAGGTAGGGTAGGGGAGGCTAAGGCCAGCACCTGGGCTGGCCCCAGCAACCTTACCTGGGATCCTGGGGGCCTGCCAGGACTGCAGCAGCAGTGATCCAGGTGCTTGGAGCCTGACCAGCAGCCAGAGCATGTCTCTTGCTGGCCAGGCTCCATCTTCTGGCAATGCATGCTGCAACCATGTGCGCTACCCTGCCTTTATTTATTTAAATATTTAAGATACCAGGATTTCCTGGTATCTAATTTTGCTGCCACGCTGCAAATATGAAGCACAGGGAACAGATCCATGTGTGCTGCATATATTTTGTGGCACCTCAAAAAGTCTTTGAGGCACTACAAACTGTAAGTTCCCACTTATGTGACTGTGGGCCATGTCCCCATACAAGCAGAGACCTTTTGGACACATCTGTCCAAAAGAGCAAGAAAATTTGTTTTAGAGAATCCTGTACCTCTATGGCAATCACAAATAAGACATCTCCAAATAGACATCTAGTCAGGCAAAAGTGGCAAAGAACTGTAAGCTCTTTAGGACAGTCATGTTTCTTTTTGCATTTATAATATGGCTCTGAGCCACAATCTTGGCATGGTATCTTTGGATTCTACTGAAATACAAATGACATCCATATAAGCATCAGGGCAATGCAAACACACTATACAAATCAGCCTTATTCCAAAGCCTTAAAGCAGGGAAGCCATATTTTCCATTATTCAATGATTGCTAACAATAAACTATAGGAATGCTAACTTTGTCCCCAAAATACATGCTGGAAGTTGACAATTCCTCTTCCAGCTGGGCTGAGTTTTCTTGTTTTCATGAGAGCAAAGTGTTAGAATGGTGTCTCTGACAGTTTTTTGGGGGGATTTTGCCAAGTGTTCAACATTAGCTACCCTTCAGGTTTTAGCTGTTTAAGAATTAAAAGCTCTATCTAGACCCTCCAAAAAAAAAAAAAAAAAAAAAAAAAAAAAAAAAAAGAGAGATTTTTGAAGTTTACCACTACAATTATAAAAATTTATTATATTTTTTTGGTTTAGCTGATTTTGGAAATATTATAATTTTTTTGGTTAAATTCATAAATTTCGCTTTTTTTTTTTTTTTTTTTTTTTTTTTTTTTTTTGGAGGGTCTAGATAGAGCTTTTAATTCTTAAA
>JAGPOW010000290.1:34124635-34170344 GCA_030014935.1 Caiman crocodilus | reverse complement strand
TTTTTTAACATTTTTTAAAATTTATATACAATTTTTTTTTTTTTTTTTTAAAAATAAAATTCTATATATAAACAAAAAAAAAAAAAAAAAAAAAAAAAAAAAAAAAAAAAAAAAAGAGATCATTATGAAGGTAACCACTACAATTATAATCAGTTCAGAATCATGGAAAGCCAAAAAAAAGTAGAGAATGTGCATGTAGTCAAATCTTTCCACCCTCCGCTCATTCTAACTAGTCACTGACAAAAAACATAGCTTTTGTGTGTCTATTTTGATTTTCTGTTTTGAAATTAGCTATATAGTTTCATGCATCTATTCCCTTATGGATCACTCTGCATATTTTTGCAAGGCACAAAAGGGAAGAGAGAACTGGTGCAGGTCTCTTAAAAGCCTGACAGCTCGTTACCCAGAGCTCTTTTTCTTTTCTTCTTTTTTCTAAATCTGGAAGCCCTGAAAATTAAGCTGCAGGTTCTAGACTGGGACAGGGAATTAAATGGACACTAATTATGTACTTTGGCTCAAGAACCCTTTATTCTTCCAAAAAAGCCATGAAGGCAAATGAAAAACCATCATCAGGTTCTCTCACTACTAAGGTGCTCATTCAACCCAGCAATTTCCACCCCACTGAGAGACCTCTGAAGAAATTAAAAGGATCAATTCCTGACTCAAACCAGAGATGCTGCTGTTGTGAGAGATCCAGAGAAGGATTATCATAAGGCTCAAGAGATTCTAAGGGAGCAGAGGGAAGTAACAGCACAGTAAAGAGACGCATTCAATATTCATCATGCCACAGTCATAAATTTCAGGCTTCCATAAACTCATAAAAATCAACATAAGAATCAGCTTCCTTACCACTGAAAGGAACAGCTTTTTAAAAGCAACAAGGACACAACTGACATCTTGAGGATTTAACCTCATCCATAATGTGCAAAAGAACCCCTCTCATATATTTGCCTTAGAAAACCAGGAAAGGGGTAGGTAACTTTCAGGGACCGTAGTCTATGGTTAACACCAGAAGCAGGGATCAACGTTAAAGTGGAGAGAGGATTTTATACAAGATTTTCCAAGTGATAGGGAGAGAGAGTTATCTGATTATCTAAAATAAGTCATATTAGTTTACTTCCCATTCACAACAGTGTTGGCCCAGATCATTTTTTTACCAATGAAACACAAGCCTAGTTCTTCAGATTTTGTGGTCACGGAAGAAAAATCCATGAGTCACAGAATTAGCTACTATCATTCAAGAAAAAGCATGCTTCTATAAAGCAGCAATTGCAAGACTGTACTGCTCTTAAATGGCGATCTGTGGGCATGCAGGAATAGAACTCAAGCATTCCTATTTCCTTTCAAGACTGATCTGCTGAAGTCGGGCAGCCTTTGATAACTCCGGCCATGTGCAAGGATCAGATTTGCCCCTCAGCATGCTGCACTGAGTCAGAAATTTCATCTGTATAGGCCACCTGCTCTGTATACAAAGAGAGAAAGAGATGTGGCTAGAATGTCCACAGTGAGGAGGTGGGTGTTGAGAAAGTCCATGTTCAGATCTGTGCTGGAAGAGTGCCATGGAGCCCTGGGAGCCCATACCTCATTTCTCCTCTGCACACATGCACAAAAAATAGCTTCTGTGCAAGCCCTGAAAAGGCTTTGTATTCAGCTGCAGGAATCAGAAAGAGCCCTAAATAAAAATAAAAAAGATGGCCTTATGTGAATTCCATAAAATTTTGTATGTACAAACAGCCAGGGATTCTGAGACAGCAAAGAAAAACAACATCATTTTGCCATCTCTTTGGTCCATCCCAGTGCATTTTCCAATACCATCCAGTTCCATACAGCCAGAAGTTTCCTCCTCTCCTTTGAAGTGGACACCTCCAACACAAAGCAACAGGTCAAATGTGCTACTGTTGCAGTTGAAATTAAGGTCAAATTTCCCCACAATTTTGTATGTTACATATATACAAGCACTTAATAAACTACGACTATTTAAAAGTAAGTGTACTGCAATTGCTTTTCCTAAGCTACCTAAAAAAACCAAAACAATGTCAGAGCAGGATTGCAGACCCAACAAGGGCCTGATTATCTAGACTGAAATGACACCCTCTTATTTTTTCCCCACAGCATTAGCTAAGACTCGCAAAATGATTGAAACACTAGTGTTTCTTTTTTCGCTTTTTTGAATTTACACATGAATGCTCAAAAGTACCTATCGTTTGCTGAACTAGGTCCATAAAATTAAGTCCATGCTTTCTAAACTACTGACCAGAAACAACTGATGTTTTTGACTTCCTGGTTTCAGTTTTTCAATACAACTGTTTTGCACCTGCTGATGGAAGTTGTTACCAACTTCTACATCCATTTCCTACGAACAAAACCTGTGTAGCAGTGGTCACCACCACTAGATCTCAGAGCCTCTTGTGGTAGATCTTAGAGCCTCCTGGAGTCGATTCGAGGCTAGGGTGGGGGAGTGAGTGCCTGGGTGCATGCATACACGTGCCCCAGCCCAGCAGGTCTGTCTGTGGGGAAGGGAAGGGGTGGGGGATAGATTGAGGCCCCTGTGGTGAGGGACAGTACTGCAAAGGCAGGAGCAGGGTAAGCTGAGTGTGGCCCCAGCCAAGTGGGACATACCTGCTGGGGAGGCTCACCCCCACATACTTTTTTCTCCCTTGGCCTCAGTCTGTCCCAACCCTACTTCCTTCCCCAGATTTACCCGCTGGAGGTTGCTTTTAAATGACAAAAGTGATGCTCTACTTAAAAAAGTTGGGGACTTTTAAGTTAAGCTGCTGTATAGGCTGTATTCTCTACTCATGTAAAACCTGCAGAGAATGGACCTACATCCTAACCTATTATTACAGTCCACCCTCAGATACACACACTTCTCCTAATGACTTCAAAAGGAGAGAAGTGCATTTGAAGTTAGAATTCTGCCATAATGAGTCATTCAGGTAAACGAGACACTAAAAAAGAAACCTTTAGGTGCTACCTTGGCAAATATTCTTTTCCTTCCTGAACATATATCAATAATAGCTTCTTAAAAGTGAAACCACTTTCTCCTCTTTGCACAACTTCCTGCAAATTATCTTTATGTGTGATAATCATAAATAAGATATACTAGCCCCAAAGGCCAGACAATTTCTCCTTTTGGACTCATTACTAAAACTATTTATATAGAGAGCCAGAGAGACCAACACACAGCACTCTCACATACACACACACAAACCTTTCCATCCATAAGAAAGGTTTTCTCCTGCAAAAGAGGAAGTGTAGAAAGAATGAAGTTCAGACAAGAGGAAAAGGGAGTTAAAAACCCAACCTCCAATACACTAATAAACAAACTGCTCTATTGCAAGATTCAGATCAAAAGGTTTAAAAAGGCAAATTATGCTACTATTAGAGAATATCAAAAGGTTACCATTTCCATCACAAATGGCATGTATGCAAAATACAATTGCACAATAATACCTAGGTTGCAGATATAGCAACACTGAAGTCAGCCGACTAAAAGTAAATGATGTATCCTTTTAAATTTTCTGTCTAATCTTTTGGCATCCTTGCAAATGGTGCAAAAGCATAAGCTACTGAATATCACACCTTGTATAGAATATTAAGTGATTCCTTCAGGTAAGACTGCTGCAACGCTAATTTTAAATCTGCTATGATTAACACAGTCAAATCTAGTTAGTATGCAAAAAAAAAAAAAAAAAAAAAAAATAATCTTCTCTAACACAGAATGAGAGGTTATGATGCAACAACATGAACAATCCCTGGTTGTCCAGTTTTCAGTACAAAGGTAGTGCATAGATCCAAGTTTGTTTCAGTTTGCTGAACTGAGAATTAGCTTGCATTTCACTTCTGCTGAGCATCCTGGAAGGCTTTCAGTTTCTCCTGGTACCACTCTGGTGCTTCTGGCCCATTTTGCCCCGTGGGATTGTGATCATATCCATAAGCCACTGTTAGTTCTTCATCTTTCTCCACAGCTCTGATGGTACGGATACATTTGATTGGCCCAAAACGAGGATGAACAAAACTGAACAATGAGGAATATGCAGGTTAGTGTTTTGGACTTACCCAAAGATTCACTCAGAGCCTTGAGCGTGCTCTTGCTCTGGTGTTTAGAAGCAACTGCAGGGAGCTTAAAAAATTACTCTGTTCTAAGGCTTAGAAACAACCTAAAAACCCAATCGGTTCTTTTCTAAAGCCACTTTTGGAAAGCTCTGAGACTTGACTATTCTCACATTCCTTGTAAGATGCTTATGTTCGCAAAAGACTTAGCCACTATGACTTGTGTGATGTACAATGCACTATATAGTACGTGTCTTAGGATCATAGGAAAATAGGGCTGGAAGGGACTTCACAAATGTCACCCTCATTCTTTCAGTCTCTCTCAAAAATCTTCCCTCCCATGCCCCTAATCATTTTGTTGCCCCATGCTGAATGCTTTCCAAACTGTCTATATTTTTCTTGACATATGAGGCCCAAAACTGGACACAGTACTCCAAGTGATGCCACAGCAGTGCTGAATATAGAGGAAAAGTCACCTCCCTTGATTTGCAAGTGACATATTGACGATGGTATCTACCTGATGGGGCAGGGGGAAAAAAATAAATTTATCTAGGGCAGGTTATTTACTAAGGGTTTAATAAAGGCACATTTCTACATATCTCCCCTGGGGACTTGCTCTAAATGAGGCAATTTTATTTACAAGGACACAGACTATCACTTAATTATATATAGCTTATACTGTCATTTGAAAATATGTATAGATTTATACACACTTGTGAAATTGCTTTCTAGTGCTCCTCAGCAACCAGAAATCTATAAAATGCTTTTTTCTTTTTTTGAGGAAGCTCAGTCTCAGTAAGCAGAGTATAAATGTGAACCTGAATACATAACTCTTGATCTATTCTACATGGTACTTTTCACCCATTCATCTCAGACTCTGCTGTTGCACTGTAGAACGTTGCACTGGCATCACCACTGCAGCATTTGGTTTTACTTACGGGTCATAAACGCAGTTAGGAGTGAAAGAGTGATTGGCTTTGTGACCCAGCGAGGCACAATACTTGGCAGGATGGTTGTAGGGCTCTGGCACATCTATGACTGTTTCATCATCTAGGGATATTGTGTTTCCATTGAGGGCCCAGTCTCTGCTGTCCACCTAATTTGAAAGGCAAAAAAAATCCAGTGCGTGTGATGGGGTCAGGTTTTTGTTTTTAAAAGTTCCAGCAAGAACATTCAGATAAATATGTTAAGAAAAGTCTTACTTATTAGTAGGTATTTAAAAACAACCCATTGTAATTTGGTTCTTAAAATTTTTCTGAGAATTAATTATCTTTTCCTTCAATTTCTTATTAAACTCTACAGTTGGGAAGGTGGTGGGTAGAAATTGTACTATAAAAATACTATTTCAAAAGGAGCAATGAAAATTTAGACTGACTTTTTTTCTCTCCCCTTTACCTCCTGGTGTGTAATTCGCACTCCATTGTAAAAGGACATAACTGTTCTAGCTTCTGCTGCTATTTTAGAAAACAGTCCTTCCCCAGCACTGGAAATGAGAGACACATCAACATACACCCTGAAAAATGAAAAAGAAGGAGGGAAAAAAAAGAAAGGTACATTGTCACAGTCAACACAGTACTATTGCTACAGCTACCGGTGCAGAGTAGCCCCTACACCTTCAAAAAAATAAAAATAAAAAAAAAATAAAAAAATCCTACACCTTCAAAAAATCCAGAGGCAATCTCCAAAACCTAGTAGCCTATACAGAGGAATTAAAGAAACAGAATAACTTTATTTTAAGAAATAAGACTCCAAGTCACTTAATCATAGTGCTCTGATAATGTCACCATGATGATTAAAACTTCCAGGATGGTTAAAAAGTGCAGAACACCTCACAAGAGCAACCTGTCCCCCTGGTGTTCAACAGGACTAACTAAGACATGTAAGAGTTTGCAGAAGTCAGGCCCTACAAGTATCTTACCAAACACATTTATATATCTATAAATACCAAGAGAGGAAGATTCCAATCAGGTCAGCAGAGAGCAGAAGTTTTTAAAATGAATGGGATTAAGACAGCAAAGTCACAAGATGTTCTGTTTACTATACACAAACAATACAAAAAAGTAAAGTGAATGACTAATTTATATACTATCATACTCTGTGCAGTATAGAGAAATGTGGTATGTCAGTACTAGAGGCTTACATGAGAGTGCTCCACATTCCCTGAGACTTCCTATTTTATTCCTCGGAACAAACCTCTTTGAGTATGGGGAGCAGAATATCCCAATGCATGCCACCATACTTAGCACTGACATCAGCCACAGTTCATTTCTGTATTTAGAAAAGATGGACACTGTATTTGTGCCTGATCCTCCAAAAGATTAAGCACACTGCAACTTGCAGGATTGGTCCCCCACTTGCAGGCTAGATCCAGAGTGAAGGCAGTACATCCGCACCCTTTTCTGCTGCAGATGCTGTTATGCCCAGCTGACTTGGGTACATGAGGTGCCTCAGAGTTACCCCAGAGGCTGAAGGGAGCAGCTGTGTGGTGTGATAGACTCAGCCAAGAACAGTAGCAGTGGCATTCAGGTTCTTCCTTATGGTGCCTGCTCCTGGTCAGTGTAGGACATAGGGGGAGGTGGGCAGGGAGCACACACTAGGAGGAGGAACCTGTGCACCACTGCCACAGTCCATGACCCAATGTGGCACTGCACACAGCTGCTACTCATAGCCCCTGACTGGAGAGGGCAGGAATGATTCTAGGGGGTCTCCTGATGAGCAGGTCAGCCAGGGATTGTGGCAATAGTAGGCAAGCCCCTCCATTTCATGCACCTACTCCCTGCCTTGCTACCTGATGATATAGGATCTCCAGCTACACTTTGTCCCATGGTCTGAAGGGGGAGTGTACTGCACCCCCTTGCAGGAAATCCTAGATTCACCCACGTTCACTAAAGTACAATTGCATTGTTTAACTCCAAAAAAACTTCATTTAAGTTTATGCTCCATATTATTTACTTTTCCAATATATTTGTTGCTCTCCCCCTCCCCAAAAAGGCTGAAGATGGCAGAAAACATTCAAGGGAAAAAGATCAAACTACATCATTTTGCAATTACCACTATCTTATGAGCCTGGGTTTGCAGATAGAGTTCCTAAATACATAGCATTTTAAACTTAAGTATGGAGAACGAACGGTCTACCTCTCTGACTCGTAAGGATCAGGAAGAAGTGCATTTGTAGAAATGCAAGTTGAAGTAGATTTATCAAAATTGTATACCGGACCTAAAAAAGAGATCAAACATAGGAATTCAATTTAGGGGCAATATTAAACGTATGCATCTCTTATTACAGCAACATGAAATCAAGACATTCAAAGGCCAATTACATTTCAACAAGAAACAAAAAAGAAAACAAATCAAACAGATACATGCACATATTGGAAGGATTTCACATAGAACTTCAGTAACCAAAAAAGGAAGCCAGCAAACCAAAGCCACAAACAGTTCTCAACCTCTTACTCTTTGTTTGTATTTCTCTTCCCGTACTACTAAGGTTTTGTCTGTTTCTAGCACGCTATTATATATTTATTTATTTATTTATTTATTTAATTTATTTATGAGATTAGGTTTTATAATTAAAAAGACCTTGAGTCAAATATTTTTCCCCAGTGACCCAGGTTATAGGTATCCAACTTAAAGTACACCTTAAGTGTCCTTACTTTATCACGAGCCCACTGATTGCTCTTTCAACAGTCTAATAACGGATACATGACATTACCAGGTCACATTTGAAAATCTTGACCTAGTTTAACAATTATTGTTTATCACAGCATATACTCTTATTTCCAAATCAGAAATTAAATAACTAAAGAGAAAAATATAAAAAAATAATAATAAACTAGACTTCTTGCATTACTGTTTTCCCTTCTGTTATTAAACCTTTTAATAGGATAGCTTTATGTAAATTATATTCTTACATACTTGTCTAATCAACCATCTGAGGCTTATTTTGGGGCAAAATTAAGATGCAGGTGGAAAAGACAGGGGAAAAAGCTGGGTATACGAAAGTTTGATATAAAGCTGTTGTCTATGGTAACCAAGTTCTAAAAATGGATCTGTTCTGAGTGAAGCCAGATTTATACAAAGTGTAGTTGTATCCTATTTACAAAGCACAAATTGTACCCTCTCAGAGGGTTCTTCTTAAGTTTAATTTTGCTTTACTGTCACATCTACCAGACTCAAAAAAAAAAAAAAAGGTTAAGGATGTGGGGAAAATGGGCCAGAGCACATTTACATTCTTATCTGCACATGGACACAAAGCATATAATGGTATCTTTTGGACATGAGTAACACATCTAAACTATCCAAATGCTGCATTAGCGGTCCTGCTTTGTCCACAAATGGGAAAAAGAAAAAAAGCTATAAGCAAATTAAAAAGCCAAAAGTGCCTGCCAAATTTGCCAGATTACACAACTTGCAGGATACTGGTGATTCAGATTTTTACATGCTAAAAGACAAACAGTCCCTTCATTAATTCTGATAACTATGTCTCTTGCTTCCTAGTAACATGTCCAACTCAATGGTACAACTGATGGTAATACACCTAGGATTGAATCATGACCACGTCCCCTCCTTGTTTTTGAGGTTCTATAACATGTCAAAGTTTTTTGTAAGTCAATTTAGCAGTGGTGGGAGTGGGGGTAGGAATGTGCACTGATCTTCAGCTGGCAGCAGCAGCAGGGTGACTGTGTGCATGTGTGTGAGTGCACACAAACAGCTTCAGAGTCAATATAGCAAGTGTGTGGGAGGAAAGAGACTCCCAGAGCTTTCTTTAGTTTTCCTCTCCCACAGTATATCTTTATTTTTACAGCAGCAGAATACCGAACACATACATTTCATGAATGTACTTCTGACCTAGCTCATAATAATCCCTCGAACAGAAAGGTTTATAAACCAAGTGTTCCCTCTAGTTACTTATTCCTCCTCCTTAGTTATATTCCAGGAGGTTCAGAGGGGAAGTATTCAGAACAGATGAAAAACTTATTAGCACATAACGACTGGGGTGAAGAAACAGGCTGACAGGCAGAGGCCAAAGCACTCACTAAATTAGAATATAAGCTTATATGTTAACTGAACTTACTGCCTGGTACCAGCTCAAAGTATGGCTTCCCCTCCTCTACAGATGTCAGGGTTGCCAATTTTGCTTCCATCATTTCTCCATCTATGAACCTTCCGTAATACGCAGTCTTCCTATCAGGATACACATAGGCTATTTTTTCTCCAGTCATTTCACCATCTTCATTCACTTCTCCTACAAGGCTGCCTCCATCCTGAGGGAGAGAGTACCAAATAAAAATAAATGTTTAAATATATTGTTACAAAATATTGATTAGATATGCATTGAGGAAGTGACTTACGTAATTTAATAGGAGTATATGCTTTACTGACTGGTTTCTATACTAACAAATTACAATAAAAAAAAACATTTTTCTGGGGGAAGCGTGGTGTGGAATATGAAAGAATAACAAAGAAAAGGTCATGGGAAGAGACAGACTTAAGATTTAAAAAGAGCCAGAAAACACTGGAGGGATAGTGTTCAAGACAAGGGAGAAAAAAAACAACCAAAACAACAAAGAGTCCCTCAAGTCTCAAATAACACACTTGGAAGTACCACTTCCAGATGCATCAGTTTGAATGTCAAGAAGTGGCAGAAGCATATTTTAACTACCCTTGTAGCAGCAAGACACTGGCCAACCACAGCCTACCCCCCACGTTACTTGTGGTAAGTCAGGGTGTTGTTATATCAGGGTAGATTGTGTATTTTTGCTAATATGTTAGACCACTTATTTGTGTAGGATGCTTTGGATAGGGATGATCCTGCCTTATGCAAAAGGTTGGACTAGATGACCTCTGTAGGTCCCTTCCAGTCCAATTTTTCTATGACTCATGGGAAGAAAGAGAAGAGAAACTAACAAAGCAAAAAACTAGAGAGGGGAAAGGTTAGTTACTTTCTGCTACCAACACTTCCAAAGTTTCCCAGGAAAAAGACCTCAGAATACTTCACTCTCTCCATTTCTAGTTGCCAGCCTGCAACAAATGAAGCTACCTTCCTTATACCCCCACTCATTTCAGCCTATGCCAGCTGCTGTGACCACATCAGAGCAGCTCTACTTATCAGTTTCCTTACCAAATAGCAAACTCAAGGAAATTATGCCACCCAGATCTGCTCCTTCAGTCCTCACAATTACAGCTCATATAGCCCACTAATGGGGGGGGGAGGGGGCGGAGAAAGGGAGAACTTGCTCAGCTTAACTGTTCCTAGCAGCAGGAATGCCATGAAGAGAAGCACTGGATTCCAGTTCACCTACGGTACTGTTTGATCATATGTTGACCCAGCAAATAAGTGACTGAACAGACAATTGCAGGATCTGAATTCCTTCATCTATGAATGAGCAGGACTAATGAGTGTTACTAACAACTGTACACAGGATCACAGGACGTGGACTGGAAAAATGAACTAAAAGAGAGAGGCTGCTTTGTGGCATCAGGGTAGAGTACCTTCCTGTTGATCCAAACATGGAGCCTCAGTTTAAGTCTGACCACCTGAAAGCTACATCATCATTTATCTTAATAATTTTCATCCCTTATTTTAAAAAGCTTTGATTGTCTTAGGAAAGTCATAGATAATTCTGTTACTAACTAATTTAAATAAAGAACAAGCTTATGAATGAGAGATGTGGAGGGGAAGAGAAGGGAAAGTCCATAAGTCAACTGCAATGAAAGGTATGCAATTTAGTCACCGTTCTTTAGACACACAGCACATCAGCATAAGGTTTTTTGATGCTTGATTGACATTTGTGTCAGTGGAATGACTCGGGTGAGATCAAGTTATGTAAGGATTGCAGGGTTTGGACTCGCACCAACATGCGAGCCCTAACAACTTAATGCACTTACTTCAAGCAAATGATAGGAAGGGCTATCATTATCATACTGACATTTTAAATGAAGAAAATCAGCTTCCCCAGTCTATGCAAAACAGCCAGTGAGACCAGGTTACCCTGGAATATAGTGCTTTAGACTAGGATTATAATTTTAACCCACCTGTATGTTGCCCTCAGACAGGGTTGCAAGATAGCACAATACTGCTCAACTGCAATAATAAAAGATTATTTCTAAGTTTGTTACTCAATACAACAATAGTTTTAGATGGCTGGGGGGAGGGGGGAAGGCAACCCAAGGCATGCATGCCACAAGTGGCATGAGAAGCCTCTATGTGAGCATGCAGCAGATTGAGGAGGGAGCCTGCAGCACAGCAGACAATAGGACAGGAAGTAGAGCACAAAATTGGTCAGGGAGCAGAGAAAAGAGGAGCAGGTTGGGCACTGGAAGGGGATCAGAGTGACACATGGAGAAGGTACAGGGCTAATTTGTGGCATGCTAGCCTAAAAGGTTGGCCCCATGAGTTTTAAATTATAGGCAACATTGCTAAAATTTTAGCTACTGCTGTCCAGTGAGAAAGTAAATGGACAGCAGTAACCAAAACCCATGGTTGGTGTCTGAAGCAACAGCAGTAACCAAAACATATACATATGCACTAGAGAAGGATCCTGCTTCCTATCAAGAGAAGATGCAAACTATTGGGCAGATAATTGTACACACAATTCTACCACATCAACAGTGCCCTTTTTTTTTTAAACCTAGATTTGTTAAGAGCATTTGGTGGCATTCTACCAATGCCTCATCCTTGATCACATCAGGCCTTTAAAGCCAGAGCATTTTCAGGCAAAGCTTCCATGGCCAAGATAAGGAGGGCTGAATAGGGGTATTCATGAACAGAGCAGGAAGACAACTACCTGATACAGTGTGGCACATTTTAAAATGATACATTTAAAAATATTCTTTAGACAAAGGCTTTGAAAGTAACATCCCAACAGAAAGAACACCTCCCCTCACACTACTTGATACTTTCTGGAAAAAGATACTTGGCTTTCCCCCTCTACGAAGCATGTTCCTATGATAAATCCTATTGCTAGACTAAGTCTATGAAGCCAGTTTAAGCAAAATGCCCTGCAGCAGCAGCTTAAAAAAATATTCTTTTCTAAGCCACAAGGCAGTACTAGGCTGCAGGAGATACAGGGGTACAACCATGAAGCAACTGAGATCTCCTAAAAGCTCTGGGGATTTGAGTACAAGCCTTGCTCCGTGCTTGTGCCAAAAGCTGTTGCAAGCAACCCACCTGTAAATGGGGACCCTCATCATTTGGTCTGAGAAGCCAGAGGCAGCTGACTACGATGCCACCTCATCACTCTACACTGGCCTGGTGAGTCACTGGGCTCAGGTGGACCTTTGCCAGAGTTCCTGTGCTCTTGCTCTGCAGCAGGCATTGTGGATCTCTGAAGTGGAAAACCCATCATCTCTAAGATGCCTACAAGCTTGGTTGAGTCAAGTTCACTTGCACATAGCAATAACAGACATTTGACAGACACTAAGTCCTGCCCTCCCCATGAACAACACCACTAGGAGAATTCCACTGCTTAGAAGACTCCCACAAAGTTACACAGGAGACCAAGGTGACAAAGCACACAAGTCTTTTCACCTACAGACTACTACTGTGCTGAAAGTTGAAGAGGTGGCTCTCATGTCTTAAGGATACTTGTTTTCAATGGGAGGGGGAAAACAAACATTTTAGAAAACTGTTCTATGCTCTAGTGAAATAATAAGCAAGAGAGGAAGCTTACTGGGTAATATATCCAACACACTCCATGTCGAATATTATCTTTGTACTGCCCTTTGAAAATCAGTCGCTCATCGCTGTCATATTCCTGGGCTGGTCCATTTAGTTCTCCATCCACATACGTGCCATGAAGAACTCCTCCATCCTCGTAAGTGTAGATTCCCTGGCCTTGCAGAGCATCATCCACATAATACCCTTCCAGCGTGCTGATGAAAAAGAGAAAGAAAAAGTGCAGTGTTCTCTCTCTAAAGCAGAATTCTTGAGACATTAACAAACACCATCAGTGGACTCAGAGGAAACCTCACTCTCTTGTTGTACTATGATCATAGTGTATATGGTTTCAAAACCTTGGCACAGAGACAGGGTTAAAATAAATACATGCGTCTCCACCGACTTCAAGGTAAATACCCCTCCATCTCCCAGCACTTATGTTATATTTATAATTCAATTTGATGACAGAAATGTTAAATCAAATCATTCACTTATATTTATATAGCATTTGTGATCCACACTATACAAGGTTCCCTTTTATTATAGATAGTACAGCAAGTCACAGGAGTGAAATGACTTGGCCAACACCAAAGAGGCACTTCTCGTCAGGGCAGGCGGCTTTCATGTTCATAGTTTTTGCTTCATAATCCGGTGTTAAGACTTTTAGATCACCTCTCTTCAGTGTCATGCAACTGTGTGCCTTGCTGCCAGTCTAAGGTTTGTCTACATTCAATAATTTAACACTATTCTACACCAGACTCTCCAGAAACTGTCACTCTCCTTTTAGAGATTTCTACTAAAATGGAATGCATTCTTCACAAAGAGCTACTGACATTTAGCTAATGAATGCTGTTTTCACTTCACTTGGTCTTGCAAATCTTTAAGAGTAGCTCTGTTATACCATGCCATATTTTAGGGGTTTTTTCCTCATGTCTTTTTTTTCCTAAGGAAAAAAGTAAGTATTTTTAAATTGAATATATTCCTCTTTGTAGTGTCACTTTTTTCAGACTAGAACTGATTTATTAGAGGCTGAACTGCTCAGGTTTGCCTCAAGATATTTAATATATTAGCTGATAGCTGCTTAAATGTCCAATTATGCTCTCATTCTATCTTAAGATGAATTATGCAGAAATCTCTGGTAAAAGCCTAGACTGTCTATCTGGGAATAAGAGTACATCTGTTTCACAAGACTCCAGAGATTTACTCAATTGTTGTTGATGTGGCTTTCATCAAAAGTAACTCTTGAGATCTGAAAGTTTCCTTCTTTATTTCTAGATGCACTTTTGTCATTTTGCTTGATTTTCTTTGCTTGAAATACTTCTCCCGACACAGTACACTACTAAGATGCCTATAAATAAGGCATTTCCTATTATACTACTGGGACTTGGGAATCATCTCCACTTGGAAATGGGCCTGTACACTGCTTAAGGAACATGCTCATTAATACTGACAGGTTTCTCTACTTGGCCTTCTGTTAACCGATGCTTAAAATAGTTTGGCTGCTAGAATAGACTAAGTCAAACTTTTCTGTGCCTTGAAGAAGATGATGCAGACAAGGCACCAGTTATTAACAACTATGAGCCATTTTCCTATTGTGCATAGCACCAGTTTTCTTCTCCTTGTTGGCTTACCATAAAAGATTATAGATACTATTTTTCTTTGGAGAGGAGAACTTGCAGAAAGTCTACATTTTAAGAATGTGCATTCAAGCAAGAGGCCATATTCACTTTGTATCTGCACACAGTCAGCAATAAAAACATTAAAGCCCAACGTCAGAGACATTACAACTCTATCAAATTAAAAAATAGACCTTTTCTTTCTCATTCCCCTTACTTTCTTTACCATCATTTCTTGAATATAACCTGTACCTTTTCCCCAAAAACCAGGTGGAGAAAACTGGGTTGTGCATTATATGCAAGGAAAAGCTGCATGGGTATGGAAGCAAGGTGGCAAGAAAGCGGTGAAGTGGTGCCAGAATGAACTGTTAGGGATCTAGAAACTACAGTAATTAATGTTGCCACTGCTCCCTCCCTCTGGAACCATGTGCTGGCACTGGGGTCATGTGTTGGATTGGGCCTCACCTGCATGGCTCCCACCCCAGTACAGCTGGATTGGCCCCTGTCAAAGCTAGTACACAGCCCCCATCCCTGACACATGGCTCCCAGAGCCCAAGTCCCTAACTGTGGCACACATCCCTTTAGGCCCAGAGACTCCAGACCTCAAGTAATACTCATGCTCTAAAACAAAGATCTTTTTTCCTTCTAGGGGCTCCCCCAAAATAGGATGTGCATTATATTCAGAGGCATATTATATGCAAGAAAAAAAGGCAAGTCTTGGGATCCAAATAGTTATCATTGGCTCTTCTAAAACCCACACCCCTCAGCCCTTCTATATTCTTTATGGAAAAATATGAACGTAAGACTGGAAAGGGCCTAGTGAATCCCCTTTGCTTTGATATCGGAGATGATTTACCTATATCCGTCCAAAGTGTTCATCTACTCTAACCCATTCTTTTATATAAATAAGGAATGGATTAGATGAATACATGTCTACCTATAGTTAATATGGTGGGTGGGTGGCAGGGGGAGGGGTACGTGCGTGCGTGCACGCACACACACACACACACACACACACACACACACACACACACACACACACACACACACACACACTGTGTATAAATAAAATCTAATGATAGATTCCACATCTTCCTTATAGTTAAAATTTTGTCTCCTCCTCTCCACCTTTAACCTAAATTATTTTCATGCAAAATTAAGCTGATTACTTCTTGTCCTCCCTCAGTGGAAACAGAGGCCAAATGTGACAGCTCCCCTTTTTATAAGTCTTTCAGTATGCAAGAAGTTGGTATCCTGGCCCTTTTGTTCTAGAGAACATACAAGTCCATTTCCTTCCACCTGTCTTTAGTAATCATTTCTAAATCTGTTATCCTTCTCACTCTCCTCTGGACTTTCCACATGTGTGGCACCCAAAACTAGACAAAGGATTCCAGTGAAGGTCTTACCATCATTGAGTTATTTGACTTATTCAATTATGACTCTATATTAACCCTAGATATTTTTCTGCTAAACTGCAAAGGCAATTATTTCCCCCATCCTTTATTTTCTTTCTATTTGCACATTTAATTTCTGCTTTCTAAGTGCAGTACATGGTATTTGTCTTCATTGAATTTACCTTTCTGGATTTCAGACTTCAATTTAAATCAAAATTATTTCTGAATTTATAAACCTGTCCTTCAAAGTGCTTGCTACTCCCCTCAATGTGATGTCATCCAGAAATTTTCTACACAGTGCTATTTCATCCTCCAAATCATTAATATACTGAGGCCAGGACAGATTTCTGCAAAAATCCACTGAGATACCCTCCCAAATCTGACAGAGGACCAGAGATAACTGCTGAGTGCAGTTTTTCAGGAAAGTTGCCTTGCTGCACTTATCTAGATCATATTCTTCTAGTTTGCTTCTGACATTCAAATGCCTTAAAAAACAAACAATCAAAAAATTCAAGATAAAAAACAGACCTATGGCTTTACTCTCATTTACTACCTCAGCTATTCTGGCAAAGAATGAAAACAATGGATTTGTCAAAAACAAAGTTGTGTTGAACCAAAGTAGTTTCCCCTCCCATTACTTTATCACCTTTTAGGTAATTTAAAATCAATTGTTTTATAAGTTTTTTTTCCTTGCATCTTTCCAGGTATTTGAAGTTAAGCTGAATGGTCGTAGTTCCAGAAGTCCTTCTTTTAGGAAGGCAATTCCTCCGACTCTCCCATTACTGGTAGCTCCTATTAAAAAAACCTAACACTGTTCTCGACACAAGCCAGAGTGCCAGTTAGAAAACAACTGTTCTAGCTTTATGGAGAAGAGCAGCTGTAGTGCAATGCTAGCCAAAGCTTTTCAGTTCACAGAAATTATGCTGAGCATTTTGTACAGTGCTCTCAAACAAGTGTTAGCATTAGTAAAAGTACAACACACGGAGGGTATCAGAGTTAACATTTCATTCTTTCTAAAATCATGTGGCCATTTTTGTGGAGGTCTTTCCTCTCTCCTTTTAAAAACAACCCCTTCAAAAATTGATAATTTCAATCTAATCTTTCTTGCTTTTCTAAATTTAAAAAGATATTGCAAAGAATGTTATAAAGAAGGGACAGGTTTTCTTCATTTATATACTCAATGTCTAAACTGGACCATTTTATACCTCCTCCACTAAAAATGAAAAACAATTATAGTCCCTGTGAACCATGTCCCTTGTCTGGTATTCCCTATAATTCATTCCTGAACATTAGACCTACAGCAGTTCACTTGTCAACTTTCACTGGCCGGCATGCAAAGGAAATTAACCAGGAAGGAAATGTATCTGGGCTAGGCTGAAATCAGTTAGCTTGTTGTATTAAGCCACCATAGGGCGAGATGTTTTGGGAGCTTTAAGATACTGACCTAAAGAGATGAGCTCTGATAAGTACAGTGAACAGTTTTTAGCAAATAATATTTTTTAGGAGTCAGAGAACAGTAAAAGCTGTGTAGGGGTAAAATGAAATTTTAAAAAGTTACAACATTTAAGCCAGGAGCTTTTTGGGGGAAGCATTTTTCTGTCCGATAATCTAAGTAAGGATGGCCAGCTGTAATATCAGCCACTAAAGTGACAGTTTCCTGCTCAAGGTACTTTAATTAAAGTTCAAATCTTTGTTTATTTAGGCTTTTGCTAGCTCCTGAAGTTACAAAGTAGCCCATTATTTGGTTTAAAAGTGCAGGGTTGACAATTCAGGAGAAAATATAAGAAGGCACAACATAGCGTGGCAATCTTAAGTTTTCTAGTACAGCACTGTCTTCACCCTGGTCTGCAAGAATGGAGCAGTTTCTAGAAGAAAGACAGCTAGTTAATTCCCATCTCTCTGTACACTTTAATGTCTCTGCTGAGACTGCAACAAGTGCGCAGGTGTTGTATGTACATGGGTCCACTGAGTCTTCATCTGTCAAATAACCCATTTTACAGAGGTTAGCTTTTGATTACTAACAAGTATTGGGTCTCTCAATAGGATTTTCTATGATTTGATATAGCCAACTAACTGCTAGCAACAGGTAGAAAGGTCTTCTGGAAGCATGGAGATCCAAGCAATCAATTTCTAAGTTCCCCATTGTGCACCAAATGTAAAGCCAAAGGCGTGTGGTCTTCCCCAATCAGCTCCAGTGCCGCCGCCGCTGCTGCTCAGAACTTTGCCAACCAGAAGGAGAGTAGAGTTAACAAGACTGTCAATTTGACTGTTGCTATTCATAGGACTGCAGGCAGCTGCAAAACAATCCAGAATCGTATCATTTATGCATCTGCTGTGCCTTCTGAAGTAATCTGAGCAACAGCAGAGAGAAATACTGGAGCTATTATGAGAAAAGAGAAATAAATAAATTGATGTTAGGAGGGTCAGGAATGGAAACCTGCAGGTGAGGAAACTGGCAGCACAGAATTATCTAATTTTTCAATGCCCAACTCCCACAGATGTATTTCTGAAAGAATCAGGCCATAAGTGACTTCCACAAGATGGAAGCTGGGAACAAAAACCATATTTAACTCAGTCCTTCACTTAAACCACTTAAGTTTTAGGAGTCATTTAAAATGTTACATTTTTCTGTGGAGGAATCATGCCTTTCTATACCTTTGTATAGACACAGTAAAACAGAACCACGATTCCACTTGGCACTTTTATAAACCCAACATCCATATAACCAATCTGGAAATTAGTTAAAAACTGTTGACAATAACTTCAAAAGAATGTTTTAGGATTTTAATTCCATGTTTAAAACTCTTAATTACATAATAAGCTTTAACTACTATGTAGATGACTCGACTATCAAGCAGCAGTCTCTGGGGTCACTCCATTATTCTTACAAGTACAGGAAGTGATACTGGCTGTTATGTTAGCCAAAATACAAAGAAAAACTTAAGTGTGCATAGGAAAGCAACTGCAAGAACTGTGGAACGTATACACAAAATAAATTAACCAGTGTAAACTAAAGGGGAGAGAGAAAAGAGAAATATGAATATCTACCTTCCATCAAAAAAGAAGAACTTGCCACGGCCATTCTTTTCGCCATGTATGAAGTTTCCTTCAAACCTGTCTGTGGATGAATAGGTGACTGTACAGAACCCATGCGGCAAGCCATCATCATCCAGGACCCCTTAAATAAAACCCAAACAAATAAGAAAGTAATGCATAATATCAGAACAAGTCCACAAACACTTACCACATATGCCTTATACATTCTGCTAAATATATTATTGTAATAAAAAGCTTTGACTAGCATTTTTCTTAGGAAAAATAGACTGGAGATATTTAGGAGACTCTGTAACTAGTGACTCCACAGTCACTCTCCATTACAACTTGGGGAGGAGAACAGCAACAAGATAGATAAAAGCAGCTAATGAGAGATTTTTTAGGAAAAATAGGGTTGATGTACTTAACAACAACAAATTTAAAAAAGGGTCCTCAAGTAGACTGTTTGCATGATGTTAGAATGGGTTCTTTTTTCCGTCCCTTAAGAAATAGGAAATTTAAACAAACAAAACAAAACAGGTAGATAATATCCCCTAACAGCCTAAAGACTCATCCTACTAACCAAGGTGAAAACTCCTGGTTATACTTCAAAACTGATCCCTACAATTTAAAAAACCATGCAATGTTTATGCGGTACTATACTTTTGTAACTCATCAACATTCCTTCTAGCAGTAACCTACCATCCTACACATTTTACCCCTCACCTCCCTTTCAAACTTCACACCAGTTTTTCCTCTTCTTGTAATAACTGGAACGTGTTATAATTATTTATAAATATTATAGCTTATTGTATTCTCTCTCTTTCCTTCACCCTTTGAAAAGCAATCCTTTCCTTACCCTGTGAGTTCTCCCTTGCCTTCCTAGCATTTCCATCAATTTCTTCCTCCTTTTACTCTAACAGGACATTTTGGATGCCTATATGTGAGCGCTGAAACTACTCCAATGGCTGGAATTAATTGAATCTGCTGGAGTGTGGCAACTGTCATGCTCCAGCAGCCTTTTGAATCTTGTACATCAGCATCCCTACTTTAAAAATGGCAGTGCGGTGCTTGAACTAAAGCTTGGTTGATAATCGCCATTTTTAAGTGTGAGGACACTGATACAGGAGACAAGCTGGCAGTTTAATTAGAGCAGCTCCTGGAGCCACTGTAATGAGAGTGCAACCCCCCCCACCACAAGTATGTGTAAAAGTGCCTTTTGGGAAATCCAAGGGCAGCAGAAGAATGTACAGACCTACATCTCTGGTCTCTTTAAGACAGCTCTGCACTGATGAATACTGCACTGATGAAAACTGACGAATACTTGCTTGCATTTTGGACGGTGATCCTCACAGGTGTGCTGTCTTTTAGGTACATAATCTAATATTTTATGTGGGTCCCCATGTTTAAAAGGCAACATGCCAGTGGAAAAAAAAAATCCAACTTTTTACTACACATGTTGGGAATTGGGAAGTTTAGGGCCAGTCACAGACTAGGGTCAGTAGTTTGGCCCCCTTCTTTGCACATACCAAGTGTAAATGTCAAATCAAAATGAACATCTCACTCCATCCTCTTCTGTTTCATTAGCTGCCTATTTTTGCCCGTAATCTCTTGGTTGCTAGGAGGATAGAGAGCTGCTAAGCTAGAACTCTCCAGCTTCAGCTCTGGGGGTCCTCTCCAGATAAAAAGCTTCTACACCTATGTCTCCTTTGCTCAAGACTTCCACAAGCAACAGCGTGGGACTGACTGGGTTCTTTGCTTTTTGCAGCTTTTCAACAGCAACTGTGTAAATTAACCATATTTTGGGAAAACCAAGGGCAGCAGAAGAGAGAGACCAGAGGTATATGTCTGTCAATTAAGACAGCTCTGCATTGGCTAATACTTGTTATCATTTTGGAAGATGATCCTCACAGCTGTGCTGTCTTTTAGATCCAACTTAGGTATCTCTTCCATTCCTAGAAAAGGTCTTATAGAAAAAGATACAGAAAGAAACAGCATCAAGGAAAGAGGAAAGAGAACGTAAGCTTCCATGAGTTCTGATGGGTTAGGACTCTATGTCCTCATTTCCCCCATTCTTTACTTTTTCCTACAGCTGGATTCCCCAATCTGTAACCTTTCTTCAAAGAAGGACACTAATTGTATATATTTATATTTAATACACTTGCACACACATATATACATACAGAATTCAGCTGTAGGAAGGGGGCGGGGGAAGGAGACCAGAGTCCTAACCCCTATAATTATTATTATTTTTTAAACATATGAATGCAAATATACACTCCTACCTCAGGATGGGCACAACATGGTCTAATACAGTGATTTCTCAATGAGGGTGGTACAAGATCCTTTTGAAACAGGGGTCAGCAACCCATGGCACATGTGCCAAGCATGGCACGCAAGGCCATTTTGCTTGACACACCACCGCCAGCCCAGGCGCTAAGCAGCTGCTGCCAGACACAGAACCCGGGCTGTTCCCAGCGAGTGGCCGGGAGGCTGCAAGCCCTGCTGCAAGTAGACTGGGCTCTGTGGGCCAGCTGCAGCCAGGGGGCTGCAAACAGCTGCTTTGGGCTGCGGCATGTCGGCACTCTGGTGCCTTCCAAGGTAGACATCGTGGTTTTTTTGGCAACGTTTTTTGGACAGAGTGCTACCCATTTTAAAAGATGCCACAGAGTGCCATGCAACTTTAGGACAGGCAGTTCTCAACTTACAACATTTCAAGTTACAATGTTTCACACATGTAACGTTTATAAATTGACACTGTTTCAACTTTACAGCGCCAGTTTCAACTTACAATGCTTGATCCAATGCAATGCCATGCCAACGACCAAGTTTGCTGAATCGCTTATCTCCTTGGAGAACATCTGTTCAAACTTCCTTGGACACTTTTTTTAAGCAAGCAGATAAGACTCCAGAAAAACCTGCAGCCAAGACTCCTGAGAAGACTCCAGCCAAGAGCCCTTCAAAAAGTCCAGCAAAAGTCACCTCAAAGAAGTCCTTCCAAATCAATAGAATTGCTATTTACAATATAAATATTTTAATGTAGCTATATTACTCATGTATAATTTATCGACTACAAAATTCTGGGGTATTTTTGGTGAAAATAGGGTATTGGGCCTTGAATGGTAAATGGCCACCCCATTTATAACATTGTTTCTTATGAGAATATTGGTTCTGGAGTTACGTTTTGACTTAAGATGTGGTTTTCAGGAACCAACTGTGTCGTAAGTTCGAGGACTGCCTGTACTGTTAGGTGTACAACACCTACACGTTTCAGAAGATAAACCCAGAGATTTCAAATAGGAAGTCATATAGTGTCAAAAATATTCTAACCTGTTATGAACTTGCTGAGTTCTCTGCAACCAAAAAATGAGTGATTCTTCTAAGATAGAAAAATAATGAAGTGAAAGATAAATATATATGTGTATTTGGCTACCAGTGCCTCAATCACTATAATAAAATAAATTCTAAATACTTATACATTTTGTTATTTGATTTTGGGTTTATCATGGAAAAATCAGAGCTCCTCCTGACCCCATAGCTCACAGAACGCAGGTCCAGATGTCTCTAGATATGGCTCTTCGCTGATCAGAACTTGCTAGTTATACTACATACAGAGCTGAAGCATACATACAGGTCAGAAACAAACTGTGAAGTCATCAGGAGCTGAGGGGGCTGCAAACAAAAGGCATTTCAGTATTAATATCCATGGTGCCTTGCACCCAGGGAGAGGAAAGAAACAGCACAAACAAAGCTGCGGGATGATCCTAGCTGCTATAGGCAATGTATTAATACATGTCCTTCTTCAACTTGTCTTCTCAAGAGTTCAGTCAGTGACACTATCACACTGTAAATAGGTGCCTATGTTGCCAACACCACAGACTTTTAAAAAGGAGAGTAAAATCCACGCTACTTGCAGCTTTATCCCTTATACTGTTTGCACTCTCAGCTTGTACAGAGAAAGTCATTAATGTTAACTCTACTTCAGAATATCAGTCTGGATTTCAAGCATGGCAGAAGAATTCCTGCCCATTATAAACCTAACTGTTTTCATTGTTCCTTCAAGTATCCCAGGGCAGTTTCATTGCTACACTGCTGCATGTGCCAGCACAGACTATAAGAGAAAGTTTCACTTCCCCTACTCATGGGCTAGCACAGAACCTGGTGTAAGCTTATGTCTGTCCCCTGCAGTGATCCACTAAGTTGCATCCTTTTTGTCAAAGCCTCCACAGACACCGACCCACAGCTCCCTGTCCTTGCTGGTGTCCCTCACCCCTATTTTACAGAGAATATCTGCTTTTCCTGAGCTATACTCCACCTCTTATCTCCTTGTGGATATCTGCACCCCACTGCCACTTCATTCCCAGAATATCTTGGACCACCACAAGCCAGGATCTACTATGGAGGTGCTACAGAACCTCCCTGAGGTCTGGTACAGAAGTCTCTTGTAGGGGGGAGTACCGATGAAGGGGGACTAACATCTATCATTCCTTTTAGTATAAAAACAAATTCACACCACAGGTAATTGGTCTCCAACAGAAAATCAGGCCTACAGAGGAACACACTCCTCTCAGTCTCCAGATTTTCTCTTTTATTGTAAAAACAAATTATATTTTGATTCAAACTCAAGAGAATAGTGCCTCTTCAATATACGAACGGTGACTTATTTTGTCCACAAGAGGATCAGTTGGGACAAAGACAGAGAGATAATCACAGCAAGTTTGAGAAAACCAAGGTTAAACTAAGCAGTTTGAGCAATATTCATTATTCACGTGAAGGAGTGACAAAAAGTAGAGACAGAACAGGAATGTCTATGCAGGGAGCTATCCTGATGCAACACTAACACCAGTTTAAATTCACAGCTTGTCTACATGGGTGTGTAGAGTAATATAAATGAAGCCCTAAGAAAGCACAGCTATATACTGATGGGAAAGGAACACATATAGAAGAGTGCTGCATGTAAAATACTTAGGTTTGTGGTAAAAAGTCAAACTGAGTATGTTGTACTGCAACAAAACTAATCACAATGCCTCCTGTGTGTGCAACTTTGTTATTTGTGACTTTAACCCATTGCAGCTTGTCACTAGGATGCAGAATACCCCATCTAGTGGGCTCTGAACAGAAGTAAGGACCATGAACTTGGAACCTAACCTCAGTCAATTCTTTTCTCACAATAGTTTTAAGTATAAAGTGAAAGGAAAAGATAATCAGGTTGGATTTGCCTCGAGTTCAGGTAGCCTGATTTTTAGGTTTAGTACACAGGTGTAACTTCTCTCATGGTGACCGTGAGGCCTTCAGGTCCAGCCAACTCCTCTGTCAACTGCAAAGTTATCAGTATCAGTGGGAAAGAACAAAGCACTTCATTTTGCCAGTCATTTGTATTAGAAATGTCTTCTTGCTTCCCTTGCTTTTTAGTTGTTCATCCTTCCTTGGCTGTTCAAGGTTTGCTGCATCTTTTCTTAAAATTAGGTTGTAAGCTTTTCAGAAAGGACCCATCCCCTCATGAGTTTGTTCACTTAGGACAGGCCTTCTGCTTCCCTTAAGGCCTTTATATAGGGCTAAAAGTACAGATAAATAAATAAATGACAATAGAGAAACTAAGAGTCACATAAGGTCAGCTTCGTGGCAACAAACTGTACTGTCAGGCAGCCAACTTGAATTTGATCTTAGTCATAGTTCTAGGCCTGGAGTAAGTTCAAAAAAGGGAAAAGGGCCTTAGGTCATTATATTTACCCTAAAAAAACTCACATATCCTTTCTGTGTGAGATCACACTACATTATGAAGTGCTGCAATAGATCAGTGGTTTTCAACCTTTTTTGGACCAGGACCCATTAGTAAACATCAATGGCCAGTCCTGACCCAGTAAATAGTTTAAGTAGAAAACACACAAGTATTTTGGCCCCAAAAGACTTCTTACACACTAAGTTAAAGCAGCTCAACAGTCCTATTTTTAAAGACAGAAATTAACATCAACAGGAAAACATTAACAGTAATATCAACATCTGACCCTCCATTACTCCTAAGTGCACAATGCACATTGCTGGTGCCCCTCACTCCTGACTTGCAGACCCCTGGCTCTGCCAGTGTCCCTCATTTCTGACCCACAGCTCCCTGGCCCTGCCAGTGCCCCTTACTCCCAAGCCACACCCCCCTCTCCCTCCCCAGCCTTGCTGGTGCTCCTAACTACCAACCCACAGCTCCCTGTCCTTGCTGGTACCCCTCACTCCTGACCCACAGCCTCCTGCCGCAGCCCACCCCCCATCAGAGGGGGCCTCCAGCTGCCCCAATCCAGTCCAGGCCAGAGCACAGCAGCTGTGGCAGCTCTGGCTCATGCAGGCAATGAGCAAGTCTAGCCCAGTGGAACAAGTCTAGCCCCAGTGCAGGCTGTGGGGATGATGTGGGGAGGACTGTGGTATCCCCAGCCCTGGACTGGGCTTCCTGCCACCATGCTAGGCTGCCTGGCCATAGCCTGCCCCTGGGCATCATCTGCCAGCCTCCTCACCCCTGCAAGCATGGGCACCAGCCCCAGTACCACTGGCCTGGCCATACAGCTCCCACGCACCCTTGAAGGGCCCCACCACCTTCTTGCCTGGTTTGGAGGGGGCAGGCACCTCCCCCCCATCCCTCCTCCTGCCCTGCTGCAACCCCAGCACCTAGACACTTTCTTCCAGTGCCAGCAGGCACCTTCCCCCCACATTCCCCTCCATATACCCCTGCCACACACACCCCAGCCTCCAAGCCCTGTTCCCCATAGACTTACCTGCATCCAGCTGCTGGGTCTGCTCCCACCACCCTGCCTGGCTGCATGCCTGCCATGTGCATATGCAGGCACACATGGTGTCTCCTGCCTCCAACTGGCCCAAGCAGCTACTAGCAGGCTGGAAGGTTGCCAGCCTGCAAGGAGAAACCGTGCTTTCCTAAGTTTTTATGTGACTGTTAGCAACCCTTTCAAATATTCTTGTGACCCACTTTTGGACTGTGACCCACAGGTTGAGAAACACTGCAATAGATGTATCTGTGCTCTCACTCTTACCACTAGAAGAAAATGAAAAAAAAAAATTCTTCTTAGAAAGATATATGCACACATGTATGAACTTGGTGCTGTATATAAGCACACAGCAGCTTGCATTTAAAGAATCTTCTCCCTTTGGCAATGTAAAGGTTTTCCTCTACTGTAGCATCTAATCATATATTACCTACATAAGAAAAATGGATTTCAGTCATAGTTGCACTGTGCACACCCACAGCCACACCACAAGATATAAATAACCTACCACTAACAGACACAAGTGTTACTTGGAATCTCTCTATGGCAGAATGAAGTGCTCTGAGACCCCAATATCTGAGAACCTGCTCTGGCTAACGACAGCTATGTCCAGGGTAAATGTCACAGGAGTAGAGTCTTTGTTTCTAGAGGAAAGCAAATCCTGACTATGTTCCTAAGTGCTCTGAGAGGAAGCTGGAAGTTTGCTGATAGTGATACTATTTGTGCCACTATATTCAAGGCTATGCCAGAATTCCCATTAGTAGCTCTTCCTTTTAAAGACCAGTCTCTCACTCTTGAAATGTGCCCACCAGAGTTTTGGTGAGGTAGTAGGGCCCAGAGATAGATACTGGACTTAGAGTCCAGGGACCTACCTTCTAATCCAGCTGTGCAACTGACCTACTGTGCGATTTTGGGCAGGTCACTTATACATTTTTCCCCCTTCTACCTTTTGTTTCACCCCCTGAAAGAGGAAAATGAGACTGGGGCAGGGACTGTCTCTCAGGATATGTATGCCTTAGCAGGACCTCCATGTGCTACTGTTGAACGATAAGAGTATCTAGTTTTGTTATCCTTAGGATGGACTTTTCTTTTTCTTTTTAAGGACAGTTGCATAGAAAGGAAAGCAAGAAGAACAGTAATATTTGAATAGGCATACTGCAAATGTAAATCTGCAGGATCTCATAACTCCCATTGTTATAAAGACAGTGTTCTACTGCTGACAGATGTGTCCCCCCCGCCCCGACCCTTCACAGATGACTGCTACCAACTGATGTGCACCACACTGCACAAGTGATAACTGAAAAGTGAAAATGCACAAAGAGATGAGAAAGCCTGGGTGTTTACACTGTCATCCAAGATGCAACGGACCTGATTTTCTGCTGCTCTAAACCTTATGCAGATGTTTACATAGGTATAATGCATGTGCAAACCCATGTGAACACTACAATGAAAGTTAGTATGTCGCACTGTTTGCACTAGGTTAAGGGAGCAAGTGAGGTTTGGAGCAAGAGCATCAGGCTCAGGTAGCTCTAGTTAGACGCAGAGCAGATGTCACCGCCACCTAGTGCTAGTGTGTCAGGCCTCACTCATGGATTACAACCAATTGTGGTGTGACAAAAGCCAAATCTACCCCTTATTCTTGCAATTGTGTTGGATGGGAACGCTCCCAAAAAATCAATGCAAATGGACTACCTGTAACTATGTGTAATAAACAGAATAATATAAAGCTCTTAGTGCAGATCAGGCCCTGTCTGGCAAGCCTCCAAGATATTAGAGCAGTTCTCAACTTTTTCAGACTTGAGCCACCCCTTGACAGACTCAAGGCACCCCTCATTAGACTTGAGGCAGCCTTCAATAGATTCAAAGCACCCCTTGAAAAGAGTGAAAACTAAGAGCTGGCACTTTTTGATGACAGAAAAACAACAGAGTTGTTCTTCAGTTGCAAAGCCCACAGCAGTGCAGAATGAGTTTGACATTATGGACACAGCGCTCAGCAGCTATCAAAGAGGTAAACAAAAAGTTAGGGATAATTAAAGGAATTGTAAACCCAACAGAAAATATCATCAAGCCCCTTTATAAATTCATGGTGCATTCACACCTTGAATACTGTACCCAGCTTTGGTCCCTACACCTTAAAAAGGGATAGAGAAGAACTAGAGAAGGTGCAGAAGGGCAACAAGGATGATCAGTGGTAGGGAAAGGCTGCCCTACGAGGAGAAAATGAAGCAGCTAAACCTGTTCAGTTTAGAAAAAGAAATGCTTGTGGGGCAGGGTGTGGTGTGATAAGGGTTTACACAATACTAGATGGTGAAGAGAAAGCAGATGGGGATATATGATGTACTCTCTCACACAAACCAAGTACTAGGGGTTGCCAAATGAAACTAGCAGGTAGCATGTTTAAAGCTAACCAAAGGAGCTTCTTTTTCACACTTTTACACCAGGTGTCATTAAAGGCTGGAACCTGGTTGCCACCAGATGTGGTGGAAACCAAGAGTTTAACCAACTGCTCAGAGGGACTGCACAAAGTCTTGGAGCAAAGGGGCATCAGTAGCTCTGGAGCAGGGCATAGCCTCCACTCCGAACTTCCCAGACCATAAGTCAGTGCTTCCCAACCAGTGTGCCACAGCACAAGAGTACGCAGTCAGAAATGAACAGGTGTGCTGTGGAATTTTGCCCTGGCAATGAGCTACCATAGGTATGAGGAGGGGGGATGCCTTAACCCGTTTGTCGCGGGAAAACGGTGTTAACGTACATGTACCTTGGGCTGGAAAAGGTTGGGAAACACTGCCCGAACTACTGGAAGCTGATTCTGCAACTGTTGGGGGCAACCTAGCAGTGAGGCGTGCGCGGGGCTGCCGCCGCCCGGCCCGGCCCGGCCCCGCCCCGCACAACTCGCCGCCAAAAACTTTCCTGTTCCCCCACCCCTCCGGCCTGCCCCGGGGCTCGCGCACCCACACGCACAGCGGCACACACGCACACGTGCACCCCAGGCACAGGGCGCGCACACACGTGTCTATGCACACGCGTGCCTGCCGTGCGCACACCCATGCCCGCGCACATGCGCACACGCGGCGGCCCGGCCCAGCCCCGGGCCCGCACCCACCTTCCACCGTCTCCTCCAGCATCTCCTCGTCGCTGTCCATGACAGGCTGCGGGGCTGGGGCTGGGGCTGCTCCTGCTCCTGCTCCTGCTCCTGCTCCTGCTCCTGCTTCTGCTTCTGCTTCTGCTTCTGCTTCTGCTTCTGCCGCCGCCGCCGCCGCCGCCGCCGCCTGCCTGCTTCCCCGCCCGCGCTGGTGCCTCTGCGCTGCGCCGCTGCGTGCGCCCGCCCGGCTGCTCCGCTTTGTATAGCTGCCTGACTGACAGCTCCGCCGGGCGAGGGGCCGGGCCGGGCGGCACGCGCACACGCACACGCAAACCCCGCACCGCACGGGCGGAGCGGGGCCGGGCGCACGCCCCGCGTGTGCACGCGCACTGCCCGGAGGGAAAACACACACACACACTCTACCTTAAGAGCCCACCCCTACAACGTGCGCGCGGGCGCACACACACACAGAGGCTACCGTGAGAAACCCACCCCTACAACGTGCATGCACACACACACACTGCCTTAAGAACCCACCCCTACAACATGCACACGTACACACACACACTGCTCTGAGTAGCCCACCCCTACGTGTGCACACACACACACTGCCCTGAGAAACCCACCCCTACATGTGCACACACTGCCCAGAGGACCCCAGCACTGCAACACGCACACAGCACTGAGCTGAGACACCCACCATTGAACTACACACACGCACACACAGCATGAGAAACCCACCACTGCAATATACACACATGTACTGAGCTGACATCCATCACTGCATTGCACATGCACACACATTCTATACAAAGAACCTTATTATAGCATTGTGCATGCACACACATATGCACACGTAGCACTATATGCCACAAACGTACACAGAGACTGCACTAAGAAATCCCCCAGGGCATGGTGTGGGCCCATAGAAATGGCAATGAGAAATCCACCACTGTATTGCACAAATATACATACCGCACTGCACTGAGAAAGCTAGCGCTGCATTTTGTGAGTGCAAGTGCATGCATGTACACACACACATACACCCTCCGAGACATTCACCACTGCATTACATGCACACATGTACACTGCACTGAGAAATTCACCATGGGATGGTGTACATATGCTATACTGTGAAACACCACAGCACCACAGATACACATTGTACTGAGAAAACCAGTGCAGTGTCCGCACAGAAGTAAAGAACAAGAGAAATAATACACTCTGAAGTTCAACTAAGCATTACACACCCCAAAAAACAGAGGTGCACACAGCCCACATCATGCAACCCACCATCCTACTGCCCATTTAAAAAGATATGTACTGAAACAAAGAAATGCACAAAAGCAGGGCTTAAACAATAATGAATACACAAATACGAGATGCACCAAAACTGGCACGCACCTACACAGTAGCAAATATACATTGGGGCAATCAGCAATATTGCCAATTCCAAACCTTAGCAAAAGATGAAGCAGAACCTATCATCAAAAGACTGGCTTCAAAACAATTAGATTTAAAATGTGAATGTCAAGTTCTTTTTAGTTGCCTTATTGTGCTTATATAACCTGAGATTTTTCTGACATAAACCTAGGACTACTGGAGTTCTGTTAAGTAACCCACCAAATATCACAAGATGCCCAACTAACAAAAACTGCAATAGGCACAAAGAGCAGATACTTGGACTGGCATAGACATATTCACACAAGGCAGGAATGAAACAACAAAGAAAATGCATGGACACTTGTGAATCTACACTGGGTTCTTTTGGAGGGATGCTCCCCAAAAACCACAAATCCTGTGTGAGGAAGAAAGAATAAAACAGAACCCATTTGGATTCCTCAAGGTTTTAACCTACTAGTAGGCCATAAGCTGATCACTGTGAAAATGCTTCCTCACAATTTTTCATTTGATAGTTCCTGTTGTAAAATGACCCTCTTATGGACCCACCTCCTTAACCAGCACTTAATCACCCTCTGCTGGGCACCTAAAGCTTTTTATCTTGTAGACCACCAGGAAAAGGTCCTAGATCATTCTCTGAGCCATGCTTTAAATAAGTTAACACCACATGGAAAGGATCTAATTGCCAGAATTCACTGGTCCTTTGCATGATTGATAACTTAGACTCAAGCAGTTTTCCATGGATAAGAAATCAAGTGTGCTGATTTGGGATATCTGCCTATGTATAACTTACTAATTGTAGTTAAGGTTATGGGAGTGCTGTACCCATGAATGACTCTATATGCTGTCAAGACTTCTGTCATATATCTCAAAAGGACCGTAGTCATGAAACCTTGATGACTCTGGTTTAAGTAGGAGTCCCTTAGGAGATGGCTGAAGACCAGGACAACCAGTTCAGCCATATTTATGCAGGAAATCAGAGGCTGGAAATAATAAAAGCCCCAAACCTGTTGATACTAGGACTGAAAAACATCCAAGTGCCTCATAGATAACTCTGAAAGAATCACAGGGGAAGAGGAGCTTTGGCAAGGGTGATGAAAAGAGGGACATGTTTTTGAGCATGGGGCATTACTTTAATTGTGGTACCAGTTTGGGATGAAAGAACCTGACTGTACACAAGAGACTTCATAACTTTCAATACTCCAAAGTAGAAAATGCTATAAATTGGATTGCCTATACAGCCTTAATTTGCTCTCTCCTAACATGCATCCCTTGTCTTAGAGTGTTTAATTACATGTTCATGTTCTATATTCAGCATACAGTCTCTGTCTCATTCAACGAGTGGCTCCATTCCTTATTTGCAATATGCATCCAAACTGCATTATATTATTACATAAATAATTCATTCCGGAGTTTTTCCAAGGGTCTCCCTCCAAAGTAACCAAATTCTTTGTATCAGTTAATTTATCTTCACAGTATGTTTGTGGCATTAGGCATATTTATTATTTCTATTTTACACATAAGGAACTGAGAGTTTGAGACCAGAAGTGTCCACTAATTTGTTAGCCAATTTGCAAGACCCTGGGATCTGATTTTTCAACTCCCACTGACTTCAGTTACAATTGTGCAATCTCCATGCATCTTATACCAAACACCCAGAAATGAGGAGCACAGAATCAGAGTAAATACTACTAATTTACAAGTGCCATACAGTGCCATGCTGGGATATGCCACACTTGCTCCACACATCCCCTTCCCAAACCAGAAACAGCATCGCCTAAAACAAAACTAAGGTTGGTGAGTAAGGCACCAGCCCTGGGCACTGATTTAGAGGACATGCCATCCACAGCAGCCTCTTTGCAAAGAGGTAAGCATTCAGGCCTCCTAGTTTCTCTTCCCTATCACCCCCCTGCTTTCCACTCCTCTCTTCTGCTCAGGGCACCAAAATTCCTACTTACATCTCTGAACATAGCTTTGTAGCAGAGAGTAGTTTCTATGCCAGTGAGTTTTCATTATCAGTAGTGTAACTGGGGCAGGAGAGGGCACTGGCATAGCAGTCTGGGGAGAGGAGGTGCTGGAGCAGTAGCCCTGAGCATTACTTTCTGGAGGGGACACAAAAAATAGCCATATGGATTGCTGCTGCCCAAACCATGGAACTGCCCTGCTACACCTCTGCTACTTATACCTGGAAGGCAGAGGCTGTTGTATGCAGCTTTACTACTGCTGGTTTGGAAGGTAGCATGTGAGGAGCAAGTGCAGTATGTCTCAGGATGCAGCCACCTAGCGCCAGAAATGAGTATTATCAATGGGCCCTCAGTGGTCAACCGTGAGTAATTCAAGTGACTTGTCTTGCATCATTGAGAAGTTCTGTGATAGATACAAAGATGGAATCCATTTCTCCAGAATGGTATTCAGCTCTCCAAATCATTACAACATCCTTCCTTTTCTTGCTGTCTCTTGTCTTATGTGCTAGCCACAGTTCAATCCCTTAAAAAAAAGAAGCTGGAGTCCTGCAGATAACAGCTTTATTCAGTATTTGTGAAAAGTCATTCTGAGGGCATCATCTATTCTGCCCATTGCATGAGTCAGAAGTCCTGTGGGGGAAAAAACCCCCACATAATTGTATCATAAGGTATAACACACAACAGCTGAATTAAAGTTGTAAGAATAACCTCACTTCCTGTGAAGCAGAATGTGTCTGATCGTTCAAATAGAAGATATTACTGAACAGATCTTGTTTCTTATATACTCCCTGACCATCATGGATATAACACCCCTACGAGATTATTTAATTCCTGTGTGTCCTAACTTTGGAGTGCTTAACTTTGCAAAATTAATAGTTTTTAAATGTAATTCCTTAATTTGAAAAATACAATAGAAATGTCATCTGGTGGAATCATACTGAGGATGATTTCAGTGATCATCAGTATTCATACTTTTGTCCACAGTACAGACTTGGACCACCTGAGCTAATGGAGTGACTGAGGTAGCAGCAGTAGGCTGTTATCATCTGTGCCTGCCACACACTAGAAAGGGAGGTGGTAGGGAGGGAGACTTTGCCAGTGGGGTTCAAAAGTATAGGTTAACAGTAGAGGAAAAGAGGACTCAAGACCTCTGATTCACATCCACTCTGAAGGGGAGGGGGCTGGTGAAGTTATAGAAGCTTCTCTTTCTGCCCCTGTTTATTCTCCTGCTCCCTGCCATCCCCGTCCTCCTTTTTTTCTATCCTATTGTGGCTTGAGTCCCTGCCCTTCTTCTTCTGTTATCCAGACCTCTCAGATTCTTGCCCCCCTTTGTTTCTATACACTCCCTTTATTCCCTCTCCCTCTCTCTACTCCATGCAAACTTAACAGAATTCATCCTGCTACATTTTTAACAAATATCTTTTGTCATCTCTTCATAGCAAAATCATTATTGGGAGAGAAGATAAAATTACTGCATCCCAAATCCACCTGAAACACTAAAATAAGCATTAATAGCTGTACTACTGCAAACTGTGGGTGGCATTTCAGGTTGCTGTGTGTTCAGTGACATATTTACAGACTGCATAAAGATATCTCTCTTTGAATGAGGACACTTTAGACATAATGCCAAACTGCTGTACAGTAAAACCATGCTTTGTTGATTCTTGACATGTGAATGACGAGCTGTGCCATTCAAACATTTACAATACATATATGGCTCCTCTCTGCCATATAAGAATTTTTGTGTTTCTTTAACAAAGAGGCCATATAACTGTTTAATCTACTTAACATTTAAAATGTCATCAATGTATATTTATTCCATGTGCATCTGTTCTCACTGCTTTCCTGCCAGGGGAATCATCACAGGAAAGTAGCCATAGCTGTGGTGGACAGCTCTGGGTAATGATCAAGGGAATCTATGCCCAGTGGAGAAGCTCTGGTTGAGACTGGTGAAACTGTGTGGGAATGGAATGGCAGTGGATGTAAAGTCAGCCATCTTCTGCCAGGTTTGTAGTTGATGCCTCTTAGATAGGTACCACACTGGGACATTGGACCTTAATGATTGCTTTTTCAGTTGGAAACACCTTTGCACAATGGATTGGCTGATGCTAGGAAAGTCCTTTTTCTCCAACCGCTTTGCAGTTTGGAGAATGGGAAATACCCAAGCATTGAACAAAGAAACTAAGGTGCTGATGCTGGCCTTTAGAAACAAAAAGAGAAGGTGGATCAGGAAGGATCTCACAGACACCCAGAAAGGGAGGGAGTGCTTTCACAGCAGGATGAGTCCTTTTTAACTACCTGACCTGCTGACATCAGAGCTAGTTGACCTCAGAGAGATAAACACATTTCAGAATACAAATTATGAGCTGTTGGAGGAGATTTCCAGATGCTGATTTATGCCTAATTACTTTTGACGGATGAAATCTTAGGCATGACTATGTTCCTTACCACTGCCTACTGACTAGTTTCCTGCTTAGCTTCCAGGGTTCTCTAAATCAGCTTCCTCAGTACCTGACTAGGGACCCATGAGTTGCATGGGGAGCCTGGAGTTGTAAGTCCAGGCTAAGGATTCTAGCAGGTGACCTAAAAGTTAGGATTTACAATAACTAAATTCCCTTTGTGGGTTTAACTCTGGGTGCCCTAGACACTTATATCCCTATTTAAGCATATAAATGAAATTAGCTTGATTTTTAGCTGAAGCAACCCTCAGCTTCCACTCCTTGACTTTAATGTGTGTTTAATGCCCCCCTGAAAGTCAGAATTCTGTTAATTAGCTGTCTGCTTTTAGGCAACTAAGTTTAGGCCTATTACCTCTGACTCCTAGCCTTTTGCTTTGATCACATCTTTATAAGTGTGAACTAATGCACCAAGTTTCAAATAAGTACTGATATTTTGGGGCTTTCTTTTTTTTGTTCAGTATGTGGAGGAAGGAAAAAAAATAATAAAGGAATGTGCTGTGGATGGTATTATAAAACTAACTGTCAGCTCCTAACCTGGATGCAAAGTAGAGGGGAAAAAGGTGAGCTGGGCCCCCTCTTCCACTTCTCCATGGAAAGACTGGCCAGACTGTAAGAACTGCCAAGTCTAGTAGTCATCATAAAAGAGACAGACAAGATGAATTTCAATATGGGTCTGCCTTCTATCAAAAATTTAGTCTCACATTGTGAGACCCACCATAATGCTGTACCCATAGACAAAGACGCAGTCACTACACAGTGAAACATATCACACCATGTCACCTTAATTCATGTACCAATGAGCGTATTCATACAGTACAAATGGCATCTCCAGAAAGACCACAGAGCTACCACACTTACAGAACATGACTATCCTGCACACAACATTGGCACCTAATGGAGTTTAGGAGCAGCCCTTCTGCCACCAATGTGTCAAAGTCCTTAGCTACAGAAAATCTCTTATTGCATGTTCTCTCATGTTCTTTCTTTCAAAAAGCTTTCCTATGAGCCATGGAGTTATACCTCTTAGGCCCTGAATATCTTAAGAGATTCCTTGCAGAGACACCCTATGCTTTCACAATGGACAGAATTAAGTTGACTTAGATTTAAGTTGACTTGAGTCTTAAGACTTAAGTCATTGGTCTTAAGCTGAATTGCCACTTTCGGGTGTGTCTCAATGAATATGTATGTGCAGGGATGTGCATTTCCTGCAGGACAAACAGCAGCAGCACATACTTGTAGGGTAGGGTAGGGGAGGCCTGGGTAGGGTAGGGCAAGATAGGGGAAGCTGGGGCCAGCATCTGTACTGGCCCCAGCAGCTTTACATGGGATCCTGGGGGCCTCTCAGAGCAGCAGCACTAAGCCAGTCACTTGGAGTCTGGTCAACAGCCAAAGAATGGCTCTAGCCAGCCAGGCTCTCTTGCTGGCAGTGCATGCTGCTATCATTTGCATTTGCTTTTTTTTAGCGGCAATTTTTTTTTGACACCAGGATCTCCCAGTGTCAAAAAAACCCGCCATGGTGCTAATTTGCAGCATGGCAAATGGGTGCACATATGTCACGTGTGGTTTTTAGTGCCTCAAAATGATTGGAGGTGCTGCAAATTGTACATGCACCCTCGTCAGGATGTGCCCTCAGTGGCTGTTTTTCAGTTCTGAGAGTAAAGAGCATATGTCTCAAACCCATCCCCTTTCTACCTGCACAAGTACTTGGAACCTGTGAATGTACAATCAAGCAAATCAGAATCTGCTTATCTTGCTGGGATCCTATGACCCCAGCTGACTTCCTGCCCTGGGGCAGGGGGCTGGACTCAACAATCTTCTGCGGTCCCTTCCAGCCCTAATGTCTATGAAATCTATGACATCTATGAAATTACAATTCAGGGATCTCTTCCTCCCAATTCAAATCCTCTGTTTGCTCTGTTTGCTAGGATGAGGAAAAATAGGGTGTTGTGTTTTAAATGCCCCACTGCTAGGTGATATATAAAAATCCCAAATGCCTTAGGGACTCTTCCTTCCTTCAGTTCCTTTCCAATAAGGAGATATTTTTGTCCATATCACCTCTTATGATGTATGGCATTATTTGCCTAAATGACACTAGTTTTCAGAACTCATGACTGAAAATATAGAGAAGCACTGACATTAAAATTATGGGAAAAAATTGGAAAGGATTGCTTCCCTGGAAAAGTTGAATCTGAACTGTTGGCTATCATCCTTCATTTTGGCTTGCCTGTCTGTTGCACACATACAGGGTTTTTTTATGTGGACAGTCTTTTCATGTAACCCCCACTGTCTCCTCTCTATTACATTTAAAATTGCATCTTGCACCAGACATTAGCGGCAAAGTTGATTTCTGTCAACCCATTGGCAATAAATCAGTGCAGAGTGGAAGCTGCTCCATTTTCTAAATAGTTAATCACAAGAGATGACCCTTGGGGTTTTCCACCTATTCTAGCAGAGACATTAAGAGCACACTATCATGTTATTAATATAATCCAAAGTCTGGAAGCCCATGTCCAATTACATTTCATTCTCCTATTCTGTTTCTGTGCAGAAATGTTTAATTTAAATCTTCTAAAGGCACACAGGAATTTGACATGTAGGGGGAAATCTTAACATAATAACCTTGAAGTTGTTCCTCACACCAGGAGAGGGAGTGTGATTTCTTTCTTTGCACTTCACTCCCCTACTTTAACCAACAAATCCTTGTTCCTAACATCCTAACAGAATGAACATGTGCATCTTTTCTCAGGAATGGGTCCATTTGAATCCAGTTTTCTCTTCCGCCAACTACTTAGTAACTGGCACCGCACAGTCATTTCTCATTTAATTCTCCTAAGTAAGTTGGGGGTGGAAGGGAGTGAGATTTCTCTTTCCCTCAAACTATGATTTCATTTTAGGTGGATGCCATTTGCAAACTGGAAGAGCCTGGTGGACTTTGAGATGGGAAAGCAGTTGGGAGCTGGCTGGGAGTCAAGTTCTAGTGTATGTCAGACAGACAGTTTATTTAATTACATTTTTATGGCTGTTGAAGAAACTGAGACCTGGAAGGGTAGTTGAGGCTCAGTAAATAAAAATGCAAGTAAGCCTGGATGCTCGTGGAGAAAGTCTGAGGAAGGGTTAAAGATTTGCTGGGCGATTGAGGGCCAGGCCACTGTAATTTTTAATAAGCATCACTCCATAAATAATAAACCAGTGACATAAGTGTGTAGAGAAATGATGCTATCAAAAATGTTGCCTGGTAGTTTCAACATAAAATTCACCTATCCAACTCTTTCAGATAAAAGTTTTAAGTAATTATGTATATGACACATGATTTATGGAAAACCCCTACTTTGCTGGTTTGAATGATTACATGGTTTCCCCTCCAAAGGCTCTTTCCTGGTAGGACAAATTCTCATAAAAATATATAGAATAATATAATTAAAGGGAATCAGTTTATTCAGCGCTATCAATATCCTTTCTACTGCAGTAGTTCCAGGCATAGTCAAGCTCCTATATATTAGTGTGTATGAGAAAGAGAACGCATGGGGATGCAGGATAAAGTTTATTGCCTTCAATTTAGGATAGCACAAATGCCAAGTTGTTCCTATGAGTTAGATACCTTCTTACGTTAGGCCACCTAGCTACTGATCTTTTCATGTTAAAAATAAAATCAAGAAAAGAAAAAAATCTTTTAGGCCACTTATGTCCTAAACTGCATTTTTACCTTTGTGCAGAAAACTGTTTCCTCTATGCACTACTCATATTCCTTGCTCACTCAGTCATTGCATTGTCAAACTGCAGCTTGACCTTCATCCAGTCCAGCGTGTGAACTGTTAGTGCTGAATTCCAACTAGAAACCTGCCTGTTTTGGACTCTCTTGCAGCATCAAAATAATCTTCTGTAGCTATGGACATGAGTTATACATGAGCTCCAAATTTTGGCCAGTGTCTTGGCCAGCAAGAGATGAAGCAATGGACTTTTAAAACCCTTTGCTGATTCTTGCTCTACAGAAAGTGAGGATTTATTTTAGCCACTAAATTGGGATTTGTTTTTTAATGGAATTTTTACTGGCCTTGTCAGCTCTCTATCAGGAGGAATTTGTGCTGAATGAACTGTTTTGCTTCAAAAGCCTGAGTTATACTATTTGTTGTGCACAATGGTGTCATTCCATATCAGTTTGGAAGTTCTGACATTTCTCATTGCTGTTGGGCTTTGGTCTCAGTTACATAAGCTGCCATGTCAAGCCGAGATGAAGCCAAGTTGATGTAAACAAGTGATGCCAGTCTGGATCCTCAAAAAAGCAGAAGTAACTCACAGAGGAGCTCATCTCTTCTCTTTTCTGAAACTTTTCTGATAGTTGTTGATGGGGTGCTAGCTACTTTCAGTGTTGAGGTGCTATTCTCCCTGATCTGCTCTCCCATGATACACGTTGTTCCCAGAAGCTACCATAATTGACACCAATAAGGAAATTAAACATCAGGAGTAGCTATCACGTAAAGGATTCATGTGATAGCTACCCCCTAAAGTTTAATCTCCTTATTGGTGCCAATCGTTGTAGCTTCTGGGAACAACATGCACTTCTGGCACAAGGCAGCAAGAACCAAGCAATACCCTTTACCTCTATTTATGCTTCTTTAATGGTATCATCATATAGATGAGTCATTTGTTGAGTCTCAAGTTTCCTGAACTATCCTTGCTCTGAGTTTGGAGGCAGTGGTAATTGACTGCAAGCTGTATTTCATCATGCCCTGATCAACCCTCATGTAGTTCAGCTGCGCAAAACCTTCCTCCTCAGTTTCTAAATTGGGGAGAAAGTCACAACTGCCTCCCCACAAGCACAAACTAGGAACTACACACTCTTGATCCCAAAGGCAAAGACCAGAATCAACAGACAATGAAGGGAGATGCAGGGAAGCAAATGGGAATTCTGTGTGATTGGAGCACTTACACAAAAATCTTTTGTACAGCATTTACACACTTGCATCTCAGACCTAAGTGGATAGAGTGTAGCAGACGTGCAGAACCTTATATGAGTTATCAGGCAGCAGTCATGAGAGTGAGTCGCAATATGGGATCCTGGCCTCTGAATACAGTGAGGAATAACTTCTCATTAAAACCAACTATACAGTGGTAGCTAAATGGGAGGCTCTGCAATTAATATGAAAGTGGTATTATTTATATTAATATTCATCCTGTCCTTCACATACTTTGCCATAATGGCTTAAAGACATCAGAGAGGTGGTTAGCTATTTTAGTCTGAAGTCAGGCATAAGGCAGGGTGGCAGCTAACTGCTTCTGCATCATGAGTTTTTGTAAGAAAGAACCTACTTCATCAGATGCTAGCATCCTGCTCATGCTTTGCTGAACCAGTTAGTCTCCAAGGTGCCACTCTTCCTTACCTTCTTCAAGGGGTTAGATAACTGATGCTACATTCCTTGAGAAACAAATGGGGATATTTGGTACCTGCTTTATCTATATCATAGAATAAAACTTTGCATGTCTTAGTACATACATTACAAAAACAACTACTCCAATTGTCTGAATTTGATTGTGTCCCTCATATCCCATCCTTCAAACATCAGTTATCTTGCAGTGTAAATTCTCTGAGAATGAGACATTATATTCCTAAGTGTCTGTAACACAATGAGGTTACAGTCCTGATTATGGTATCTGTAATAAATATTGCTCAACAACAATAATCTCTTTATAATCAGGAGAAGCATTTATGGTGCGCCGAGGAAAAGTTTTTGAATGGCTACTGATGGAGCATGGCACAGAGAACTAATGGGTTTAGAAAGATCTCTATGCTCTGGGACTCCTTCATTTGGAGTGTCCAGATGGACACAGTTTGGAGTGGGATGAGGGGTGGGGAAGAAGGGGAGGGTCTTGGTAGTTACAAAGCCAACAGTGCATTTCTGGTCAATGCTGTAGCAAGGAAGTTGGGGTGGGGGGGCAAGAAGGGTGACCACTCCAGGAGCCAAAACAGAAGGGCACCAGCAGGCACTGCCCAGGCAGGATGGGGCCATAAGTGGCTCATTTTGAGGGGCACAGGGAGTGGGGGTGAGGGGCTCCCATTGCTGCATGCACTCCTGGGTAAGGATGGGAGAGTGTGTGCAGAGCAAGGGCAGGCTGCCACTGTGGGCTTTGTTCCAGGTGCCAAACTTCCTTGCCCCGGCACTGTTCCCGGTGTTCTTGTGGAATATGATGAGTATTACCAAAGTGGAAGTAGCAGTTTGGTGTGCAGCCTCTCAAAAAATTCATAGATTCATAGACTGTAAGGTTGGAAGGGGCCTCGGAAGATCATCAGGTCCAGCCACTTGCACCAAGCAGGAAAGACAAGTGGGGGTCAGGTGACCCCAGCAAGATGATCATCCAATCTCCTCTTGAAGATTTCCAGGGTAGGCAACTGCACCACCTCTGGAGGGAACTTATTCCACAGTCTGGACACCTTAGTTGTGAAGTAGTTTCTCCTACTGTTGAGCCTGACACGGTCTTCCAGGTGTTTGTGACCATTACTCCTAGTTTTCCCAAAGAGTGTCTTGGTGAACAGTTGTTCACTGAGCCCTTGATGTAAGTCTCTGATGTAGCAGTAAGCTGGTAAGCTGCTACCAAGTCCCCGCTCAGCCTTCTCTTTTTCAAACTGAAGAATCCCAGGTCCCTCAGCTTTTCCTCATATGGCTTGCTGTGCAAGTCTCTGATCATATCGATGACTCTTCTCTGGACTCTCTCAAGCTTTACCATATCCTTATTAAAGTATAGCACCCAGAACTGGATGCAGCACTCCAGCTTCAGTCTCACCAGTGCCGAGTAGAGAGGAAGAATCACTTCTTTGGTTTTGCTGGAGATGCATCGATTGATGCATGCCAGGGTATTGTTAGCCCTGTTGGCTACAGCGTTGCATTGCCAGCTCATGTTCATACCATAGTCTATTATTACCCGCAGGTCCCTTTTGTTCATAGTGCTGGTCAGGTTGGCGTTGCCAAGCCTGCAGGTGTGCAGGGGATTATTCATCCCCAGTTGCTTCACACTTGGCATTCTAGACGAAACAGCTGGGCAAATCCAGGAGCTCTGGGACTGAGTCACATGGAAAGTGGCACAGAGGGCCAAAAAAACTCAGGGAGTTATTCCACCCCCAGACCAGTCCCACAGCAGCAGCCTGAGGTCCTGCAGTGGGACTCCTGTGTGGATGATATATTTAAACAAACAGTCCATTTCCTAGCTGACCCCATTTACAGCCAGAACAAATTGTGGTTGAAACACCAATAAGCAAGTTAAATATTGATATAAAGGAAATGCCTGCTTCACTCTGAAAGCTGCCAAAATCAGATGGACTATGAGCGGAGCGAAAGCTATGGTCAGAGACTGTTTGCTGAGAACGCCTGGCTTCTTGCCCCTAGGAGGGAGCCAGGTCAGCAAAATTAACATAGTTGATCTCAGCTGCTGTAATGGCTGGGAGGTGTTGAACTACTGATGGGGGAAGGGGGAACATGTAAGTGGATGGATGAGGGTCTAAGCAAGTTATCTTTATATTATTCTATCTGGTAGTAGCAGAAACAATACACATTTTTCCCCCCTGTGTAGTACTTACCATAACTAGTCTGGACAAGTTCTCATATACACATTCATCTGTATTTAGTCATATCATTATGGAATTCTGCCCAGGCTCTAGAAAATTAAACTATTTTGTTGTTGCTTTTGTTGTTACCGAGTTGTTTTTCTCTGTGCATGTGGATCTCCTTCTCCTCACTTTTCATTTATTTTTGTACTTTACAAGCTTTCTAGGAATGTTCTTTCCAGGAACAGGCCTGATTTGCTAAGAAGAATAGTTAGCTTGTGCTCACTAGAACGCAGCACAACGTCTCAAAAGGCCAGGCTTGTAGCTCACTAAAAGACAGGTTAAGTGGATTGCAAAGAAGCAAAACAGTTTTTCTCCTGGATATTTTTTGGAGGCATGGCAGGCATAGAGAACAGTACTGCTAGCAGAAGCCTTATTTTTGAAAGCTTAGATACATTAGAAAATATTTGTGTAATAGGACAACTGGTGAACGCGGTGATGATACCCATGGGTGTCAACCCATAAACGAGTTACCATGAAGTAAATATGGTTAGGGATTTGCAGTGTCAGCTGCTTGCAGTAATTGCTTGCTCTTACACCAGGATAAATTAAAGCTAATCTGTGGCAGACTGCTTCTTTCACTGAGGGGTCCTTGCACCTGTGAATGCCCACATCTTTTATACTAAGTATTCCCTGGAGCAGCCATGCAACCTGGGCCACCCCTCTCTCACATGTGCCCTAACCGCTAGGCCAGAAAGTTGCCCTTTGGCCCAATAAATGTTTTGTTATTCTGTTCAAAAGGGAGCAGCTTCAATAGGAGAAACTGTGCTAGTCCCCCCCCCGCCCCAGAATACCATATCCCTAGAGTGTTCATGTGGGAGATGTGGGCTTCATATGCCTCAGGCAGAAGATGGAAATGAATGCAGGCTTCCTATACTATAGTCTGTGAGAGTGCTCTACCCACCCACCTTGTGGATAAAAGCAGAGTTTCAAATTTTGGTGTCTGCATAATAGCAGCTATGACTGCTTCCCACTGCCTGGTGTTTTGGGGCTGACAGGCATCCTTTCACAGCCCAGGCTCAGGGGTGTGCTGGCTCCAGTAACTCTTCTTCATACTGGGCTGGATCTCTGGCAGTCTTGCTTCTCTTCAGTGCATGCAAGTCCTCTGTCACTGCCTGGGGCATGGCCTGTCTGCAAAGCCCTGGCTGCTTTGATACTGCGTTAGCTCACAAGTACCAAGGGAGCCAGGCAGGCTGCCCTGAAGTCTACAGAAAGCAAAAAATACCATTGTAGTCCAACAGCACATGCCACTTCATTTCCATCACCGTGAATGGAACGTGCTTCATTTTATGAATACTGACGCCTCAAAAGGGCCCTGCCAATGAAGTCATTTGTGGATGTTACATCTAGCTAACCTGCTGGGAGAGGGGTGCATTCTGATCTTATTGCTCAGGGATTTACACATTTCTATTACTGTTAATGAGCTAATCCCTTTGGCAGTGCATGTTACCAAAATAAGGCCTCCATGTTGGACACCTGTATCTTGTTAGCCAGAGGGAGCAAATAGTTACTGACATGTGCACACCCCTGAAGGGTCATGGAGTGTGCCTTATGCTCTTTTAGACATTGGGAAAGCTCTCAATAAAGTGTAGAGGTTTAACATTTTTCAACCAGGCTGGTAATGCCATACAAACAGGGGGCAGGAGAGATTTTTTTTGTTTTGTTTAATTTTCCGTATTCCAAGTCAAATCAGCCAAATCAAGTTACAAATCTGTGAGTCAGTCCAGAACCATAAGTGGCCCTACTACTGGAAAACATCCTCCACCCCCATCTGGGGCTTCAGATGTTTCCAAATCCTTTGGTGGGCAATGCTTCTCAGCCTTTTAGCTCAGGTCAGGCATAGTGTCTATGCTTACCTGGAAAGGAAAACACCGTGACCACTGAGGCGGTCTTCCTAGTTGCATCAAGGAAGACTGCTCTCCTGGCACAGGGATAGTACCTGTGAAGGAATGTATAGTAATCCTCCCACTTACCTGCTGGAGTGGGAAGGTTTTTGCTTTATGCCTACTTTATGGAAAGGGGATATACCTCCCTAGCTTGCTTCTGCAGCCATATGGCTGAGGGCAAGCAAAACTTGGAGCATCCAAACCTCAAACCTCTGGGCCTGGGTCTGCAAGTAGGGGGCAGGAGAGATGCTCTTTGGATTAAGTTGCAGAACTAAGAGTCAGGAGACATAGAAGCTGTGTGTCAGGTTCCCTAGAGAGCCTTGTGAAAGTCACTTCGGGTGAGATTTTCAAAAGGACTTAGCACTCGTCTAGCACTGTTTTCACTAATACCACTGACTTCAAGATGAGCAGAAGCAGACTAATCCCCAGCACTTCTGAAAATCCCACTCTTACACTCTTCTCACTTCCAGGTCAATGCACATTTGAATATCTGACAGCTCTAACAATCAAGCTACTGATCTCTTCACGCATCGATGTCTCCATCTGTAAAATGAGCATGACATCCCAAATCCTCACAGGCAGAGATGTAGAAGGCCAGCTCTGTGCTGGGTAGCAGTGGTGCATGGGGCAGTGCAGCTGGCAGCAGCAACACAAATAGCTGCCAAGGACAGTGGCATAGCCAGCCTTAGCAGTGGCAACAGCTATTTTTATGCCACCTCCACAGAAGGAAAGTGCCAAGGGTGGCTGCCCCAGTCACTCCCCCTCACTTATGCTACTGCTCACAGGGTATTGCCAAGCTAAATGAATATGATGTTTGTGAAGTTCATTTAGATCCTTGAATGGAAAGCACTGCATGAATCCCAACTCTTGCTACTAGCCCAGGACTTCTGTCTTAGTCCCAAATATGTGCAAGGAGCTCTACTGCAAGAGGCACAGGCACGGCAACTTTAAAATTCATTGGGCTCTGTTCCCAGTCCAGTGTTTGTTTTATTCTATTTAGCCCACTCGATTCCTCTGTCTCTTTATTATGAGCCATTCTAAAGCCTGGTTCCAGAATGCCCCCAAACTTTGAGAAAGCTCACATCCAACGTTTGCAGCTTTGCCTGACTGCACTTCAGGGAAAACAGTAAAAGTGTTGCTCACAGAGTGAATTTAGTCATTCTCTGCAAACCTTCCTGGAAACACTGTGGCCAGCTGAAAATGCTTGTTAAAGACAGAGTCACCCATCATTTCCAAAAGAATAACTTTCGTTGCAGTTAGGTGAGATAACCTACCTCAGTTTATAACATCCTCACTTTTTTATGACCGGCTCAGTTTGAAGATGGATTTCCATCTCTATCAAAAATAATAACAACAGGCTGAACTCCCATGTTCCTTTATTTCTAAAGTCTAACATAATTGTAGCTTGGCCATAACAAAAAGGGTATACATTGCATAATACTAAAAATAACACACCCTTGCTCTGTGGGTGGAATATGTATCCACTGTGAAGCTGTGCTTCCAGGAAGATGCAGCTCTGCTTCTCCTCCAGGGAATACTGCTTTAACATGCAGTCAGCCAGTGCTGTAGCAAAGGTGGGGGCAGCGGGGTGACTGCCCCACATGCTGAAGCAAAGGGATGCCAACAGGTGCTGCCCAGCCAGGATAGGGTGCAGGACAAAGCTGAGAGTGTTTTTTTTTTTTCTTTGTGGGGGGGGGGGGCACGGGGCGGGGGGAAGGGAACCTCCATCCACAGCGTTCACCCCTTGGCAAGCATGAGGGGATGCCCCCCAGATAGCAGCACGGGGCAAAAGCAGGCTTCGGCT
>JAGPOW010000290.1:34109933-34124535 GCA_030014935.1 Caiman crocodilus | reverse complement strand
CCCCCCCCCCCCCCCCGCCCCCCCCCCCCCGCCCCCCCCCCCCCCCGCCCGCCCCCCCCCCCCCCCCCCGTCCAACCCGCCCCCCGGGGGGGGGGGGGGGCCCGGGGGGGGGGGGCCAAGGGAAGCTCCTGCCACTGCGTGCACCTCTGGGCAAGCATGAGGGGATGCCCCCCAGATCTCTGCACGGGGCAAAGGCAGGCTGCTGCTGCAGGCTTTGCCCTGGGTGCCAAACTTTGTTGCTATGGCACTGCAGTCAGCATTCAAACACTGAGGTGAAAAACACAATATATAAAATAAGACCTAACATAGGACAGCTATATCATAAAAAATCCACACTATACTTAGGCTCAGCAGTGCTACACTCACTAGCACCATGACTGAAAGAGACTTGGGGGTCATGAGTGACCACAAGATGAACATAAGCCACCAGTGTGATGCTGCAGCTGGCAATGCAAACAAAACCCTGGCTTGCATCTACCGATGCATCTCAAGCAAGACTCAGGAAGCCATCCTCCCACTTTACTTGGCCTTGGTGAGGCCACAGCTGGAGTACTGCATCCAGTTCTGGGCTCTACACTTTAGAAAGGATGCGGAGAAGCTTGAGAGATTCCAGAGAACAGCCACATGCATGATTAGAGGACAAGAGAGCTTATGAGGAGAGGCTGAGAGACATGGGATTCTTCAGCCTGGAGAAATGAAGGCTCGGGGGGATTTGGTGGCAGCCTATAGGTAGGTAAGGGTATGCATCAGGAACTGGGAGAATGTCTGTTTGCCAGGGCACCCAAAGGGAAGACAAGGTCTAACAGTCACAAACTGCTGGAAGACCATTTTAGGAAAAAAATTCTTTACCGTCTGAGTCCCCAGGCCCTGGAGTAGACTCCCCTCAGAAGTATCATAGTGCTTAGGGTTGGAAGGGACCTAAACAGATCATCAGGTCCAACTCCCTGCCCTGGGCAGGAATGGGTGCCAGGGGCATATCACCCCAGCCAAATATCTGTCCAGTCTCCTCTTGAAGACCCCCAAGATAGGAGAGAGAGCACCACCTCCCTTGGGAGTCCATTCCAGAGCCTGGCAGCCATAGGTGCAAGCACCTACTCTGGACACTTTTAAGAAACACTGGGGTGCCTATCTCGTTGGGATCATTTTGCCCCAGCTGACTTCCTGTGTCTTGGGCAGGGGCCTGGACCCGATGATCTTGTGATGTCCCTTCCGGCCCTAACACCTATGAAACCTATGAAATCTACCTAGTGTTTTCTGGTTATTTTCCTTGCTAGACCATGCCCCAGAACACCATGAGGTCAAATGCCATTAACTGAACCCATCATGAGTAGAAGGACTCTGGGTATGTTTGCTGAGATAAAGGAGGACTTCTCCCAAGCAATCCCTGACTCTTTCCTCTTGAAGCTGTTGTTCTTCATACTTGGGTGTAAAAAGCTGATGAAACCTGTAATTCACAATCAAAGTAAAGCTCCCTGCCACCTTCTAAGCTGAGATCCACAGAGCTGATGGTGGTGCACAAATCCCCTTTCCACATTGTCCTCTACATGAGAAGGGGCAGAGTTTATGGCTGAAACAGCTAAGGCAGTGTGCACACAAGGCTCAGATGGCCAGCAGTTATGCCCGTTTCCACATTACTGCAGTAAGCAGAATGCCACTTACACCAGTCTACATGCTTCTAAAAGTATGAGAGAGCCTATGTGCCTCTCTGCAATTGAGGTTTGCACGGCAGTTCCATTAAAAACCCCATCTTTCATAGGTTAATAACTAAACTATAAGCATATAATCGATAGAGAAGTGTGGTAGAAAATATCTCAGCAGGTGTTAACTGCTGTAACTTTTCCAGAATTGAAAGCAGCTTTAAACAAAAGAAAAAAAGGGGGGGGGGGCTGGCAAGGGGAAAACACAAGCTCGGTCAGCTTGTAAAACTAAAACTTCACATTTTGTGGATGAAGTTATGAAGAAAGGTGCATTCAGTTTTAGAGAAAGAGATGAAAAAAGAAAGATATGATAGCAATTTTCAAATATTTAAAAGGCTACCAAGGAAACGAGGAAGAACAACTGTTCTTCCTTGAAACAAAGGGCAGGGCATGGGGCAGTGGGTTTAAACTGCAGCAAAGCAGATTTAGATGGACTCACAGGAGAACAGTGAGAACAATAGGACAATGGAATAAGCTGCCAAGGGAGGCTGCAGATCCTCCTTCACTGAGGTGACTTGATGATCTGCTCAGGTCCCTTCCGACCATACCAACTATGAAACCAGGAAACCATGAGATTTTTGAAAAGAATCTGGATCTCTGTTTGAGGTGGTTTAAGAATAGCACATCCTGTGCAGCGGGGTCCATGATCACTCTCAAGGTCCTTTTCCAACCTGGCGATTCTTCGGTTCTATGACACTTCACAGAAATGTACATGGACCTCTGGGAAATTTAAAATAATAAAACAAAACTATTTATTACCCACAGATTGGTCACTGTACATTTTTATTACTCATATCCGTAACACTCTTACAGGCCCATAGTAAATTTTGGCAAAAGATAGTTTCATAGTTTCATGGTTGGTAGGGTTGGAAGGGACCTGAGCCAGATCATCAAGTCCAACTCCCTGCCATGGCAGGAAAGAGTACTGGAGTCAAATGACCCTGCTAAGGTGATTATCCAGCCTCCTTTTGAAGACCCCCAGGGTAGAAGCGAGCACCACTTCCCTTGGAAGTTGGTTCTAGATCCTAGCTGCTCTGACAGTGAAGTAGTTCCTCCTGATATCTAGTCTGAATCTACTCTCAGTTAACTTATGGCTGTTATTCCTCGTTACTCCCAGTAGTGCTTGGGGGACCAGGGACTCTCCTGTTGCCTGCTAGTCTCCCTTGGCCAGTTTATAGATGGCCACCAGATCCCTTCTCAGCCCTCTCTTGTGGAGGCTGAACAGGTTCAGGTCCCGTAGCCTCTCCTCATAGGGCCTGCCCTGCTGCCCCCTGATCTTGTGGGTGGCTCTCCTCTGAACCCTCTCCATGTTGCCCACAACCCTCCTGAAGTGCAGTGCCCAGACCTGGATGCAATACTCTAGCTGCAGCCTGACCAATGTCATACAGAGGGGGAGGATCACCTCCTTGGGCCTGCTCATGATACATCTGTGGATGCATGACAAGGCGCAGTTAACCTTCCTGACTTCATCCACACATTGGTGGCCCATGTTCATCTTGGAGTCTATATCAACTCCAAGATCCTCTTCTGCCTCTGTGCCAACGAGAAGGGACCCCAGCCTGTAAGTATGCTTCTGGTTCTTCCTCCCTAGGTACAGTATCCCATCTTATTCTCATCTGCCCACCCCTGTAATCTGTCCAGATCCAGTTGCAGCCTGTCCCTCTCTTCTAGTGTGCCCACTTTTCCCCACATCTTAGTTTCATCTGCAAATTTGAACAAGGTCCTCCTTCCTCCCATTTTTGAAAATGGGGACCACATTGGCCCTTTTCCATTTCTCTGGCACCACACCAGAGCACCATGAGTGCTCGTAAAGCTGTACCAGGGGTCCCGTAATGACCTCTGCTAATTCCCTCAGCACTCTGGGGTGGAGATCATCAGGACCTGCTGATTTGAACATGTCCAGAGCCACCAGAAGTTCCCTGACTGCGTCCTCTCTGACCCTGGGCCTGGCTGTGCCTCCCTTGGGACCATCAGGGATCCCGGTGTGGGGAACGACCTGGTTCCTGCTCAGAAAAATGGAGGCAAAGAAGTTGTTAAATAGGTTAGCTCTGTTGTCTGGTGAGACCACCACATTTCAAAGCGTGTCCTGCAGAGGGCCCATGTTGATAAAAGATAAGCTATAACATTTTTACAAGCTGTAGGAAGTGTATTGTTTTGAAATTATCTAAATAAGCATTTAGTCACCAGATTACTTCTGCTCCAAGTACCACACAAACAATCTGATCACTACCACCTTTGGACTTTCACTTGCCTTCTACTTAGTGTGTGTTTAGTGGTTGTATTTGTACATCCACTGTCTGATCATGGTAGGTATGTTTCTGCACTCACAAGCAGTCCATATTGGTTCAGCAACCCTCAATCGCTTATCCCACCACTGGTCTCTTGGGGCCATTGCACTGCTGGCCCAACATGTGATGCTTGCAAAAGTTGCCTAAAGCCTCATTTCTGTGTGCTTGAAGAGATATAGGCAGACAAGGTTATTTGGGTAAATGTGATATCTTTTATTAGACCAACTAAATCGTTGGAAAAATTGTTCTTAGCAAACTTTCAGGCACAAACAGCCTTCTTCAGGCATTGGAGAGAGTCTGCTGTTGTTTTGGGTATCTCCTGGGTAGACACACACACACACACACACACACACACACACACACACACACACACACACAGAGCAAACTGGTCTCTGTGCTCCTCCTCTACAGTCAAGTTTAGGACTGAAGTAATTAAAGGATCAAACTAAACAACTCGGAAGGTTACCCCAAGCTTGACATCTCTAGAACCTGTGTATTTTGTGCAAATAGAAAAATAACAATTATGGAAAGAGTCTCAAGAACAGCAGAGTAAGAAACCCACAATGGCATCTAGTGGAATTAGTTCTGGTCACCAGAGGGCATCAGAGGATTAGCTGATAGCATGAGCCATATCCTAGTTACCCCAGTGCACTTTCAGGGAAGTCAAGGGACCCAAATCTCTTCTCCCATCAGATTGTCTCTTATTGTGATTTAACTCCCCAAAATAACTGCCATTGGGTGCATTTACAAATTTGCTTTACTGTGGCATTGACTAATTAGTCTAAATGTGCAACACTATTTGGGTGCAATACACTAATTAACTCTACTATAGGATAATGCTGTCTGGGACAAGTATCATCATATGGTGGAGTAATTTATGACGCCACAACATTTACACCTGCTGGCTAGCCCCACAATGGAGCACCCTCATACCCAAGTCAGCCCCTCTGCAGTATGTTGAGCAGGGGAAGCAGCCCTGGGCTGGTAGGCTGATCCCCGGGGCTCCCTGCCAGCTGGGGCTGCATCTAGCTGGCTCAACATACTGCGGTCCCAGACACACATTCAAATGGTGAGCCCAGGAGCAATAGACTCCAGTGCGAATTGTGCCTGAGTTTATTCAGACTCACTAATTTCATGTGTAGATGCACTCGTTTGGTCCTTAAATCCTCAGCATATTAGTAAAAAAAGAAAGCTCTAAAGAATAGAAAAGCTGGGACCCAAAGACATAATGTATTAATTGAGAAGAATTTGAACCATTTGAATTCATTCCTCAACTGCCTTAGCAAGTTAGTCCTGCCCTCAGACCCCTAGCAGTAAGTGCCAGTTTTCATACATAATATAGCATTATACATTAGTGTTCACAGCATATTCCATTTGTAGCTCTCAGAACACTTTACAAAAGAAAGCCATATTATTACAGCTGGTCAAAACATTTTCTTTAGGGTGTTGTTCACTGAAAAATTACTGTGTGAAAGCACAACAGTTGTACTGTCTTTGGACATTTTTCTTTTTTTTGATTAAACAGAAATAAATGTTTCATTACATTTTGTTTCAAGATGAAACAAGTGCTCTTTTTGCCTGATTTTTTGAAAATGGAAAAAAATGGGCCTTTTATTTCCCCTTTGCCCAGAAACCTTTGGCAACTGTTAATCCTTCCGAATCATGGTATATGCATGAGAGGCCACCCGGACCTTCAATGCATATGTCTAGAAAGGAGTTTTTGGAGGAGTGGAGGCTGCCCAGACCTTCCATTCCCGCATTTAGGCCACTGAGACAGACTGGGTCCTGCATTTAGACCAAAGGCCAGACTGGATCCAGACATTTGTTACCTCCATGGCTGTAGTTGTATAAGTGTCTGGGAATTGAACCCAAGTCATCTGTGGGGCAGACAAGAATTACAAGGCAATTTATATATGAAACAAGGAATATGATTTGTACTATTTGAAGTCCTGAGCATGAACTTGTCTAAAATGTGGATGCTTCTACGCAAAATGAAGGTTTGACATATGTGCAATAGAGCATTTCCAATTTGTAATGCCTTAACAAGTTCCACAAAATTGACAGGGTGATATATTCAGAAGCACCAGCAATGTTTTTTTCAGGTGCCCTGCCATTGAGATAGTGGTCAAGTTGACTAGTATACTTTCATTGTTGAGTAACTTGATACTAGTTGTCTATTATAAGATCTGTTTATGGTAGAAATGTGTTTGGATAAACCTAAAAATGAAAAGGATGCATCTCTTTCTGCCATATGCTGATGGATAATATTGAGAGATTGGTAAGGGAATGCTTAATTACATCAGTGCTGGAGGGGTTTCGAACTGTGGGACTGTATTCCAAGCTTTCCTTCAATCACATTTCTAGCAACTTTATGTTGTCTGAAATGTTTTGCTAACTTGTTCACAGTCTCAGATACCTGGGTGCTATTGTTTGTTCATTTCATGTATCTTCACTGAAACCTGTTTTTGTACAGCATTTCAAAATATGTCAGGTTTCCAGTGAATAGGTCTTGCTGGGTAGTGATAACCATTTACAATTAAAAAATTGTCCAACTCTGGAGGCTTAGTATTCTTAAATTGGGGCTCCAAGGCTGTGGGAACTGCTGCCTGGATATGACCTGCTGCCACCTGCAACAGCATGCGGCCTCAAGGATGTACACCTGCCAGACCCAGATGGGGACTACACAGCAACAGCAGAGGCATCTGCACCTCTGGGCCAGCTGCCAGTGGGCCATGGCTGCACAGCTGGCCTTTGTGTGGCAGTACAACCATGTGTGCCACCACCCTGCTATCTGGGCACTATCACCCTGAAGATGTTCTCAGTGTGGTGGCCTGCTTTGAACTGTCAAAGCATGCCTTCTTGGCCCCAAGTGGCTAGGAGGTCAAAATCTCTGATAAACAAGCCCAAATTCACTCTTTAAAATGAATTAAATGGGTACTGTTCTATTGATAGATTTACAATTTTAAAGCAACGTGGAAGCCTACCAGTATCTCTATCATCATAATAAAATAAATTCTAAATGTCTATATGTTTTGATGTTTGATTTTGTTTTCCTTATCGTAGAACATTAAGAGCTCCTCCTGACCCCTTCACTAACTAGGATGTGGGGACGGCTGCCCCTGCAGCCACAGCTCCTGCCAGCAGATCTCAATCTGTCTGACAGCTGGGCATGTTATCACCCAGAGTTTTCAAAGATAATGACCAGTTGCTCTGAAGTCATATCAGACAACTGCCTCAGCACCCTCAGGTGCATTACATCCAGCCCCATGGACTTGTACATGTCCAGATTTTCTAAATAGTTCCTGGCCTATTCTTTTACCACTGTTGGCTGCTCACATTCCCAACTTGTGCTGCCAACTACATAGTCTAGGAGCTGACCTTGCCTGTAAAATCAGGTAAAAAAAGGCATTCAGTACTTCAGCCTTTTCTGCATAATCTGTCACTAGGTTGCTTTCCCCATTCAGTAAGGGACCCACACCTTCCCTGAGCCCTCTTGTTGCAGACATGTAGAAACCCTTCTTGTTACTCTTCATGTTCCTTGCTAGCTCCAACTCCATCTGAGCTTTGGCCTTCCTGATTCCATCCCTGCACGCCCAAGCAATAATCTTATAATCCTTCCTAGTCATTTGTCCAAGTTTTCACTTCTTATAAGGTTCCTTTTTATGTTTTAGCTCACTGAAGAGTTCCCTGTAAGCTAAACTGGTCTTCTGCCATATTTGCTAATCTTCCTTTGTATCAGAATGGTTTGTTCCCATACCCTCAGTAAAGTTTCTTTAAAATGCAACCAGCTCTTCTGGACTCCTTTCCCTTTAAGACTGGCCTCCCAGGGGATCCTTCTCATCAGTTCCCTGAGTGAGTCAAAGTCTCAAAGTCTGCTTTTCTGAAGTCCAGAGTCCTTACTGTGCTTCTCTCCTTCCTTCCTTTCTTCAAAATCCTGAATTTAATCATCTCACTGTTGCTGCTGCCCAAGTTGCCATCCACTTCTACATTCCCCATCAATTCTTCCCTGTTTGTGAGCAGCAAGTCAAGAAAAGCATGGCCCTTAGCTGTTCTCTCCAACACTTGCACCAGGAAGTTGTCCCCAGCACTCCCCAAAGACTTCCTTGATTGCCTTCCTCCCAGGAGATCTCAGGGTGAATGAAATCCCCCATGAGAACCAGGGTTTGTGACCCAGACACTTCCACTAGCTGTTTGAAGAAAGCCTCACCCACCTCATCCTCCTGATCTAGTGGTCTAAAGCAGACACCTGCCATAACATCACCCTTGTTGCTCTCCCCAGAGTCTAACCCAGAGACTTTCAACTGGCCTGTCTCTAGTTTCATACTGGAGTTCTGAGCAATCATACAACTCTTTTACAAAAAGCACAATTCCTCATCCCCTTCTCCCCTGCCTGTCCTTCCTGAACAGTTTGTACCTATTCAAAACAGTGCTTCAGTCATACAAGCTGTCCCACCAAGTCTCTGTTATTCCAATCATGTCATAGTTCTCTGACCATGCAAGGACTTCCAATTCTACTTACATGTTTCCAAGGCTCTGTGCATTCATGTACAGACACCAGAGGTAACTAGCTGATTACCCTACTTTCTCAGGAAGAATAAGAAAGCCTCCTCTATTGATCCCTCCTGCTTGTGCTTCTTCCAAGTCAACCACTTCCCCACTTAGTTCAGGGTTTTGGTCTTCACCCCCCCAGCAAACCTCATTTAAAGCCCTCCTTAGTAGGTTAGTAAGTCTGTCTGCTAAGATGTTCTTCCCTCTCTTCATTAGGTGCATCCTCCCTCTTTCTAGCAATCCTTCTTCTTAGAACAGCATCCTAGGGTTGAAGAAGCCAAATTCTGGCTGGTGACACCATTGGTGAAGCCAGGCATTGATCTGTAAGATGCATTTGCTCCTGCCTGGGCTCTTCCCCTTGACCAGAAGGATCAAGGAGATCACTGCCTCAGCCCCTGTTCCCTTCACCCTTGCACCCAAAGCCCTGTAATCACTTTTGATCTGCTCAGGGTCACTCCTCACAGTATCATAGGTTCCCACATGAATGAACACCATGGCATAGTAGTGAGAGGGCTGGATGACTCTTGGTAATCTTTCTGTGACGTCTTAGATTCGGGATCCCGACAAGTAGCAGACCTCCTGAGACAACATGTTAGGCCAGCAGATGGATGCCTCTGTCCCCCGATTATGAACTTAAAATGGCCTTATTATACTCTTTGAAATCACTTGCATAGGAATGCATATATAATTGTTATCACATGCATAATTCTTGCCCTCAGAAAAACTAAGCCCAAGTTGAAATTGGAAGCAGCTTGAAAGTTGAAGTAACTGTGGTGCTAACTTTCCTCACTAGGCATGTAGATTTGGGCAGGTATAAATTGAGCTACAATATTCTTTCTTAATATATTGCTTTATTTCCACCCATTACTTTTTTTATAGACAAGCGAGACAAAAATGTTAAACAGGACAGTCAAAGCTCTGCCCAAGTTTGCATTGTTAAAGCTTTCAAGGGAATGATGTGGCCAGTATCACATCTGACTGCTTTTGGCTCCATCCATAAGCAGAGACATGTAGTTAGCCATGTTAGTCTGAAGTCAAGTAGAAGAAAGCCTAGATTTGCTATTTACAGGGTGTATCTATACGAGAAACATTTCTGTAAATTAGACTAATCTAATGCACAGTAAAGTGCCACTTTCTACTTGAATGCAGCAATTACTGCACAGTAGATTAGTCTTAATTCACTGTTTTCTAGAACCTGTAAACAGAGGAACTAGAAATTGGCTCATTAAAATAATTCATCAAAGTGCACATGTAAATGCTGACCAGGAACAAATTGCTCCCAGTCAGCCTAGCCAGCAGGGGGCCACAGGGAGAGGGGAGAGCTGTCCCAGCTCAGCGGGATGCTGCCAACCAGCCTTTGGTTGCTCTATAAGGTGCAAATCTACCCTGCCTTCTACTTGCCTCTGGCTTGTCAGCCTGAATGAACAGGTACCCATACACAACTGGATCATAACACGAGTCCTGGGCAGCACTTGAACTCCTGCCTTTGGAATCATAGCAAGATAGATACCATAATTGCTCTAACATGATAGCCTTCCCAAAGTCCACAGCCTGTAGAGAAAGCACACCTTTCATTCATCTTTCTTGAAGGGCCTTGGCTCTATCTCCTGTTCACCAGCGAGGGATGTCATTCTGACTGATATATCAGTGGGAGGAAAGTCTTCCTATGCTTTCTACACTTGCTTAAGCACTTGCATAAGGGCCAGGAAAGTTAGGAACCATTTTAGGGTTAATGTAAACTAATTTTCAAAACCATTTTAGGTTTAATGTAAACTGCAGAGCTGCTGGTGTAGACACAGTTCTACCAGAGGAAGGTGGTGGGGGAGGGAGGAGAGTTGTCACTATGGTCACACCAGCTTCCCTAAGGGCAGAAGTCCTGCTGGCAGAAGCCACCTCCTGCTAGCAGAGCCATGTATCTATGAAAGGATTTGCTAGCATTGCTACATTAGCTGTGGGTGTGATTCTTCCAGACCCCCAGCCAACATAGCTAAGCTAGTCAACATAGCTAAGCTAGTCTAGGCAAGGCTTTAGACCTCAGTGACCTTTTCAAAGGCATTAAGAAGGGTCTTCTTTATATAACTCCAATTAAAGTATCCTGCCCTGACCAATTAAATTGTAATTGGTAAGAAATAGTGTCCAAAAAAATCAAGTGTTTGTATGTAGCTCCCACTAGTGTCCATGTGAAACACTACTCTGACGCAGGGCAGAACAGAAGGAGATGCCTGACTCAGATGAATGCCAGATTGCAATATTCACAAGAAACACCTTAGCCGCTTGTACATCATTGCACACTGTTTATACAGTACCTTATTGCATTGGGAACAAGACTTTGGAGAGTCTCAGAGCCTGACTCTTTCCTGCAGTGGCCCCTTTTGCAGCCCCTTATACCTGTATGACACAAGGGTGAAATACTACCCTTCTGTTATTATGTTAGTTATTTATAGTACAGAAGCCTTAGTCATGGGCCAGCTCCTTCATTGTGCTAGGCATTGTACAAACACAGGACAAAAAGACAGGTGGTAGCATTTTCCACTCCCCCTGCACTATGTAAGATTCAAAGGAGATGTAGGTCCTTGGAATCCAAGGAAGTGATGTGTATGGCACAAACAGAAAAGGGGCATTTTATATTTGGTACCAATGCAGATTCCCTTGAGTATTTCCCAGCTCATCAGGAAAAAGAGCTAATGGATTTTATGAGCTTGGGGGGCTTTTTGTCACGAGGGTGAGGACTGTGGAATAGGCAGAAATGCATTTCTTCAGCACCTGACTGTAACGCAGAGCAGGGAAATGTGCTAAACACTCATGTCAGAGGCCTGCTGTCTCAATGGAAAGTATTTATAGCACTTGCTTCTGAAGAGAATGAAGGTAGTACAGCTGCTAAGAGAGGGAACAAAAAGTGTTACCTAAAAATAAACATCCACAGTGGATGTTACCTGTTTTATTTCCTTTTTCAGCACTAGATAAATGACATGCATCAAGAGATGCTGGATTATAGGGAGCGTAATAAGCCCATTTTAAGTTGAGAATGGTTCTGGTTTTTATTCTTCACTAATTGATCAGCAATTATCTGTGTCTTGCAAGACAATCTTTCACTTACATAAAAGAAGTACAGGGATGTTACCCTGCCTAGGAGACCTAAGGAAGAGTCAATAAATAGTAGTTTTATTATTACAAGATAATGATACACCATTTGTATACCAGCATCTTCCCAAAGATATCAGAGGACTTTATAAACACTAATAGTTTTTCAAGACTCTTGTAAGGCAAATATTATTATGTGCCCAGCTGGGATTTGAGGAAGCTGAGGCAAAAAGCAATAAAGTGAGTTGCTCACAGTAATGTAGGTGCCACCAGCAGATTCTGCATTCTTACCATGAGGTAATTTGTCTTTCTGCAGGACACCTGTAAGTTAAAGTGCTTCTTACCTGAGGGCATACCAGTTGCCCATTTTAAAAAGCAAAGAACCCAAGAGAAAATAGTCCTTATCACAGTTCAGAAGCAAGGTTTGGATGTTAGTACACCTGAGCCCAAAGTAAAATCCTTGTTCTGAACTCCAGGGTCCAATCCAGGTTGGGATGCGAGTACCAGCCCCAAATCATTTGTTTAATAAGGGGCTGAATTTGCAAATACACCTGTTGAGTACTTCAAAGCTTGGGAGACAGTGGCTTTAAAATGTAATTTGAATCCTCAGCTTGAGAGCATTTAGATCTAAGGCTTTTGTTTTTCTGCCCCCAGTGTAAAGATTTAAAGATCAGACATGGGTTAGATTAGATCCAGGTTTCAATTTATTTAACCCTACAGACATACATGCACTATACCCTGATATACCATCAAAAAGGCTGATTGCATCGGGAAATGAAGGAAGGCAGAGCTCTGTACGCTCTCCACTTTGATGCTGGCCCATAGAAAACCATTTGCCAAGATAAACTTTCCTACCTTTTTTTCATTTCCACAATGCAGTTTACTTCAGTTAAACACGAGGCATTCTGGGCACATTTACACAAGACGTTTACCATACAACTGACTCATTAGCTCCACAATAAAGTCTCAGCATCTACACATGCAGTGCTATTAGGACTGAGTAAATGAATTAACTCTGCCATAGATTAGTACTTGTTAACATTCTGCCACAGCACACATGTAGACGCTGATACATGTGGCTGGGGCATGAGGGTGCTTCAGTGCAGAGGTTGCCTGCCAGCTAGCCCTGCGCTGAAGCACCCTCGTGCCCCAGCCAGTCTCTCTGCAGCACATTGAGCTGGGTTGGAGCAGCCCTAGGCTGGCAGGCTGACCCTCCGAACTCTTTGCCAGCTGTCGCTAATCCAACATGGCTCAATGTGCTGCGGTCCCTGGTGTACATGTACACGCAGTACCCAGGAGCAATAAACTCTGGTACAAACGGCGCTGGAGTTTATTCATTTGCATTAATGGCATGTGTAGATGCACCCTCTATTCTTCACTCCCAAGCTCCTGCTCAGTTTGTCCTGCTCAGTTTGCTCAGTCTGCACCACCTCTGCTGGTGAGAATACTATTTCTATTGCTGATTAGTTCTTACCATCTCTTTTTCCACTAATTGACAAACCTCTATCTGCTACAGAACAGTGATCACAATGTAATAATGATCAGGGTGTCTGGATAGACACAGATTTCATGGTTGTCATTCAGACAGACACAAATGGCTCTGTGAGGAAAACAAAGGATTTAGTAAGGTAAAGGACAGGTGTCTGTCCAGGAAGCCAAAACAACTCTAGTACAAAGGATGCACACCAGCAGTTCTGGTGCATCCCAGCAGAGGGCAATGGTAGACATGCATATGCAAGCAATGCTACATCACGATTACAATACTGTATAAAAGTTCTCTCTTACTTGTCAAATTTTGTTCCCTCACACTGCACGTCCACCAGGCCTAACAAGTGGAATAAATCCCATTTGGAGTCAGATCCAAGCTGAGTCACAAGTCCAGCAGCACATGAATCAGTCCACAGCAAAAACAAGGCAGTTTGTTTCTATACTGAAGAGTTCAAGGGAGGTTAGCTACAAATAAGGAAAGGAAACTTGTTTACTTGGAACTACTGTGCAGTACAGAAAATATAGGCTGGAATGGAAGACTGAAAAAGCAGTAGGAAGCGGATCCGCACCCTAAATCCCCGGGGGCAGAGGGAAAGCGGGGAAGGAATCTTTTTGATTCACTCTGAACTTGTAATAATCCTTTTGCAGCAGATAGAAAGAGGAATGAGGTTAACATAATAAATATATTCATTAATTATTGGTGAATTCATTTGAGGTGTCCAATATGAGGCCCTTCAGTTCTGATTTTATTCAAAGGGGTAAACACCCATAACTCCAAATCAAATCACTAGGAGCGGCTGGTTCATGGCATCTCTAATGATTAAGCCCTTCTGGTTTCAGCTTGGAGACTGAAAAATGAAGGCATCCAAAATTACAGACTGCTTTTGAAAATATTAGCCATATTGTATATCATGTTCACTGAAATGTGGCAAGCTCCCATTAATTATGAAATCATGCTACAAGGGAATGGAAAAATCAGATCTATTTTAAATAAGGTGGGATGTAAAGAAATGTGTACAAACCTCTTTACAGCAATACTAATACATAATAAGTATACACAGACAAGAGCAATTGCTGCTTTAATATTGCTTTTATTTGTTGTGCTTACATCAGCAGGCATTGTGGTGGGGAAATAACTGATCAGAGAAGAGAGGAATATGTTGCTAAGCAACACAACACTCTGGATGGGAGACCCACTCCCATGTCATGGGATTGACAGGCTGGATGGGTCCCTGGATTTTAAAAATACAATATTTCTAAAAGGTAGAAGAGGTTGGAAGAGTTTGCACCAGCGTTCGTGCAGACAGAGAGCAGGAGGAAGGGAAAAGCGAACAGAGACGACAGCGCGAGGACTACTTTTACTAGGAACATGGTGAGTACATGCAGTGCTACTGCTAGGGTCCTGGCCCCTCCCCCTCCCTCTTCCCTGGTGCTGCCCCCCCGGTGCACCTCTGAGGCTGCCACCCAGACCGGGCCCCTGGGGGGCCCCCTGTCCACCTC
>JAGPOW010000290.1:34083248-34102718 GCA_030014935.1 Caiman crocodilus | reverse complement strand
GGATCAATGGGCAGAGAGAAATAGGATGCAATTTAATAAAGATAAATGTAAGGTACTCCACTTGGGAAGGAGGAACCCCCAGCACACCTATAGGTTGGGAAGTGTCCTTCTCAGCAGCTGGGAGGCAGAGAGGGATCTTTGAGTCATAATTGACTCCAAGCTGAACATGAGCCAGCAGTGTAACAAGGCCATCAGCAAGGCCAATCGCACCTTGTCGTGCATTAGCAGGTGCATGACTAATAGATCAAAGGAGGCAATGCTCCCCCTCTATGCAGCACTGGTCAGGCCACAGTTGGAGTACTGTGTCCAGTTTTGGGCGCCACACTTCAAGAGGGACGTGGAGAATCTGGAGAGGGTCCAGAGGAGGGCCACTTGCATGATTAGTGGCCTTCATGATAGACCCTACAGGGGGAGATTGAGAGAGATGAATCTTTTCAGCCTTCACAAGAGAAAGCTGAGGGGAGATCTTGTTGCTGCCTATAAATTTATTAGGGGAAGTCAATGGGGAATAGGGGAAGCGCTGTTTACTAAGGCACCCCAGGGAGTGACTAGGAATAACGAGTGTAAACTAGTTGAGAGTGGATTTAGGTTAGATATTAGGAAGAAATTTTTCACAGTAAGAGTGGCCAGGATCTGGAATGGCCTTCCAAGAGAGGTGGTGCTATCACCTAGCTTGGAGGTCTTCAAGAGGAGGCTAGATAGTCACCTGGCTAGGATCATCTGACCTTGGTCCTCTTTCCTGCCAAGGGCAGGGGGTTGGACATGATGATCCATTGTGGTCCCTTCCAACTCTACAAACTATGAATCTATGAATTCACCCCTGCCCCACTCCCTGCTGCACTGTGGGGATTGTCCCATGACCTGGCCCAGCTGAGATTGGACAGACTGAGTTGTGGAGCCCAGCAGCTCTCACCGCTGTGCACAGTGAGGGGGAGCAGGGGGAGGGGCAGCACATTCCAGCAACCCATTGGCTCCAATGCTCCATGGCCCTGGATGAGCCACTGGACTCCTATTGCCCCTCACCCTGGCCCAGCCTGGGCCCCATTCATGGTGAATAGAATCCTGGCTGTGATGGGTTGTGGGAACCCAGTGGGTCCTGCCAAGTCATGGCACCAGGAAGCCAAGGGGGGGGGACATGCCCCTCTCCCCCGGTCTTTGCAAGGGGCAGCTGTAAGGGCACCTTGGACTCTGCCTGCTCCATGCCTTGCTGCAGCCTTTGGAAGCAACATGGCACAGCCCCATGTGCCTTGCTGCCTGGCCCACGTAGTGGCATGACATACATGGTGGCATGCCACTTTCAAAAGCTGCAATGATGCATGGGGCAGACAGAGCCCAGCTCGCCTTACAGCTGCAGCCTGCTCTTGCCCCATGCAAAGACTGGGGGGAGGGGGAGCATGTGCTCCCCTTGGCTCCCCAGCACCGCAACTCTACAGAAGCTGCCTGGTATTCCTGGGGATGACTTTGGTGGGGTAGGACGGGGTGCTCAGGGGCTCCATCTACTCCAGCCCAGCAGTACAGCCAAGGCTGGCACCATTCCAGCCCTGGGCCCCCTGGGTGGTGTGGGGCCAGGGCTGGATTGGGGCCAGTATGGGGAGGCAGCCAGAGCCAGTGCAGGACTGGGGAGTGGTGGATGCTAGCAGTGGGCAATGTCCCCTAGCACGGCAGAAGGGGCAGCTGCACTGGTGCAGTGGATCCTGGCCCCAAGTCCAAGAGTTGCCCAATGCCAGCCCCAGACTCACTCCATCCTCCCCCGTGGCTCTTCCCCATCCCACACTCCTTCCCCCACAGACTTTCATGGGGGAGGAGTGTGTGCACACATGCGCACACACTCAGCCTCTCCCCCACAATTTTTTTTTCTCCCTCCACTCTTAGGTCCCCAGCTGACAATTGGCCACTGGGGGACCCCTGCCCCTTGGTTGGCAATCAGCCGCCGGTGCCCCCCACAGTATTAGGAGGCACCAGTTGCCCATGCTAAATAGCAAGTGATTCACTAATTCATCTAAAATGGCTTTATTAACTCCAAAGGCCAATAGCAGTAGTGCAGTTACTTTAAACCAAGGGGCTCAAACTCTCTTGTCTTCCTAGCCTGGACCCAGGCAATGAGAAGCCTCGTGGACCAGATCCAGACTTACCTCCACTGGTGGTGTTAAATTCTTAAGCTACATAACTACCTTGAAATGCCTTCAAGTAGGAAAATTGTCAGAAATATTCCAGGCTATAATACTGCACTGTCTACTGTGACTATCCTGTTTGTTTGCTGCTGAGGTAGACAAGTCAAATAAACTAACGGCTGACATAACTGACAAAAACAGTACTGCTATCTTTGTGTTGTGATCAAGAATCTTAAAATATATGAGGTTTTTACTTAAGGCTTTAACCTCTGAAGATAACTGGTTATGTATGAATCTCAGCTTTAATTACAAAAGGGACTAGCCTTTGTGAAAGAAAGCTCAAAAATGTGCTCCAAGTGCAACCCAGAAAGAAAGTAAAAAGAAGTCAAGGTTTATTGTACTTTTTAAAATGTTTGAACATGATGCTACACAAGTTTGGTTCATGCTTGTGTAGCATCATGTGGCATGATCCCTACCCATGCTATGATTGTCTTCATATCACTGCAGTGCCGTCACCTCCAAACATTAAAAAACTTATGATTCAAGCCTCTAAATCATGAGATTACCTCAAATCACGAGATTTTAAAAGGAAAAGGGCCAGTGGGGTCCCTATTTTCAAGAAGGGGTGGAAGGAGGATCCAGGTAACTTTAGACCAGTTAGTCTCACCTCTATCCTTGGGAAAACCTTTGAAAAAATTATAAAGGATCACATTTGTGGGAGTCTAGTAGGAAAAATAATGTTGAAGGGCAACCAGCACAGATTAGATAGATGGATACCAGCACAGCAGGTAGATCCTGCCTGACTAACCTTGTTTCTTTTTATGACCAGGTCACAAAATGCTTAGACACAGGAGTTGAGGTAGATGTCATTTACTTGGATTTTAAGAAGGCCTTTAATATGGCATCTCATCCTATTCTCATAAATAAACTGAGTGACTGTGACATAGATGATTACATGGTCAGCTGGATTGCATATTGGCTTATGAGTTGCACCCAGAGAGTGGTGCTGGATGGGTCGGTATTGACCTGGAAAGATGTGAGTGGTGCAGTCCCACAAGGCTCGGTCCTTGGACCTATCTTCATCAGTGACTTCATCAGAAGGCATGGAAAGCACTCTATCCAAATTCACAGATGATACCAAATTATGGGGTAAAGTTAACACACTAGAGGGTAGGGAATGAATCCAAGCGGATCCAGATAGGTTGGAAAAGTGTGCAGAACAAAATAGGATGCAGTTCAACAAAGACAAGTGCAAAGTGCTACTTCTAGAGAGAAGGAATCACCAGCACACTTACAGGCTGGGGGAGGACCTTCTCAGCAGCACAACAGCAGAAAGGGATCTCGGAGTCATTGCTGACAACAAGATGAACAAAGTGATCAGTAAAGCTAACCACACTCTATCATGCATTAGCAGGTGCATGACAAACAGGCCCAGGGAGGTGATACTTCCCCTCTGTGTGGCACTGGTCAGGCCACAGCTGGAGTACTGCATCCAGTTTTGGGTGTCACACTTCAAGAAGAATGTAGACAACCTCAAGAGGGTTCAGAGGAGGGCCACTTACATGGTTAGGGGCCCGCAGGCAAAGACCCATGAGGATAGATTGAGAGATCTGGATGTCTTTAGCCTCCGCAAGAAAAGGCTGAGAGGTGATCTTGTGGCCACCTACAAATTCATTGGGGGTGGTGGAGGGGGCAGCAAGGAATAGGAGATGCTGTTTACCAAGGCACCCCTTGGAGTAACTAGGAACAATGGCCACAAACGGATGGAGATCAGATTTAGGTTAGCCATCAGGAAGAACTGCTTTATGGGAAAGGTTGTCAGAATCTGGAACGGGCTTCCAAGAGAGGTGGTGCTCTCCCCTACCTTGGGGGTCTTTAAGAGGAGGCTAGACCCCCTGGCTGGGGTCATCTAACCCCAGTGCTCTTTCCTGCCCAGTGCAAGGGGTCACCTTGATGATCTACTGAGGTGCCTCCTGACCCTAGCATCTATGAATTAATGAAAATATCTGGAAGACAAAGTATAGGTGATATGCTCACTGTGGCCTTGTGATACGTCTGCTACAGTAGAGACCCAATTGATAACTTCACAGCACAGTTTACCATACAACACTTCTATTTTTACTATTTGGTTTAAGACAGTGGCACCAACTAAATCAAGTATTTCTAGTTTCAGAGATAAGGGAGACATATATATCAGACAGCATACAAATGGCAAAACCACAAGACCAACCTCTACTGCATGCACAAGCTGGGAAAACAGACATATACCAGCTGCTGATAAAAGGAGGATTAATGGATAGATGCTGGTATTTTTATTTATTTCAGTCTATAGAATATATAAAAGTCCTGCTTCTGAATTGTAGGCAACTTTGGAACATGCTACTGTATTTCGCACAAACAAAATAGGGCCAAGCCTAAAAGACTGGCTCTGTATACAGCTTGGCTTTTCATTCCTGGGTCTGTTAGTAATGAGAAGGTAAAGCTAGATAAAACATGCAGTTCTGAGTTACAAATGAGCAAAGGCAATAGAAATCTAGGGCCTGATCTAAGTTTCCCTGAACTCAGTGGAACAACATCCACTGCCTTAAATATATTGGGGAGCAAGCCCAATGCTCATGGATTTAAAATAACCAATAGAGTTTATCCGTGCCAGTTTTTTCCTCAAAATTATTTTATTGTTAAAAATAGCACAGACTTTTTGCTGCTGTAAATCAGCATATCTTCACTGGAGTTAATGGAGATGCTCTAATTTTAAACAAGCTAATGATCTGCCTCTAAGATTCAAGTCGGAGGGCTATGGAGGAAACCTCCCAAATATGACCGGAAACATCAGTCCTTCACTACATACAAGCAGTCTCAAACTCTGGCAATAACAGAAATGTAAATTCCCCCTATTTTCTATCGCTGAATACTACTAAGCATAATAGGAGCATAATGGAATAGGGCAGCCAGGAAGCCAATCCAAATAACAACAATAATTAATAATCCTAATTTAAATGTCAACATAATTAATTCAGTAATTAAATAGGTACTAACAAAAACATCCAGCTATTGCTCTTTGTGTTTATCTACAGTTCTATTCTTTTGAATTAATAGAATGTTGTAATAAACTGTAAATACTTTAATGGTAAATCAGGTATACGATTTAATGTTAAATCTATTATTTTAGTTGAGTTGAGTTGAGTTTAGTTTATGTTCTCAGCCCTCCTGGCTCTAAGCAGAAATCTTGGTTTACTGGGAACATCACATGTTTCATGGGGGAAGGTAATTCCAGTGTCTTGCCAAATATTAAAAATGAGTTTTGTTCCAATTGTCCCAGAGAGCTTGAAATCATCTGAGATGACAGTAATCTAAGTGAAAGGCTCTAGTATTTCATTCTGTCCATTCTTTGCCAATGAAGTATAGCTCCCTGAGGCTTGTTTTCCTTCATTCTTTGACTGGTCTCATGCACTAGGGCAGCCTCAACCTCCCTTACTACAAATCATAGCATTAGGAATTCCCCCCTGACATTCTGCCTCAAATTTCCTTTTCTTAATAACATCCCCTAAACCATCCTAAACAACTCTTCTCTTCTTTCCTCTGCAGCTACTTGAGATAATCATCATCCACACTTAGCTGCTAATGTCTATATTCAGCAACAGCCATAAAAGTATTCTAGGAATGCTGCAAAGCTCTTCCTCCCCCCCCCCCCCATCTTGTATTGGTTGCTGGTATTTATTTGTTTCTAATTTCCTGGTAAGCAGGTGCCCCAGCCATAAATTAGCACCTCCTTGTGTTAGGAGCCGTACAAACACAGAACAAGAAGGTAATGCTCCCTTGCCAACAATTTACAACTAAAGTATTAGACAATAGCTGGATACAGAAAGACAGGAGTACCTAAGGGAGTTTGTTTTGGGCTGGCTGACACTTCTCTCAGCAGAGTTGGCTAACAGCAGTGTTTGCATTTGGCAGGAACACCTTATAGACTAACTTGTTCAGAGAAGCACGAGCTATGATTTGTAGGTTAATGCCTACTTTGTCAGGCACTATTATGGATTGAGTTGCTGAGAGCAAGGGTGCTAAATGGAAAAAAAATAAGGTGATTTAAATACAAAGGAGAAAGGAAAGGAAAATGGGATACTTTTGGTATGAGCTAAAAAGATCAAAGGGGATAAACAAAGCAGTTAAATGTTTGCACTTTCAACTAAAATTTGTCATTGTTTTTCACCCAGCTCCACTGCTAGGTTATTTTAAATACATCAGCTCATACCTAAATGCATCCCTTCTTCTCAGTGCTGTGAATCTTGTTCATTGTTCGAATATGACCACACTCTCCAGGTCCGTGATTTGTCACTCAGTTAATACATCTGTTAAAAAAGTTGCATAGCCTTCTTCCCCTGGTGTGTCTTGGTTGCAGCACTGCAAGGCATTTGCTCTTCTCCCCACCCTCTTTCCTTGCAGAGCGCTCTCTCATACACGTACACTACACACCCTGCTTTGCAGACGGAAGCTGTTGGGAACATGGCTGGTGATTTAATGTTGCTTGCTGCAATATCTCTTCTTTCTGCCTGCCAGCAAAGTAAGATCTGAGGGCTTTTGTGGATGGGAGGTTTCCACAGATCTGGAAATACTGTAACTATGTAATAGAAAGCTTGTTTTCTTGTTAGAGCTCCTTAGAGTTCTTACAATTTACTCCAAACGGTAACACTATTTACCTTGTCTATAGACTGAGGGGATTTGGTCTAGTGGGGCAGCTTACTTTTCATTATGGGAGATTCTGATTTTTTTTTTTTATAGTTATATTTTGTTTCTAGATATTTTGGAATTGTTATACTGTTACTAGAGTCTGTAACTACAGATTTACCCAACTGCTTTTTTCTGTCCTGGCTTTGTTTTTTTCAGAGAGTTTGAATCCTCAAAAATGGAAATTCTTAAAGTTATATTCATGAAGTATCCAATCAAAAGTGCTTAAATGAATCCTCAAGTAGGTTGAGAGGAAAGACAAAATCTCTGACTGAGCAGGCAATTGCAGCATGTGGCTGTTCCATAGTATCCTCTAACCAGGGCATTCTCCATGGAGTGGGTTTACCTATGGTGGACATGTCTCTTAGACTCACATCAGATACATAGCTTCGCTGAATTTTGCAAACTACAGGTGGATGGAACTGGAGAAAAAGGAATGACAAGGGTGAGATACTGTAATTAGTTATAGGTCAGAATAATAATTTGACAGCATTCCCCACACCAGAAATTGTCTTCCTTCCAGTAATAAGGGAGTTCATACTGCAATGTCTAGATCAGGCAATTGAATCCTCTGTGAAAGTGCTCATACTATATTTGCATAAGACAAGAAACAGAAATTAAAGCTCACTACTTTACCTGTATTTTAAATAGCTGCAGCATTGCCAACTCATGATACAGTTCCATAGATGTTAGGGGCTAGAAGGAACCTTACAGGTCATTGGTCCAGCCCCCCTGCACTTGGGCAGGAAAGACTTCTGGGATCAAAAAACCCCAGCAAGATGGACATCAAGACACTTCGGTGTTTCTTTAAAAAGCCCCTGCTCCTGGAGTCATGTGGTTATACAAAAAAATCAGCTTTCATTTCAAAGAATTAAAAGCACATTAGGTTAGGGAGAAGAGCTTGAAAATATAACCCTTTGAAATTAGGGGGGAAAAGAAGGCAACTAAAAAGTACCAAACATTGTAAAATCTCATGATCTGGGGGGGTGTAGTTCCTTGAGATTGTCAATATTGCTTTTATTTGGAAGTCTGACTGGAAGAAGCACTTATGTGGTCTTTTGCCATTTTTATCTCTTGTGATGATATTTACTGTGGGCTTTTGTTAAAGTTCAGCCTGAAACAATAGCTGCTGCACTTTAAGCTGGTTAAAGTGAAACCTGGAAGAAATCTGATAAGGATAGATGAAGAGCCAGTACCTGAAAGTTCATATACACTGAGAATTTAGAAATGAAGAGAGTGCAGCATTTAATCAGTGAGAATGTTGTCTGACTGAGCCTGACTGATTATGTTAGATGCCTGCTCAGAAAAAAGAAGTTCCTAGCTTCAGTTAGCTAACCTGTGTTACCTAACTTGGGTTAACGTCACGGTGAAGATCAGGTCATTTGGGGCTTAATTTAAGTTAGAATCTTCTGCTTAAGGGGTTAGTGAAGTATGGGATTGAATGCCAAATGCTAATCTGTGTTAAAACCCAAGTTATAGTATCTTCACTGCAATTTTAACACAAGTGAAGAATACACTCCTCCTGCTCCTGGTTTATACATGCTTCAGAGTACATATTGTTATAGTGGCATTGTAAGAGCATGTTACCAGGCCAGGTAATGGGAGTAGCTCATTACCTGTTTGCCTGGCAGCAATCAGCATAAAACACGTAGCTATAAAGTACACACAATGCCTTAGTTACTCTACTCAGCCTTTACCTCTGTGCTGGTGATGAACTATTGAGCAATGTGCCCTCTCAGTAACACAGTGCTGGAAGCTGTAGTTACTTATGAGCTAGAGGTAAAGTAAGACGAGTTTTCATACTCCCAGAACTAGGTGGTATTTTAAAAATCAGGTCAGGCCAGAAATTGAGCCAAGTGAACAACTATCTGTGCTGGAAGGTGCAAGTCGCAGCTTGTAGGAAGTGGTTTCTTCCAATGAATTCAGAATTTGAACAAAGACTTGCTGCAGGAGCAGGAATGGGATGTTTTATTGGCTCAAGGGAAAGGTAGCCAGATCCCAGTTAAAAAGCAGAGTGAATCCTGGGGTGTAACACAGTTGCATTAATAGAAACAATTACAAATAGATATAATTGGGCTCAATATGAACAATTATGGTGCAATATGACTATTCTATTTAAGTTTATAAATTCATTTGTTTGTGATTTGTTAGCCTTTAAATGTATATGTATATTTTTTAGTTGGCTGTATGTAATGTCAAGCTCTCCCCTTCCTCTAATCTTTACTAAATGTATGATGTGCAAGTTTAATGATCTATTTTGTAATACTTTGGTTTTGCTTTCTTATTGTATTTTACTTATTACTTTATATGGTATTGTTTTTGTTGGTTTTATTTTCTAACATGAAAATTAATAAATATTATACTCACAGAAAGAATAGAGGTGCAACACAGCAGCGTTGACTGCCAGTACCAGTGGCCAGCTGCCAACTGTAGTGCTCAGTTGCCCTCCCCCTCAATTATTATACCGCTGATCAGAAACATGTGCAATGCAGCCAGTAGAAAGGACAGGGCCACTCCTTCCTTTATATTTTGTATTCAGGCAGGGGACAGCAACCTATGACCTGTGGGCTGAATTTGGTTTGCAGAGCTTCTGTAGCATTTTGGTTGCAGAAGCTCATTACAAAAATTTTTCAGACAAGAAGACCATATTTGTAACTGATTCTCTATTGTGTATGCTTTCGACCACACACAAAACAGTCGAGTCCCTTGACCATAAACTTTGCCCTGTATTTTCATAATAAGGAAGTCATTAATTTGTGCAGTTTGTGATGGCCAATTCAAATTGGGGGAAACAAATAAATATGCTTCTCAGCTGCTTCAACTGTCCAGATTTAACCTGCAGGACTTGAACAACAACTTGTGTTAGGAAAGAGAGGAAAAGAGGAAGGAAAGAAACAAGCTATGAATATCCATGCTCAATCTGCTACAGCGTTCACTGGAGCCTGGTGGCCAGTTGATTGAAAGAGTATAAGAAAGTCTTACCAACTTGCCTCAAGAGAAGTGGGGCTCTTCAATTACTTGTCCCTAAGTTTCCTCCTACACACTTCCCTTACTGTAGCCCCCTGTTGGACTAGAGAGAGATTTAACAAGAAAATATATGGCTGCTTTCTCTTTGCTTTCAAAGGATTAAGGGGCAATTTTCTGTTTATAAATAGAACAGGAATGTGATGTAATAATTTGTTCATCTGTCCAACCCTCTGGGGTCCCTTTATTAGCACATCATGCCACTTGTTGCATCAATCAGTGCATTTGGCCCCTTCTACTTTTTTAACCTGTGAGAAGTCTGTAAATCCACTGCAAGAAATAACTACCTTTGGTTTGCAAGGGGAAAGGTAACTTTCTATCTCACTGCCAAAATCAGAACTATACAGTCAGTTGGTTAGGTATGGGAACATAGCACTGGAAGAAGACTCCCAGGCCACTGAGTCCAAACCCTGAGTTTGTGGCCAGCCACATATTGAAAGAGTCCTAAAAATCATTCACTCTAACTCCTCGTATGCCACACCCACAGGTCACATTATGGAAACAAACCACAATTAAAAAAGACAGGGGAGATAATGGCACTTCCAATGTTCTGCTACTGCAATGGCAAAGGAATATCTGGTTAATAATGCTTACTGGCTCCTTGGAAGAGGACTATGCCCCAGATGACTGCGTTCACGTAGAAGGCAGCCTCTCTCCCTCATCCTTGTTGGAATGAGAAATTTCTGGTGGCCCCAGATCTGATGACTGGTTTGACCCTGAGCAGAAAAGCAACCTTGCTACCGCCAGGTACCTGAGAGTCTTCTTGGTACCAGTGGGTGTGTCTATATGAGATGCTAACTGTGCAGTAGACTAATAACACTGCTCTGTAGCGTGCAGGGCAAAATCCATGCTAATATGCTACTGCACAGTAGTATTAGGCTACTGCACAATTAGCATCACTAAAAAGCCATGTGCCAGTGCTACTGTGCACTAACAGCAGTTACTGTTTATTGATTTATTACATGGCTATACATTAATGAACACATATATGCACCCAGTGCACCCCAGGAAAACTCCCATCTGTAATTGTAGCTCATGCCCAGTGTTTCAGAAGAAGGTGAAAAATAATAATAATGAATTCATGGATGGTGGTGGGGATGGGAGATTCTTCCTGGCCTCTACAAGTGACCATCAGGAGCCCTGAAGTCTGAGATTAGCAGAAAGATACAACATGATTTGCTCTTTTCAGGGAAATTCAAATCCCAGTCTTGGACCCCTGGCACACATTACATTTCTGATGCAATAAATGTATTAATTCTGCCAGAAATAGCAACATGCCACATAATCACTAAATCTATGGTGCCATAAAATGGTAAACCAGCCATGAAGATATTCCTCAAAAAATTGTATGGCACCATAAATTTAATGTGTGCAAACCTCAGCATCCTGATGACAATGATTAACTGATGTTGACAATTGCTGTTTAACAGCATCAGGATGCAGGCTTGCCAGGCCTGGTACCTTAAAGATCCTTGTACCGCAGCCTCCACTCTTTAATGGTCTTTAAAATGCTGGGTTCTGGTGAGCCTTAGGGCACGGGGCAGCTCCAGGGCCTGGGACACCGTACACCCCTGCCTGTTCCTCAGGATCAGACAAGGGACAGCCCTGGGTCACATCTGGGACCAGGGCTGCCTGGTGCTGAATCCCAACACTCAGCTGATTTGGCACCGAGCAGCCCTGGGGTGTGGGACAAAGCTGCTGCTTGCCTAACTGGCAGGACTGGGCTGAGTACTGGTCCCAAACCTAACTGTCCCCTACTCAGAGGATGTGAGATACCTCTTTAAAAATGGGTGTGCAGCTAGGCATGAGGGAGCTTAAACCAATCAAAGCTAAGTTCTTCAAACCATCCAAGCTAAGTGTACACAGTGTTGCTGCTAAGATCTAGTTTGCACTAGAAAGCTTAACTCTGTTTTAGCTGGTTGTTTTAACAGTTTGCGTTAGTACAAACAATTGAGTGAGTCCATGTCTACCTCCTGTCCTACATCCTGCTGTAGGTTTAAGTTTTGTTCTGCATCCATTCAAGGGTTTCACTAAATCATTACACTGAACCAAATTCAGGGATGATAGGCTGCCTCAGCTGGTAAAATTGAGTTTGTCTTGTGATGAAGCCTGTTCCTGGTCCAGTAAAGCCTTAAAGGCTCACTGTGCAGCCGGAGAATTGGCTAAAATTTTTTTACTGCAAATGTCATGTCAGTGGAACAAGGTGCTTTATCAAACAGGGACCTACAGCCAGAACCAGTCAGAACATGTCAGATCACAGTGAATTTAGGGAAAAGGAAGCATTTTTGTGGATGGGAAGGCCTTTTGGTGACATTTTCCTGGCAATTTAAAGGGGAAAAAAGGCCATCCTGTCTTCACAAATGTCATTCTTTGTAAATATATCCCTAGCCTGTAGCCCCTACTAAAGCCACCCTTCCCCTCTAAAAGCAACATGAAGCAGCGAATTACTGCTGGGTCATCGACTAGAGTGTGAATGGGGGCATTAATGAAGGTGTGTGTAGTGGCCACTTCCGAACTGGAGCTGTACAAGGTCTAGCAAGCTTGCCTTATGGTAACACACTTGAGAAAGCTGATCTATTACTTTATCAAAGGTTAAGAGGTCACTTGATCACAGAGCTTACAGATAATTACCAGCACAGGGAGAAAATAGCTAATGGACAAATAAATAACCTCACAGATACAGGCATTACAAGATCCAGCGGCAAAGATTAAACTAGACAAATTAGACTGGCAATAAACCACATGTGCTTCACAGAGGTGGTTATTAACCAGCAGGAGAACTTATGTGGTTATGCATTGGCTCCTACAACTTGAAGTTTTTAAGTGAAACTTGTAGGAACAAGAGCATCAAGCTGCTCCTAAACCCAAGTCTTCCACAAAATGGCAGATGGGTGGTAACCCATCTGATTTATTTATTATTTATTTATGTATTTATTGCTTTTCTTCATTCCAAATTCTGTGTCAACTTTGGGTTAGATCCAATAAAGATGTTGGGCACCTAAAAGATAAATAAAGTTTTTCATAAAACCCTTTTGATGCTTGAAGTCTCTTATCAAATGCCTGCTCAGTCTTCCTTTCTCCAATCTAAAAAAATCCAGTTCTTCCAACCTTGCTTTGTACACTACATTATCTAGATCTGTAATCATTTTTGTTGCTGTCCTCTGAACTCTTCCCGATTTGTCCACAATCTTCTTGAAGTGTTGTGCCTAGAACTAGACACAGATCTCTAGGTGAGGCTCTGACGGCACTGAACAGAATGAGAGACTCACCTCCTATGACTTGTATTCAAGACAGCTCTGATTGAGGAGATAACCCCAAAGTCATCTACAGAGCCAGAAATATAAAACAAATCTCCTGACTCCTAGCTCACTGCAGTTTCCACAAAATCTAGTACCTATCCTATGAAGCCAAGTGAATAGCTCTTATGGATCTAAAACATATTTAAAACACTGCTAAATATCTTAAACAAATGGGGCAACTTGATTTTGATTTTGAAGACTCTAGTATTGTTTTACATCCTAAAGGTTGTAAATTGCTGAACAATTTAAAATCAGAACAGTACAAGAATGATACTTACAGTAACTAAGCCCTTAAGGCAAGCTTCATTCTCCATCAGGTTCACATGGTGGCTGTGAAGTCATTAAAACTGTATATAATTACATGAAGCAGGAACTAGCAATTCTTACCATTGGGTTACACCAGAGGAGAAACAAGCATATGAAACTGGTGGACACCTTCATCAACTGAATTCTCTTGCTTTTGGGGGCATAAGCAACATAAATCTAAATTCCTGGATTTTGTTTTCCTATTAACCCAGGTCACCCTTGAAGCTACATCCTTGAAGTTCATTTTTATAAGAGAGACTGATTTCATTAGACAGCTGCTGGGCTTTGTCATTCAAATATACGTACAAAACCCGAGGAATTATAGTTTTCATTTAAAAAACAGACTTCATAAATCATGTGGGCTAACTATAGACAGTTTAAAAGCCTGAGGCTGAATCAATTCAACCTTCACAGGTTAGTTTAAGTTGCGTAGATTGAACTGATAAGCAAGTGAACAGACATTCACTTTTGATTCTGAAAATGCAACCACATGACTGCAGTGGCCCAAGCCAGAAGCTGGGGGGCACTAGAGCATGCCTCCCTGCTTGGCTGGAGCAGACAGCTTAGGCCAGTGCTAGTTTGCCCACCCAGCAAGGATAGGTTTGTGGGGTAGATGCAAAGCATCGTGGGATGTTGGGGGATTGCGAATTAACTTGAATCAGGAAGGGATCTGGGATAGAAGTTTAATAAACTGATTTAACCTAAATCAGCTAAATCTGACACTACATCCATCTAGGTTTATATTAAACCAGAAGTACCAGGTAGATGGAGGCCTGAGAGGGCTGTCACCTGAAATGCATAAAACTTTCCACATGTCCATCATCTTAGTACCCTCCCCATTTTGAAAGTGGCTTATGTGCACTGAACATCTCTTGTGTTACATATTTGAACTAGTGTCCAGTTACTTATACTGATTTATGTGTAATTTCTGTCCCTTGCCTTAAGGGAGCTGTCTTTTACTAAAATGCAATGCAAGCCCTTTAACCCAAGGGTCAGCAATCTACAGCCCACAGACCAGATCCAGCTTTTAAAGCATTTGTATCTGGACCATGATGGCTATGGTGGTTTTTGGCAGTGGGGAGAAAAGTTGAGTGGCAGGAGGAAGCAGCAGTGGTGACTGGGTCCTAGTGCCAGCTTCTTTGCACCCAAGTTGTGAGATTCTGGCCTGCCACCAGAAAACTTTACTGACTGCTGCTTTAACCGTTTTATCCTTTATCTTTACTTGCAGGTTATTTTGCTTGGCTTGTGGGAAAATCAAGAAAAAAACACAAGATCATGCCCCCAGCAGTCACTGGACCCCCAGAATTTGAAAGAACATTTCGTGCGCAGTAAGTGCTGAAACCTTAGAATGGCAGGAATGAGAAGCTTCCTTATTTTGTTGCCTAATGGGAGCCTGGAGAGGTCTGCTTTGGCCATTCAAGCGTGAAGTGAGATTTTTTATGCTGTTTCAGGTCTTCTGCTATGAGGATACTTATTACCTCCCAGTGACCTCTCTCTGTGACAAGACAGGCCTGTAACATCTGTGGGCATCTATGTATAATGCACTTGCTGAACTCTGTACTACCCTGGAGTGTTTCAGCAGTCAGGACTTCTCTACCACTTGTGAGCAATTGGGTTTATTTGCGTTCTGGATCTGGCTCTCATACTTACGCTCTTGATCTAGGAAGTGGACATTTAGACTCAATATATGTCTACTAACTATATAACAAAGTCTCACATCTTTATTGCCTAGTTCCAATTTTCTTCCTAAATTGATATTAAATTCTGCATTTATTAAGAATTTACTGGAATTGGAAATCTTTTATGCCCAAATATTCAAAGATTTCTAATTCTCCACAACTGTAAGTGAAAGCCATGTCAGTTGACAAGAAAGAAGGATCTAAAGTCACACACACATAGTATACAGTGACACAGAGAAAAATGGTTATTAAGTCATACATAGGTAAAGTTGCCTGAGGTTTCTGTTTAAGCCAAAGGATCAATCTTTTTATTTTCCTGAAGAGTACAGTATTAACTCCTCAGATTTAGAGCATTTAATCTGTATGGAAATATCACTTTTTTTTTTAACTTTGTCAATTAGTTGCTAAGATAAAATGAATCACCCTTTGTTTTGTATCTTTAGGGCTATAAATGATTAATTGCCACAAAAATCGTAACACCCACACCCACACTCGTGCGTGTGCATACATGAGCTACTTTTTTTTACTATTCGACTATTTTAAAAAAGATTGGATGTGCAGGGCAACCTATTTAATTCAGTTGGCTTTTAATTTGATCAGGACTGCAGCAGTCAAATTGGGTTACTCAGGTATGGTAGCTTTAACAGAGGAACAGACATTTTTATGGACCTATCTATTTAAGTGTTCTTTGTCTGACTGTGACCAGTACCAAATATGCAGAATGCAGGGTAACTTATAGACTATATGGAACCTTATAGACTAAATTGTAAGGAGTCACACTGCCCTGCCTTCTGTCTAACTAACATAGCTAACTGCTCCTCAACACCAGATACGTCAAAAGAAAGTGGTGCATCAAAATCCATAATGAATGAGTGGAGAATTTTTCTAACCCACATCAGCTAAAACAGGTTTCCCTTGATTTATGTGGTATATGTGTTCCTGGAGAACGATGCATAAATTGAATTTGCATAAAGTAAGCCCATTTTACAATGTAACAAATAGGGATAGGTTTCCATGGCAGGGAGGGAGGGAGGGAGTGAGGCTGGGACTAGGGAAGGGTCAGGGGAGGGGTGCCACTCCCAAGGCTGCAAAAGGCAGCAAAACAGGGAATAGAGCAGCACTCACCCCAGCTCCAGCTGCAGTGGCCTCAGGAGTGGCCAGCGCCAGCTGCCCCCCAGCCTCTGGGCTGTACTGTGCTCCACTTGTCTTCTGCGCCTGGGCTCCGCATGTCCCCACTCACCTCTGCTCCTAGGCTGCACTGTGCCACCCGGGGCTCTGCTTGTCCACACTCACCCCAGCCAATGCCCCAGCTGCCTGCACCAGGGCACAGCGCAGCTCAGGAGCAAAGGTGAGTGGGGACAGGTGGAGCCCAGGCATGGAGGACAGGCAGACCACAGTGTAGCTCAGCAGCTCCAAGCAGCTGGCTCTGGCTGTTCCTGGGGCCGCTGCAGCTAGGGCTGGGGTGAATGCTGCGCCTTGCACTGCCCGGGGCTCCGTTTGTCTGCACTCACTGCAGCCCATGCTGGAGCGGCCCCAGGAGCAGCTGACACCAGCTGCCTGCACCACAGCACAGCGCAGCTAGGAGCTGGGGTAAGCCCAGGTACGGGGAGACAAACGGAGCATGATGCAGCTCAGTGACTGCAGGCAGCTGGCACCAGCTGCTCTCTGGACCACTGCAGCTGGGGCTGGAGTGAGTGGGGCCATGGCCCTTTCCCCTCCTCCCACAGACTTACCATTTTGGGGGGTAGGGGAGGGGTGTGTATGCCCATCACATCTGAGCAAATTTCCCTTGCATATAATGAATTATGGGTCTAAATATGCTCATTGCAAAAGAGCGAATTCACATATAAAGAACCCACATAAATCAAGGAAATAAGATAGTTTATATACAACATAAGGATAACTTTAACTGATCCTGTCCAGTGTAATTACAACATTATTGGATAATGGAAATCACTAGCTGTAGAAAGCTGTCTTCTAAATAAGAAATACTAAAATTCTGAATGGCAGAAACGGAAAGAGAACCTAAAGAAGATGAATGCAGTCATAAATGTAGCTTCAACTTGAAATAGTGTTATTAAACTATTATCATTATCCTAATCATTAGAAGTTCTACCATCTGCTGCTCATGCTTGTTAAGACCCCCCTGGTGGTTATGTGGATAAGTGCTTGTTTCACTTGAAATGATAGGAATAGAGCTAATTGAACTAAGTACTGAACAGTGCACTTAGTTGAAGAGAGACAGTTGGAATTTTCCAAAGGGCTCTTCGCTGACCTGACTGTTCCCACCAAAGCGGACAGAATTGGTGTCAATGGAAACAGTTGCAACAAAGCTCAATGCTTTTGAAAAACACTGCCAAATCTTTGTTCAGGTAACATGCATATTCATTTATTCTATAGACAGAACTGTGTGGAGTATTATCCAGTGTTCCTGGTTGACCTCTGGATTGCAGGCTGGTTTTTCAATCAAGGTAAACACCATCCCTGTTTTATTCTGGCCTAAATAAGATGGTATCAGGTATGCTAGTTAATAAAAAAGTCTTTGAGCGATGTCATAAGATTCACAGGAGGTACCTTTTTCTGCTATAAACCTAATGTCTCCTTATTTTGTTGAATCCCCATTGTCCTTATCTTATGATGACAAGTAAATATAACCTCAAGAATAAGTCCTGGTATTTTACACAGCTCTGTCATACCACCTTTTACTTTTCTGTGGAACCTGAGGGTGCAATTCTTGATGTCTTTTCTTAGGGTGTTAGATCTGGACAGATTCCACATTCCCACTGATACCATTGGGAATCCACTATCCATCCAATGGCAGAAACTGGCAGAAACAGCCTTTTCCCACTTCATACATGCAATCTCCTGCCACTACTCAAAGCCACTAGCAAGTGATAATATTTACTTATCTGTGTCAAATGGATGCACGATGGATAATTAGCTAATGCCTAAAATAAAAGGCTATGTAAGTGCTGAATGTAATTGCTTATTAATTATCATTAATAATAATAATGATGTTCATTATGCCTCTCTAGAAGAGCTAAAACACTCCAAACATTCACATACCCCTAAAAAGTAAAAACACTTTCCTCTTCATTCAATTTCTTCTTATTTAGTACTGGTTTCCATTCCTTTTATAATGTAAAGTCCTGTTGCCCTCTCTTCCAGAAAATCTGATACAGAGATTAATTCCTGTGATAAGAAACACTCCGAGAAATTCTGTCCACCCACTCCACCATCATTAACACAATCTGTGGAGTAATGTAATGGCAGGAAAAGGAAATGTCCTAAAAGAACTCGGGTCAGTTAAGCAAATACCACTGGTATGAAAATTCCCTCCGGTACTTGTGGAACAAAGGAAAGCTTTAATAAGTCATATACAATGTGTGCATGGGGGGGGGAGGATGCATGCACATAAATATATATCAAAACATACATGCACAAGTGGACCCACCCATCTCAAAATGTATTGTACGAAGTTAAGCATGCAAAAAAAAAACCCCAAACCTATGTCAAAGGTACATTACTAAGGAGACAAATTTAAGCAGTAAGATATTAGGAAGCAGCAGAATTAAGGTTTCCTTTTATCCCAACCTCATTCTGGTCCCCTTTTACACATATATTATGATATGCAGTTACAGGTTCATATACCACCAGATTCTTCCATCACTGTGCACTGACTAGATGGTGGGCACTAGGGGGCCAGCCAGTTAATATTTTGTTGTTTTTTTTATTGTTTGATATATGGGCAGTGACCTTTTTCTGTGCACAGTTCAAACTGTGCTCTGAAGACAGAACTGTTAGAGTCTTTTCTACAGTGCTTTTTCGCAAGAGTCCCTGAGCGCCTGATAAAGATTAGTGAATTTAGTTTCACAACATCTGTGTGGGCTGAGGGGGTACTGCAATCTTCATTTTACAGATGGGGAATAGATGCAGAAAGATTATGGTAAAAATAGCCACTCCTTCGGTGTCCAAATTGAGACAACTAAAACCTGATTTTCACAATACTTAGAGTCTTACACAGACTTTAGCTCAAGCTGTGCCAGATTTTTTTTCTTATTAGACATGAAGAAGACATGCACTTGAAAGCTTTTGTAAATCTATCCTAATCATGAACTGGTCCGTCCAATAACATATTAGCCACAAAAATCCTTGCTTCTAAATTCAGATACGATTTTCAATACCCAGGTCCCATCAACCTAAGCTGTAGCTGGAAGTGCTTAGCCCTTAGGACACTGTTTCCCAAATCTTGATGTCTGGAGCACACTTGTTTTCTAGATTAAAATTCACTCAACCTCACTCTTCCACCCAAAAAGGGAGATATATATA
>JAGPOW010000290.1:34008203-34079005 GCA_030014935.1 Caiman crocodilus | reverse complement strand
TCTTTTGCTTCTCCCCATCTCCCAAAAGGGAGATAACATGGCAGATGGCTGTGCTGAGGGCTTACAGACACTGTTCTGCCTTAGTCAACAGGCCCAATTTTGATCTCCCTTCTTACTGGCATGGCTCTGGATTAACATTGGCACAGCTGAGGTGATCTGCCCACTGGCAGATCAGGGTAGGGGGCTGGGACCTGCCCCTCCCTTGCAACTCTTTCCAAGTCCCATGACTCGATCACAGGGATGGGACCTGCCCCTGACCAGGACAGTACCCAGCCCTGCTCTCTGGTTGCAGGGTGGAAGCTGGGGAGCTTGTTCCTCACTCAGCTCCTTGAGCGTGGAGCTGGGCAGGGAATAGGCTGGGAAGCTTGTTCCCTGCTTAGCTCCACGAACGCAGGCTGAGAGGGCAACAGACTCACCAGCCTGTTTCCCACCCAGCTCTATGCTCATGGAGCTGAATGGGGAACAGGATCCCCAACTCCTGCCATCAAGGAACTCCCTGTCCAGCTCTGTGAGATAAAGATTCCCAGCCCCTGCTCCCCTATTATGATCTTGGAGTGGGGGGTTTGGAGCTCCCTGCTTTGGGAAGGGGGAACATGGTCTATCCCCCAGGCTTTAGGAGTGGAGCAGCACGCAGCTACCAGGCGCTGGGAGCAATTTCCTTCCCCTGGTGGCTGGCTGACCAGGATCAGATTTGTTCCCAGTCAGGCATCTACATGAGCACTACTGCACCCTTACTAATCAAAAGTAAATTTGCTACTTGCATTTGCAGATCACAAGTTTACTGATGATTAGCGAGGTTTACTAAGCAGTAAACTATGCTACTGTGCAGTAAATCATCTCATGTAGATATGCCCACAGTGTTATGAAAATCTGCTCTGGTTTTAAGACCTTCAGATTGAAGTTATGCTTAAAGTAGATTGAAAAGACAGGGAATTTTTCCTGAACCCACTGTGGTGAGGGGTAAGGAGGGAAAAGAGGGGGTATAGAGCAAGGGATAAGACAGCCCCTATTTCTTTTAAGAGAGAAGCAGGAGTTATACCCTCTGGGTGGGTGTCCACATGCAGGGGGCGTGTGGTTGTGAAAATGTGTTCTGTGATGTGAACTTGCAGCACGGTGGCAAAATTTGCTACTGGGAAATCCCAGTAGAAAAAAAAAAACGTACTGGGAAAAAAGTGGTGCAACGTACACAAAACAAGTGTGTGCCAGCATAAATGGAGGCTGGGCCATTCAGAGCAATGCTCTGGCTGCTGGCCAGGCCTCCATTCTGTCCCTGCTGCTCCAGCATGTCACCAGGCCCCAGCCTTTCTACCTCTGCCCAAGACAATTTGCTGCGTGCTATAGCACATGTGTAGGGGCATGCAATGGGGCACAAAACAGTGGCATAAATTCATGCCACTGCTATTTGTGCCTCTGTAAACACACCCCCCATGCACATAAGGACTTGCCTTTCCTTTCCTTATCCTCTGGATTTAATATTGCTGAAAACAGAACACTGAAACCACCTGTGCCCTGCTTGTCTAAACCAGCACTTGAAATAGTACTGGCAGCACAGATGACGCTACGTCAGTGCTGAAAATGGGCTCCGATTGCTTCTATGTGGACAGGGGCTGAGTGAATCAGTCTGTGTGATGCAGTCCTCCAAGCACACATCCGCACCACTGGACTGGTGGTGTGGATGTGAGCTAAAGTTCCTCAGACTCTTTTCCTTTTGTCCTGTTTTGTATGTTCTCATTAATGCGTTCTCGGCCAGTGGCCTCAAGGAGTCGTCATGTCTAGAGAGAGGGACACGGCTGATTGTTCCATTTGGCTTCTCTTGGTTCCTCTTGTCTTGACTATTCACCTTGCCTTCATTTTCAAAAAAATAAAATCTGCATGTTTTACTCTGTGTTTTTCCTGTAGCAAGTGATTTCCTTTTTGGAGGCTCATTCTCTTTTCACAGCCTGAGTTTCACCTCATCTGTGCCAATGTAAATCCAGAGCCATGCCAGTAAGAAGGGAGATCACAATTGGGCCTGTTGACTAAGGCAGAACAGTGTCTGTAAGCCCTCAGCACAGCCATCTGCCATGTTATCTCCCTTTTGGGAGATGGGGAGAAGCAAAAGAGTCGTCTTCTTGTCCTGACTTCTATGTGAAACACAAGGAAAGTTATTTTTACCTTAATAGTGTACTGAAAAAAAGGACAACTGGATCCCCAGATGTGCCTACACTGCATGACTGATTCTAGTAAGACCTCACCTGCCTCCACCTGTAAACCTATCTATATTTTACCTACCTCACAGGCATGTCACAGCACTTAATCCATCACAGTTCAGACCGCTTGCCCATATACCTGGATAGAAGTTGTTACATCAGTGGGAAGTGTTTATTAATAACAGTGACAACACATCTGATAATGATACAGATATTTTAAAAAAAAGAGTCTCTTCTCTTTCAGAATCAAAAAACTATTGTTAACACAAGGAGACTGTGGGTCAAATACAGTGAAAACCTCTGGCACGGGACAAAGAAAATAATCATAAGCAAAGTGACCAGCTACCTCTAATCCCCTAACCTTTTCTCCGTTTTCCCCCCTCCCAGAAGTAGCTGCCCTTCTGGGTCTGGCGTACATGTTTGCCCGTCACAAATACTTCCATGGATACGCGGAATCTGTAAAAGGAAGGTAAGGAGGATCCACCATCTGTGGATCCAGTTGAAAGCTCCAGGTTGTGGTCTGAAGTTGGGCTCACAGCCAAGGACTGGCAGTGAAAAGTGACTATAATTGAATGCAACATGAATAAAGTGTCAGCAAGAAGTCTGAAATGAAAACCCTCTGGGAAGATGGCTGGCTGTTACAGCAGAAGCCTAGGTTAAAATGTGCATGTCTACAGGTCATGAGAAACAAGATGTTTGATGCTCCCAGTGTAATACCATGTGGGTGCTTACTTTGCAGTTGAGCCTGCTTGGCATCTGTGCTCAGAAAAAGCCTAGAGACAGAAAGCGTTGAGCTTTGCCAGTCATGACTGCATATAATGGGAGACTGCTGAGGTGAAGCTCAGACAGTATATATGTCTGGCTCCTAGCACTGTTGATATTACCTCAATGCATTCATATTAAAATCACTGTAATAACATATTTATTTTTCAGAGCACCCAAAATACATAAAAGGAACAAGTAAGCAGATTTGACCTTGTGAGCTAGGGAAACTTTTACCAAACAGATAAGATTAGGAGTCTTTTAGATAAGCACAGGTTAATGTGTGTTAAGCTCCTGGGGTATAAAAAATAAGAACATCTGCATTATCAAATCACTTTTCTCAAGTGCATAAGTGCATAAATGTGCAATCACTTCTGAATTCATACAAGAGCCTTCTGTTTGCCTCTGATTCAGAACCTGGGATTTTCATTGCATGTGTGTATACATATACGTACACAAAGGTACACACAGACAGATGCACACAAATTGTTTTCTCTTTTATCTAAGTACTATATTATCCCAGGCATCATGATTTGTGATACCCTTGCTCTTTTAATGCTGAACACAACTTCTATGCAAATTATAAAAGGGGGGGAAAAACCCCATAGCAACACCTAACTCTTAACGAGATTTAAAAAGAAGTTAAAAAAAAACCACTTAGCAAAGTGTTTGTTGGGAAGAATCCTGCAGTGACAGAAAGATAGACTAAAGGCCTAACAAGCATTTTCCACCTCTGCTTTTGATGATTTCATGTGCTAACACTAACCTCCTCTCTCCTCCCTGGACTCCATCTGCTAACTCAATTTTACAAAGCATTTTTTCTTGTCCTTGAGAAAGTGAAAGAGTCCCAGATAAAATTATCCCCTAAGATTTGCCTTTTGTCCTCTCTCTTAGAGGCAATATCCAGGATAACCCTATGAGAAACCAGAAGGACAATACCTGTGCAATAAGTATGCAGAGGAATGTAATATTTTAAAATTAGATGGGCTTTCTGTATCGACTAAATAAAGAGTCCTCCATTTAGGTAAACTCCGCCCTCCCCCCCACCTCCCTTGACCTGTATGATCTTAAATTATAGCTTCAATCAGTCCCAAGGGAACATGAAGGTAGTGCCTGGTTTTGTTATTGTATGGGACACTGCACTTTGTTATTTGGTGAAACTCTCATTTCTTAAAGCTTAGTGCACTGTTGCTGTACAGAGCAAGACTAGCAGCCCTGGCAAACGGACGCGCTTGCTTTTTTATATTGCTTCTCTCCTGACCCTACATTCTCCGTGCAAGATATAAAACCTACCCGTTCAGTCCTGGGAGGGGAGGGATAAGTTGGAGGGACATATTTCCACTGAGTGGACATGGCACCAAGAGAGAAGCGGTATAAACATGGCTAAGGGGTCTGTGTCTGTAAGCTCACTGCTGTTGGTAATTGTGGGCCTATTCAGTTAAGTACAGACCACTGTAAGTAAGGCTTGCAGAAATGGGCCCCAAACCTATACAACACAGATGGTAGCAGTGCCAATTTCCCCACACTGGGAGCCCTACTTTCAGCCACTCCAGTGGTGAGGAGTCTTTACGGTTCTGACTTAAATTCTCAACTCTGAATGATAATGGGCCAGCTATAACGGCAACACTTATTTGCTCAAAATTGAACTGGCAGCTCTCTTCTCTCCCTTTTCCCAACATTTCCTCAGATGATGATGACTTTGAGGCATCATCTGACCACTATTTTCAAACAAGTAACCTGCAGCATTACAGGTATCCAAATATCCTTTTCCAATCTCCCCCTTATAGCTGGGAAAATCCTCTACTGCTGGGTCTTACTGAAAAGCTTTACACATACATTCTTGAGAGAAGCATCTGAGGCCCCAGCTTGCCTATAGTCAGTGCTGGGTTTTCCAGTGTTTCTCAATCTCCTTGGTGATGCTTTGCTCTTGCTGAATCCTGGAAACTTTGGCTTAACTTCTCCCTCTGATTTTCCTTTGCTTCTGTCTCTTCTGCCTTTGGCAGGAACCAGAAGCAGAAGTACAATGATGCCTCCAAAAAGAATGTTCTTTAGGTCTATTTATCCTAGTCTCCCCAGTAAAAACCAATAATCTCAGGGGCCAGTGTTAATATGCAGTTCTCAGGCTCTGGGAGAGACCTGTGGATGAGTTGCTAGTGTATACAGGCCTGTGAAGCAGGACATTTGGAGTCCTTATTCCAGTGCTGCCACCTTTTCCCCCTTAAACAAGTCACTGTCTCTGCTGCAGTTGGCTCTCTGTAAACTAGAAGGGATTAAAATACTTTGTTAGCTGCATACTTCGTGGGAAGCTTTGAAACTTTTATGTGGTCCCTCTGGAGCTGTAAAAGCCCACACAAGTTGATTGACCACAGCACATGAACGCAGGGAGCTAGCAGTAAATGCGGTTAACCAAATGCCTTTGTTAAGTCCAGATTCTGAGCATGCAGCATGTATAGGGATTGCTGTGGAGACAGTACAGATGTAACCTCTATGGCTTTAGTCATTGTCGTTCAAGCTGTGGAACGGTAAATCCCACCTTGGGCCAAACAGCACATTTTCACACAACTATCTGGAAGGGAAATAGCATCACCATTGTAATTTCATTTGCTGTTTTTTCCTGCAACCCCCTCTCCCCCCTTCTAATGAAAATGAGATGTTTTGTCAACTTGTTTAATCAGTGGCTCATTTCAGTCCTGCACAGCTCTCATCAAGTGGTGGGACCAAAACATTTCACAACAGACATAGTGTGAACCTCTGGTAATACTATTGCTTTCTGTTTCCATCCTCCAGGTTAACAGGTTTTTATTGGAGTGTGGTGGTTTTAATAGTGTTGCTGGCACTGGGTTCAGCTGGGATTGCTAACAGCTTTCTAGATGAATACCTGGACTTCAGCATTGCAAAGAAATTACATAAATTGCTCTGAAGATTGTCTTTTATAAATAAATAAAGCAGAAGCTTTCCCTGGACATTAAAAGGAAGATGAGCTGCATCAAATGGAATGAAAACATCCAGATTTCTTTACTAAAAGTCCATTGTAATATAAAACGCTGGCCTTTGTTTACACATATTCTAGTATAAAAAGAGTTTGTCAGGTATACACAAAGAACTTAAGGCAGGAGGCTGCGTTATTCAGCTAAGCATTTAACTGGCTGCAGGCACAATACTGTCTGACATTAAAATTACATTAAACTAAGAAACGGTTAATGCATAGAGTGGCTTTATTTATTCTTGGCAGTGTCACCAAGAAATGGCTTCTTATTCCAGGTCCTTCAATGCTGCTGACACATCAGTATTATTCCTTTTCTGTCCTTTATTTTAGTTCTCAGGGAGTGTGGTGTCAACACAGAGAAACACTTGGTCCTTGAATTTAGGCACTTACAATCACTGGTCCTAATCCTGTGGATGATTCCAGACGCAAGTCCAAAGAGTACTTCAGCAAGTATTGACATCCATCCCCATTCAAGGGAGTACTTTAAACACATGCTTGACTTTGAACACGTGCTTCTGTCCTGCTGAGTTTAGTGGACCTTGAACATGCACTTAAAGTTAAGTACAGTCTTCCAATACTATCTCCAAGCTAGGGACATTTCACTGAATTGGGACCTCTCTGCAGGCAGATCCTTGTTCTCATGCAGAGAGGTTGTTAGCCATGTTAGTCTGAAGTCAGGCAAAAGCAGGGTATATTTGTACTTATAGGCTAACTAAGTCAGAGATGCATAAGCTTTCATAAATAGCAGCTTACTTCAGCAGATGCTATGAAGGGAAGCACAGCAGGAAGCAGAGCTTCTAGGTATAAAGTGATTAGAATACAAAGGGAAGGGAAGAGAGTGGAAATAGAAGCAGGTACTGCTAAGAGAGGCAAAGTGGGTAGAAGACAGAAAAACAAAGCAGGTAACCCACTGAGGGACACAGGGGTTATTAAAAACCAATCTAGGTAGTGGGATAAGAATTCAGTTTTTAGACCATACTTAATATAATCCAGTCTGTGGATGATTTCTTGGTCTGCAATTTCCTGTTCAAGCTGGCTTTTAGTTTTGTTGGCTAAGAACAGCTACTCTGAGGTCAGTGATGTAATGTCCAGGGAGGATACAATGTTCTACCATGGGCTTGTGTGTTTTTTGACATCTATGTCAGAACTGGTATTCATTCTTTCATGTAGGGACCACCCTGTCTGTACACCGTCAACAGCAAAGGGGACTGTAAGTAGGTAAAGGTGTGTATGAGGACAGATGAATGAACTTTAGATGTCACAATCCATGTTATCTCGTCTAGTGATGATGTGATCTGTATTGATGAGGGGGTACAGCTGGCATCTGGGTCCAGAACAAGATCTGATACTTTGGAAAGAATAGGCATTGGCATTAGGTATTCTTGCTTGAGAGACAGTTTGGGAGCAATAGGTTGGCAGAGCCCAAATGAAAACAAGGGTCTGCCAATATGGCATCCTACAGGCTCAGGAACCAACACAGACCCTGATAAGGCATAGATGCTAGTTAATCAGTTGTGTCTACTTCATTAACTCTTAGGCTAGGGACAGACATTACACTTAAACCAGTTTAAGTGATCAGAAACTGGTTTAAACCTGTAACAGGACAGAAGTTCCATGCATATAAACCAGTTTGAAAATGCTGAAACTGGTTTGAGATAAACCTGGTTGAATGTAGTATCAGACTTAACTAATTTGGAGTCAAACTGGTTTATGCAGTGTCTGTCCAAGACCCCTTCCTGGTCTAAGTTAAACCAGAGTCCCCCAGCATCTTGGCTGAGCTGGGGGCTCCAGGGAGCTGGGCTGTTCCCTCCTCTCTGCTCCCTGGCTGGAGCTCTGGCAGACATTTGCAGGCACGGCAGTGTCTGCCTGGCTTCCCTCTTCCCTATCCCCACCCCACCACCACCACCATTCACTGCTCAAGCAGAGATCCCTCCCTCCTCTCTCCCACAGCATGGACTGTAGCCAGCATGTGGCTGAGAGGTATCTGTGGAAGGCAGACAGGACAAAGGCAGGCAGGACAGGTCTGCTGAGGGCTTCTTGGAGCTAATCAGCAGGTTGCTGGTAAAGTTGCTTCCTTAGAAAAAGCTGTTTAAGAAGAGTTTGAACTAATGAGAGAGACTTTGTTTTCTAATGGGGTGCTAAATGCTGGTAACAGAGGAGATAAATGCTCTATTATCATGGGGTGGGGCAGGTCCTCCCTAATCAGAGCATCCTGCCAAGCCCCGCTCAGCTCAGCATTGTGAAAGGGGAGGGAGGGCTACTCAAGTGTCCCCTGACACCCCTCTGAGAACTAGTCTAACATTTCTAGAAAAGGGAATGTCTATTCACCTCTATTTCAGTTAAAGCTTTGCAGAGTAGACTAACCTGCAAAGACTGAATCAATTCAGGCTCAGGCTTTTTGAATGTCTGTCCCTAGCTTTAGTGAGGCACTGAAGGCTGAGCTATGGGAGGGACTAAGCAAGAAATCCAGCACAACCAGAGCTCAGAGAGTCATGAAATGATAACAAGCAGCAAAATGATTATGAAAATGTTTTTTGTTACAAGGAAAAAAAATTGTGGTGTAACTGGCTTTCAGAGCAGGGTGCTGAAGGGGACATAAACAAACCAGAAGAAGAGAAGGCAAAGTTATTATGTACACCAATATGGGTCTAAATAAAATTAAAATGATTATTCTAATTCTTTGGGTAAAGGTACATACAGGTAAGTTAGAACCAGTCAGCAGAGAACTCTTCTATCATATGCCTGAAAATGGAATTCAGCTACAAAATAGCAAGCACTTAAGAGTTCTGGTCATTCAGGCCTATATAATACATGTAAGGCCTGCTTTGAAGCACACTGGTTTTATATGTCCAAAAGGGTATGGGAGCAGGCTCCCAATAGCCTGCCACAGGAAGGTCAGTGATAAAGTACACTACATATACAAAAGTGTGGAAGTTGAACAACGTTGTTATCCAGCTGCTATTACTTGATCACAAGGCATATTCTAGCATTTGGGGGTAGCGAATGCTACAACCAAGATTACTAGAGAAGAATATTATGGGAAGACATAAAATGCAACAACTTTGTGGGGGAAATGAGGAAGAGGAGGGGTATATATGGTTGCAGGGGGATCTTGAGGCCATGTCTTGAAGGAGCTATGGCCACAGGAATTCTCTTACCTTGTGGTACTAGGAGAAAAAAAACAGATGGTAAAGGGCCTTATCCAGTCCCCATTCCAGTTGGTTTCAGTGCACTTTGAGTTGGAGGGCTAAAGAGGGAAGGAGAGAAAAAATTCACTTTGCCAAAATGATGCCTTGAAAAGTCACATCCAGGCAGTGCTGCCTCCAGGAAGACTGAGAGGGGATCTGGTAGAAAATGAAGTTAAATCAGGGAAGTACAGCATATCCCAGAGGATCCACAATACCACTGTTAGCAGTGCTCAGACACATCTTCCTTCATGTATTATTCTGTTCCTAGTTTGAGTCTTGTACTATGCCTGTATCACATCCCAAAGGACCCTCACCACTTTATAAAAGGCACAAACTGGAGTACAAACTGTGTAGGAAGGCCTTCATGCTCCAAAGTAAGGTGCCACTTTTGTAGTGTAATAGAGCAGCAGCTCTTCAACAGCATTGAAGAACAGTGTTAAAAAATAAAGAAGGAGCCAAAAATATAGGCAATGCATTTGTTTTTTAGAGTTTGGCAGCAGGCTACCTAAAATTATTGACAGGGTGATGTGGTTGATAAGTTCACTCATCCACTTAAGCAATTTTATCAATTGCTGGACAAACACTAACATCCCTCTGAAACAGGCAGGTAAGTATTACCTTTATTATAAGTATATTGGCTTTATGTATTTATTAATGGAATTCCATAGCTTTGATAAAGTAACTGGGAATCAAGCCTAGAGATTTCCCAAGGCCACACAGAAGCTCAGTGGCAGGGGCAGGACTAATAGTCAAGAGGTTTTGAATTACAGCAGTGGAATATGCTGGTTTTCATATCATTTCCCTTCTTGTTTTACAGGGCAATAATATGATTCTCAGTTGGATAAACTACAGTTCAGGTCAAAGGGCTGAGTTAGTCACTCACAAGGAGGGAAATGGATTAGTATTGCCAAGGAAAGCAGAGGGGAAATTAAATTGCTGCTATTATAATACAACTTAAATATACTTTATATAAATAAGGGCTTGATCCCAGCAGATACTGATCACCCTCAATAAAAAGCTGATCTTTTTATTTTTGAAGTATGCCACCCAAACCAGTCAAAAGCAGCAGACTTAGTACAGGTGAGGAGTACACAAACAATTTGTGAATTTGCTGTCACCTTGTTCAACGAGTGCAATTTGCTTTGTTTCTGCAGTAGGGATAGCCTTTTTCAGTCCCCTTCCAGTAACTTATAAAGGACTGAAGTGATTTTGCTCACAGTTTTAATTAATATAAAAATCTCCTTTAACCACAGTCCAACCTTGGAAAAAATAAGCATAAAAAATGAGTGCTCTGGAAAGTGTGAAAATGACTTACAATTAAAACTTTTCGCAGTGTTAACTACTATGCAGCTCCACAGAGACCGATGACAGAACACAACTATTGGTTCGTTCCTGCAACCAGAAACCCAGACAGATTTTGCCTCTTTCTATCTACTGATTAACTTATGGCTACAGAACCAAAATAAAGTAGCTCCTAAACCCCAACCCCTTATTTTAAAGTAGATTTCTTTCCTTCCACCAAAGCTCTAAGATAATAGTGCTAGTATCTGGTACTATGGTGACTCTGAGGTTCTGTGAGGGAGAACTTTCCAAATCAACCTGTTTTTAAATTCAGATAACAATCTTTTATTTGTTTTTGTTTTTTTCTTTAAAAGTGGTATGTTAACATCAGGTCATTTCTACATTTTCAGAGCTCTGTACAGGTCTCAAAAGGAAATAAGCAATGCTTAATGTACAAAGTAAAAACAGAAAACTAGAAAAATCTGAATAAAATGGAGCAAGTTGCTGTCTGGGATACAGTACAAATTAGTAATTAGACGTCATCTGAAGTGCAATACCACTGCAGTAAGGATGAGTTAAGGAATGAAATAAAAATACTCTATTTTAAAGAAACAGTATATATATATTTATATATATATATTTATATGTATATATTTTACAGATAGTAGACCCAGTGATATCTGCAGAATTGTAAAAACATATTTACAAATTACCTTTTTTTTTAAACTTTACATATACATCAGCACCATAGTAAGAAAAAAACCCCAAACCTATGAAAATCTACCTCCCTTAGTACTTGGTCCCAGTATGGAGTATTTGGAGGAAGCTTTATAAAGACAACAGAGACATAGCCCTCATCACCCAACTTCCCCCCACCACTTATACAGTGGTTCCTCTTCCCTACCGATGAGGGTGAATAGCCATGTCTGTCACTTTGTTTTTTGTATGTTTCTAAATCTGAAATTCCTGTTCTCACTGAGTTGGCAGGGAACTTCTTGTTACTGTTCTAAGGAAACACTGATGTTGCCTGGGAGAGGAAGAACAGCTACTCTCTTTCTACCGTGCTCAGTGGCACCTTTCCCTTGATTTGCGGGGTGCAAATGCTTAATACAGTGCAGGACTAGTATAAGTTACCCTATTTGCCCACTCCCAGCACACACACACGCAAAACCCTTTCCCCTTGGGGATACCAGTTCTACTAACCTTCATCCCGCCCCCGCCCCACTCCCCCCCACTTTATGGTAGCAGGACTAAGATCCACCTAACCACAACATGCTTGTGGGCTGAAACCTTTGGCTGGTGCTCACTTCCTTTACAGAATTAGGGTCCACTTCAATACCCACTGAATTCAATAGAAAGATCAATTCCTGCTGGCTTCAGTGGGAACTGGAATGGACCTGGAAGGTGTATCTCACAAGTGTATTAGCTAAAACACGTTCACTAATGCATTTTCAAACACCAGTGCTGAAAAAAGCAAGCTGCACTTTTCCACAGGTGAGTTGGAAGTTCATCGTGACCAGCTATCCCATGCTAAACACAGAGCCTGCCCTGTATACACAGCAGCATTTAAAAACACCTTTCCCTCCTCATCTAGGTAAACCATTCAAAGAGTTACTTACTTACTGCACAAGAGTGAACAAGTAGCAGGGCACTAGGGGAACAAGAGATCCATTTTGCCCCCATTCACTGCTCCTGTTCATATTAGGGATCCACATAAAAACAAAGGGCTCATCACAAAGCACTGAGCAGTACTATGCACCCTCAGCTCCCATTGACTTGAATGGCTCAGCACTTCACATCACTGGACCTAAGCCAAGCAGCTGAGGACAAATCATTGGTAGGTGTGGATGATTTAATCAGCTTTCACTACAGCACACATTGTGGCTCACAAAGACTAGTTTTAGACATCCCAAATGGCTGGGTTTTCTTATTTTAAAAGCAACTTTCTGAAAAACATCATAGTTTGTTACACACTCAGACCAGGTCCACATTAACCCTCTCAGGTGATAGGTTACTATTGCCTTAAAAACTTATTTGGGTAGATCCTGTGTTTGTGATCGCCAGTGCAATCAGTTGCCCCTCTGCAGACAATCATTACAGCAGTCTTTTCTTGATCCCTGCTTTTCAGGCACTCCATTGAATTCACCCCAGCAAACCAGGGAGATTAAACTGAACATCTGTTTAAGACAGAAAAGCAGGCTGCATGTAATGTCAATTCAACAGTCCAAGCATCCCAGCCCCAGACTAATAATACCCACTAATCTTGCAAGTTCAGAAGGGGAGATACTCATTCAGTAGCCTGTGTTGCAGCTGTGTATTTTTCCTTCATTGGTGAGGAAAAAAATCATTTGAATCATGAGTAAACTGAGGAGGAAGAATTAAAAAAAAGGGTTCAGCTGAAGCTACAAAGATCTCCGCTGCAGTCTGTTTCACACCTTTCTCAGCTGTTTTGGCAGCAGAGCTCTGTTCTGATAAAGAATCAAAGTTCTAAGCCTGAAAGGAGACTTCATAGCTCAGTGAGTTAACTTACCCACCTAAGTAGTGGCTATCTTTGCTAGCCTCCTGTGACAGTCCTGTAATCAAACCGTCCTTCCCTACGTATTGCCAGATTTATGTTTTGCTAAGCTTTTATATTAATTGTGTTTTATCACTCTACAGTGAAAATGGCGACCCCTTCCGCACATTTTCTTACCATAACCTGGAACAGGTGTCATGGTCCTTGCTCTGTATCAAACCAAAGAGAGCAGAACATCTCGCTGTCTGCTCTCGGCTTCAGTCCAGAGATCAGTTCACTTTTCTGACTTGGCCTGTGCTGTGACCTGCCAACTTCCTTAGTTTCTATTCCTAGACCAAGGACCTGGCTCTTCCTGTGCCCTGAAAGATGCAGTGATTACAGCACAACAGGGTGGAAGAACACTACATCACTATGCAACAGTGCCTTGCTGCAGGGGGACCACTGGCTTTCCTCATCTGTAGAGAGCAGCTGCTTTTTTGTCCCTCTGCCCCACCCCAACCTTCCCTCACGTACACATGTGCAGCAGGTGCTGCCGTGCACTGGCAATTACTGTGTGGAAGTTTTGCGATATTGACACGTCAATGTTTTTTTAATCACCGCCTGACTCTTCCACAGCTAGCTGCGGATCAGCTCGGTTTGCACAGATTAAAAAAACCAACCCTCCTGTAGATGGGGCGACATCCCGTTTTCCTTCTTTCCTCTTTTTTAAATTAACAATCAAAGTTTTAAAACTGCACACCCATTCCCTAGGGGTTTCCAAACAGCTCATCGAGTTCTTGCATCCACTCGTCCCCTGGTCCACCCTTAATGATAGAGTCCACAAGGTCTGCGCCCTCCGCTAGGCTTGAGAAGGAGCCCCCTGCTCCTTCGCCGCTGTAATTGTATGACATGTCCTGAGTGGGATTCCTCTCGTAAGCCTGGCCTTGGCTGCTCTGAGCAAAGTTACCACCTGGCATCTGCTGTGCAGAAGGCTGACTGAAACCAGACATAGTGGGAACCCCTTGGCTAATGGCAGGCATAACCATTGGCCTTGCCTGACTGGTTCCTTGCTGCCCAGGCAGTGGTTGCAGCATTTGTCTTCCCATTGCTGGGTTCAGGGTTCTTACTGTCCCAGTAGTGTCCACAACTGATTGGTTAATTCCCTGTGGAAAATGCTGCTTGGGCAGCCTTGGCTGCCCAGGCTGCATTGGATATGTTGTGCCATTGTTGAATGGCCCCATTTCACTGGTAGTCCTTCCAGGGATACCTTGTAGTCCTCGTTGCTGCCAGTTTTGTGTTCCTTGTGGAACAGTTCCCATTATGTTTTGAAGTCTTGGTGCCTGTGGCCGAGGTAAGATCTGGCCCACAGGTCCTTTCATCTGCTGTTGATGTTGAGGAATAGCAGAGTTCACCAGCATATTTTGACCAAAACTGCTGATCATTCCGACCCCTTGTCCAGAGACAGGCTGCCTTGGTCCCTGGCCTGCACTGTGTGCCATGTTCATGCCACTTTGGTTTGGGTGCTGCAACATTTGGCTCATCCCTGTGCTCATACTGTACATTCCCGTTTGGCTGGTAGATGTGTTGCTGTAAGGAGCCATTCCCATCTCGGACTGACCCGCTGCAGTAGACATTGTCCCGGGGTTCTGAGAAGGTGCCATTGACATCATGCCTGCATTCTGGGCCATCATTCGGGAGGTCCTCATGCTCTGAAGCGCTGCCTGGTTTCTCACAGCTGCTATATCCTGGGGAGAACCTATAGCAAGGAGAGAGAAAAACCCCCATAAAACTTCAATAGTGCATCTTTGCAAAAACAAGAATTTGGAGGAGCCCTTTGGATCACAGGAGGATTCCAGATCTCCTTGCTTTTGAAGTGAATAAATTATTCTCTCCTCTGACAGCTGAAGGAGAGTGGAGAAGCTTAATCACCCTGGGAAGACATGCTCTAACCCACTGGTTTTCAACCTGTGGTCTGCAGACTATGTCTAAACGGTTCACAAAAAATGACTATGATCAAACAAAAGTATGGGAATCCCCACACTTACAGTTCAAAGGGGTCCTCACCTCCACTCAAAATTTCCAAAGGGGTCTGCCAATGAAAAAAGGTTGAAAACCACTGCTCTAGCCCTTTTGTTATTTACATTTTGGTAGTGATGTACATCCTTGTACAATTCTGGCTCTGACCTCAACCCTGACCAGCAAAGTCCCTTTCGTTGAAGGTGAGAGGCAACACAGCTCTAGTGCCACTCTAAACAGGGATTGCTGATCACGTTACGTATTCAATTTGTGAAGTGAAACACTGTTCAGGAGAGAATACTATCAATACAGTCCATTAAGCTAATTTCCCTTAAGACCTAAAATGGGCCTGGAGAGGTTAAAGGCCAATGCTTTACTCACTAAGCAATTCTCCTTTATGGCAATTTGGGGATTTGTCCCCATAGAGATCCATAGGCCTTCAGTTCCCTGTCTTAAAAGTATCAACACAACTTGATTCTGTGCATGATCCAGCTCAGTCCATCATTGTCTTCATGATAAAGCACCGTACAAGGTTCTCTTGTTAAACTTGGAGGCTCTGAAGCTGCAGGTATGCCACATAGCCACTGTACTGAGCTCTGTAGCTATACTGAGGCAGGGTTATCCTATCAGATTAACATGACCAGCAATAACATTTTCAAAGGCCTATCAGTGACCTAGGAGCCCAAATCCTACTTCCAAACTTATGTAGGCATGTAGAGGCTTTTAAAAACTTTACCTGTATCCTAGAAGCGTTTATTATGTACCAATGTGTAACACTGAATCATCCCCTCATTGGGAAAATGTGAAGTTTTTTAATGTGAACACATACAGGTCTTGACCTTCCTTGTGTTGTATTCAGCTGCACTTGCAGTCTTATTCTGTTCAGATGTGGGACCCAATCCTGCCTCTGTCACATCTCATTGAACTTCACTGGAAGCAGGGTAACTGAACTCCAGTTAACCATTTGAGCATCTTTTTAAAATATCTCTATTGTCTTTCAAAACTGAGCCATGAAAATGGAAATGTCAGACTCAGAAGGCCAATCAATATTTTAATAGCTCAGGAGGCAAAAATGAATGGATTTCCTATATCATTGTTACTGATTAAGTCTATGGAAAGAAGAAAAATTGTTTTTTGTGGACATTTAAAGCAGAGAGAGTGTATTAGTGAATCAATACTATAAGCACATTGTACTCCACCTTGGCCCAGTGATGGGAAACCAGAAAATCCTAACCTTGTTAAATTCCACACCGTGGCAGATAACTGAGCCACGTTTGTGTCTTCCTGATGGGGGTTATCGATTTCTGGGAAGCCAATATGCCTCCGTATTTACTATCTTTATTTAAAAACAATTACAGGAATTCTGATGATGCCAAGGGTTCATTGTGGTTTCGAGGCAATACTATACTGAACTAAAACAATGAAATCCTCTGCAGGGGATGCTGCAACACGAGGATGCAGACAATTACTCACAGCTCAAACAATATTACATTTAAATATAAAAGCAGCCTGCTGTATGGTCCTCCAATTACTCTTGGCTCTCTGTTCTTCCATGGCACGCAAGATACATGAGTGTCAGCCTGCAGGACATTTTGCAAGGTGAAAAAGAGCCTGTCTAGATCTCATGTATGCGAAGGAGGGGAGCTGACAGCTTCTCCTTTGCTTACATTACTGACAAAGCTATTTTCTCAATGTTATGCACTGGGGGAGTCTTAACTGTTTCCCAGGGTGGATCTCCTCCTCCACCATTTGTGACTGGTCTCAATTTTTTTCACAGCATTTTTCACAGCCACCTTCTCTCCCTTCTGCTAGGCAAGAGCATAGTACTTTTGTAATGGTTCAGCAAGGGCTTAAGTGGAAAAACAGTATTAGAAAAGTATTTAATGCGTTTTTAGCTGTATTATAATGCCATTTAGCAGTTGGAAACAAGCAGAAGAGCCTGTACCAACTAGCATGCACTACAATTTGAGAACTGCTATTATACTAGTGTAAGAAACAGGAGTGAGTATAGGTTAGATAGACAGATATTGAAGTATTTTTAGAGAGACAAACATCTTAAGACACTGAGCCAAGTTCTCCTCTTAGCTGCATCCAGGCAGTTCTGGTAAAGTCCATTGGTTCCCATGGTTATAACTGAATGAAGATTTTAGCTATGTTTTTTTTTAATTGGCTTATACATGAAAATGAATTCCCTCTTTGGTCAGGTTACACCAGCAGTTCTCAACCATTTTGAATTCGAGATACCCCTTGATAACTTTTGTAAATTGAGCGGCACCCAACTTCAAAAACTAATTTACAGATTACAGTGCTTATTTCTTTGCAGAGGGGCCTAGCAGTTTAATTTAACTGCTTATCTCCTAACACTTCACTCATCTTCTCACACCTCATGGCACCCTTCAAAAGATCTGGTGGCACCCCAGTAGCCTGGTTGGGAATCGCTGAGTTTGACTGCATTTTCTTTAAACCAACAGATTTGGTAGCATATTTCACAGATGAGAGAAAGAGCATTTTTTTTGTGCAGGTTTCTCAGCTAGTGTGTGCTGCCCTGCCATTCTGCCAATGGCGTGGCAGGTGTTCTTGAGGTTCACATAGGAATTATGTTGCCAGAGATGGGAACGTTAGATAATTCAATGAATTTATTGAAACCTTGTCAATTTACACATGCAGAGGATCTAGGCCGTTGATCACTTGGTGACGTGTCTTCCTTATTTCTTGTCCTGATGCTTGTTGCTATTACTCTGTGCTACGTGAAATACTGACTGTGTCAACAACACTTCAGTCCAGCGGTGCTCAATTGTTTGGTCCTGTGGGTTGGTCCACAAGCCAGAACTGGGGGTCAGTGTTCGGACTGGGCCTTGCACCAACTCAGCCTTGCGCAGCTAGACTGGGCCTTGCACAGCTGGATCAGGCCCTCTGCTGCCTTGTCCCTAAATGCCCAATCTATCAGGGAGGACCATATTCTCCAGTCCTTAGGGCTTCCCAAAGGTCTGGAAATTTGGCAGGAGGGGAAATGTAATTGAGACTACACCACCACCCTGCCACCACATGTGCAGACCCTTGGAAAGCCCAGCAAGCCAGATGACATGGCTCCATAGGCCATTTCTTGCCCACAGGCTGGAGACGAGCATCCCCTGTTTAAGTCCTTAACACAGTTAAAGAAGATGTTGAGTTTTCTAAGTATGAGGAGTCAGTGCAAAGTCCTTGTTCTCTAAAAGAGGATTTTCCTCCCTTAGGTTTTCCTACAATTTATGAATGTTTTGCAAAAATCCTTGCAGCTGCCAAATGTAAGCAATCTGTAGTCGCATCTGGGCTAATTAATTCCCCCCGCCACTATCTCATGTATATTCTACCTACGCTTTCTTCAGATTAAGATGACCTCTTCTGAAGGGACCAAGTGAAAAACCCCTCCCTAAAAGGGAAGGGGAGGGTTGTTGATAATGGGGCAAGAAGGAAGAACAGCAGAAACAAGAGGGAAGGTGAGGAATTGGCTGAAATAAAGTGAGAGAGGAAGTGGGGAAAAGAGAACCACTCCTCCCCCCCATGTCTAAGAGTCAGAGAGACAGAACAGAGGAGAAAGAAAGTTATTCTTAATGGCCAGATTTTATAGAAAAGAGCTTAAAATAACTGAAAACATTTAACTAAGCATGTAAAATTGTGCAGTGCTGTTCTGTGGTTGTGTGTGAGTATGCAAAAGGTGAAAAGACTGATCTGCTGTGGCCATCTCTCCAGCCTGCAAGAGCTGGAGGCTTGGAGGGGATGGACACCCATCTGCCTGCTGCAGAGCACAGCACTGCTTCTCAGGCTGGCTATCCAAAGCTATTTGCTTTTACCTTGGAACTGGTTGACCTGTTGCACTGGATACGGAGTTCGCTGCTGCTGGAGGTGCTGCCGAGGCAAATGCGACTGCTGCTGTAACTGCTGGAAACCAGAGGGAGGGAATGGCAAGGAGGCAAAGGAGAAAAAGTAGGTGGATTAGTTAAAGTTCTGATAATGGCACCAACAACAATAATATGCCGCAACTAACCTGTGGAGTTTCCTCTCCAACAGGCTCTTTGGGAGAGACAAGTACCACATGTCAGCTGGCACTGCATACAGTAGCCTCAAGTGAAGAGCCCTTCTGAGAGTACTTGGGGCACTCAGCACACGGGTTTCTTTTTGGTACAGATAGGAATAGGCACTTATGCTAACATCACCTCTCCCTGCTCACAAGTGCTTCCTGTTGACCTCCCAAGTGCTAGCATCATTGTCTTCGATGTCAAGGCAAGGAAAGAGGAGGCTGGAGATGGGAGGGGAGGTTTGTGGAGCTGTCAATCAGCATGAGAAGTGGGTCTCAAATAAAAATATGGATTCAAACCCTCTTGAGCCCTGGAAACTGCTGGAACCAGACTGCTGGAAACACTTCTACAACAGATGGAAGCAAGCCTGTGGCTTCCAGACACTCCTGGTTGTGAATAGAACTGTTGCTGGTGCCCATCTCCAGCTAAACAAAATAGCAAGCTAGACTTCCCCTCCTGCCTTTTATTCAGTTTTGCCTTGTTGCTTCCACTATATGTTTTCTTTACTGTGGAAGAGAGCACCAAAAACATGCTGTAGAATTCATCCAAGCTAAGTGAATGGTTCTTGGATAGTAACAGTAACATGTGTCCATATCCTAAGCTACTGCCCACCAGTGCTGAGTTCACACTTCATGGTCACAGTGTGTGAATATGCTTGGCTATTTAAAACACAACTGAATGTTGATAATAAAAGTAGAGAGGAACCTAAATGATGTGTAAGTGTATGCAAGTATGTGTGCCCACACATGTGCAGATATAGTCCTTTGAAAAGCTATGGTGTGCTCTGTTAACCAGCTCTCATATGACCCCTAAGCTGTTTTGTTCCCTCATATGCTGTAAGCAGAATGAGCACCCATTTAAATACCAAAGATATAGACACATGTAGAGATACAGTAGAAGGAGGAATGAAAACAGACGTACTGTACATTGATATTCATTATAAATATTCATGATAAACTGCCATTCACAACATAAAGATTCACCCAGTGCACAGGAAGAGCCTATGGCTGAATAAAAAAAACGTATGGTATTCATGGCACAACTTGTAAAATCACAGGCATAAAATACAAAGAGAAAAATTGTTTGATATTATTTCCAGTGCACCAAAAGAAGCCAGACATCAAAGACAGCCATTGGCTTAGTCATTTTTCAGTCATGTGTAATACACCTGACACGCAGTTGGCATTTTCCAATGCAGTCATTTGCACTGAGATGTTCTAGGATTTTTTAATGGTCATTTCTGTCAACTGTAGGAGAACTTGTCTATCCCTTGGGGGGAACTGTAAAAAGGGCAGTGGGGGATTGATATCAGTCTTTGAGCAACCTTGGTAGTGGGGGTAGGTTCCATCTCAAGTTAAAGCAGAGCCCAGGTTCTAATCTATATCTCTCAGGTGTAAACTAGCCTACACACCTAGGTCAAAAGGTTTTCTGTGTAGGTGATAGGGAGGTAAGAGCCCAGGTAAACTGAGCAACACAAAAAAAAAGATGGGATTCAGTTACACCCTGATTGCCTTGTCCTCTGTGAGAGATGCTCCTGAGCATGTCCAACTCATTTGTTCCTGCTTACTCACACCAAACCTGGAAATATGTGGCGAAGCCACTCTGGATATGTCCCCTGTGGCTGGTCTGAAGTCTTTTCTGTCTTTGGTGTGCTTGAAAGTGACTGTGGGGTACATCCCTGGAGTGGTTTCACTGCTGTGTCTGGCACGCATGAACAGAAATGAGTGAGCTGGCCATCTTTGAGTGGTCCTCTTGGCCACATTTGGGAGTGGCCCTCCAGGAGAGCACCAGGGACATGATACAGGCATACTCTAGGAGTCGGTTACCTACTAACCCCCTTGTGTTCTGATGTGCACCTGTTCCACGCTGGGGTAAAACCCTGCTGTTTGTACTGGGCTGCTTCAGACTTGCTTTGTGCAGATAGGAGTGATGATGCCAGGATGAGGCAACAGCCTGTCAGAGTTAACTTGACCAGTGTCTAAAAATCAAACGCAATTTCAGAGCTTACTTCTGAAATACAGAACCATCCCTTGCCATGCCACTGAAGATAAGAGTGCAAAGATATTGGCTTTGCAACCAAGGTCCAGCTTCAGGTTTCCTTCAGAGCAGAGTAAATGTGCATGGGTATATGCTGCTGTGAAACTGGCTTAAAATCAGAAGCAGGTTTTGTGCACGTTTGAGTTTGTTTTCGAGTTACAAAACAGGATGAAACATGTTGCACAATTCTGCGTACACTGATTCTGTCATTACTCACATGGGGTTTCCACTAACATGATTCCCGATTCTGGAAGCGTAATCCCAGTTTTACACTGGTACAAAACAAAACATCAAACCTGTGTTATAAACCAAAAACTCAAACGTGCAGCTGGATCATATGCTTACCAAATAAATTAGTGTAAGCTCATGAATATGGAAGACAACAGGCCTGTTCCCCACCCCCATGCTTGTCCTGTCCTATGTGCAGGGCATTGTGTTCTCTGAAGCTGAGGAAGATAAAGTACCTGCTCTGCCAAGATCTGCTGCTGCTGCCTTTGCTCCCGTAGAAACTGTTGCTTCTGTTGTTCTATCACGTGGAGCTGGGCCCTTTGCTCAATCAGCATCTGCTTCATGATGGCTGCTTGTGGCTGGTTTCCCAGGAAACTGGGACCTCCAGGGCTTGTACCTGTGACCACATTGCTGGACCCTGGTGGTACAGAAGGCTGCATAGGGCCTGTGGTCCGAGACAGTCCCACCTGGTGCTGTTCCTGCACAAAGAAAGAGATACAGCCTTGCTATTCAATGTACTCTGCATGGAAGGGGAACGACATGACTGAGTTCCAGTAGATTTGCTTTGGGTATGGCACATCTTGGAAAAGGCAGAGTCCTTTAAAAAAACCTTCCACCCCAAAAATCTTATATTGAAAATGAAACAGGCAACAGGTGAATTTGAATACTTAGCCTCTAAACAACACAGTGTTCAAAGTACTACTGCGCAGACATTGATTAAAAAATCCTTACATTGGACCTGGCAGGAGAAGTATTTACAGAAAATGGGGAAAGTGAGACAGAGAAGTCATCAAATCATAGAAAATTAGGGTTGGAAGGGACCTCAGGAGGTCATCTAGTCCGACCCCTGCTCAAAGCAAGAACCATCCCTAGTTATATCATCCTAGACATGGCTTTGTCTAGCCAGGTCTAAAAAAAAAAAGTTAAGTCATTTGCTTAAGGCCACATGGCTTTCCACAAAAAAAACCCAGGTGTTAAAGAACTTCTATGCACCAGTCCTGGGCTTGCTCTTTAGTAGTGCCAACCACAAGCATTGAAGATTCATAAATTAGGACCTAAGAATTAAATTGTCCAGAATTTTTTATAGGTAAAAATAAATAACTCAAGGCTTTGAGCCATTGGGGTCATTTTTCAGGCTTTTCCTCTCTATTCATGTACACTAGAAATACACCAAAAAAAAAGTGAAGTTTCCAAGTGAGTCAATCACTTGGCTCCAGCAACTGAGACTTTAAGAAAATAAACCTCAAATACTGGGAAACCTGCTATAAAATCAGAGCACTAGTAACACAGAGATTGCTAAATATATTCAGACACAGGATCACTACATCCCACTGTTTGAAGTTCACCTTCCAGCTATACTGTGAGAACTTATGGCAGTGAAAGATGAGAGTAAAAGAAGTGGGAAACCACCATCCCATTTATACCTTTTCCATACCCTCTCAGCTGCTCCAGTCCAGTGGGAAGTACAGCTGTGTCAGAGACAGGAGTAGAAAAAAAGCAAGAAATCAGCTAGACTATGAATACATTTGGGCATCTGGCACCGTTAACCCACCCCTGCCCCCTTTACACTTTTCCATTGGCACTGTATCCAGAATTTGATCCACGTTGTGGAGACGGCTAGGAGGGACACATTGCAAGCACTATGCGGAGTACCTTGCTCTCCCACGTTCTATCATTTAATTAGAAGATCTTGCTGAGGTGTCTCTCAAGAGCTCAGTGCCTAATTTTAGGAAACTAGAAGGGAAGCAAGATATGTGTTTTAAGCAAATAAAAGTTCCCCCAGCCTCCCCAAACCAGGATAGTTTATGAGCTGTTCAGAGGCTGTAAGCATGTCGCACTGCCCTAGGCACTATTCAAAGCCCGCAGAAACCATGAGTTAGGGGATCAGGTACCCCACAAGACTCTCCACATACACAAGGAGTATGTTGTGCCCCTATTTGTTAACATATGCATGTTTGTTTAAAATAGGGAGGCCTGGACGAGAAAGCTTGTCCCTGAAAATGGCCAGTGTTGCTGTTCTGCTGCAGTTCCAGCAGATGGTGTTGTCTGCCTGATCCTCTGCCATACAGTCTGCTTAGGAGATTGCTGCCCTGACTCTCCCCCCATCTTTCTGACTCCCCCCCAATACTTGCAGATGGCTTAATCATGACTACTGTTCCTCCTCCTCCTCTTCCCCCCCTGCCCACCCCCTCAGTACGTCTGGGATAATGCTGCTAACGTACAGCTAGGCAGTCAAGTGTTACAGCGTAGAGCAGGTAGCCTGGCAACTGAGAGTATAATACTGAACAGATGGTGTTCGTACAGCATGATGGACATCACACACGACAGCCTGAGACAATCCAGGAATTCCCTGGTGATTCAAGGCCCTTTTTACACAAAATGAGCTTGCTCACCATTGCCATGTAGCTTTTGGCTTATTTTCACCCCCCACCCCCAGCACATACTCCACCTCTTATTGACATTGCATCAACAAACTGCTTCCTTATCACTCACTTCACTTACAGCCCAAAGGGCAGGGTACTTGTTGGCAGTGATGGAGGCAGTAGTGGTGGAGACAACATGCAGTGGTGAACATTCAGGGGGCCTGGGTGTGTGTGCTGAAGCGTAGCTATTTTGAACGTGGAAAGGAGGGGAGCGCTTTCCAAACCCTTGTTGCAAGGCATTTGACCGCTCCTCAAGAAAGATAATCTGAGGTTGGTGCGAGTGTGTGTGGACATGTGTGTTTATGGGAGAGAGAAGAAAGAAAGAGTCAGTCTGTGGGTGTGTACACTATGCCTTCCAGGTAACCATCTTCATGGAGAACGTAATGGGTCATTTGTGGGACATTCTGATTAATGCCCGGATTATCAGTCCCGATACCCCTGGGTGTTATTTAGCCCTGGCCATAGCATGGATCTTTTAAGAGAGCACTGAGAGATTTAAAAAGGAGGAGGGAGTAATAGAGATTGTAACCTGCCAGCCCCACATCCCTCACCACACCCTGTTTTCCTAAACAAAGAAACAAACAACTCTTCCCCCTGGTGAGAGCTGCAGGCAGAACTGCAGTGCATCGGTTCTGGCTCCAAATTCGATGTGATACAGAGGGGACTCCTGACACTTCTTCTACAGAGCATGCTGCTATTTACTAATGAGCTCGGGAAGCTGAGACATACCCAGACTGTCAAATTTCCAAACACTGAACAACGCATAATATATGTCTGGGCTCGGGAAGGAAGCGGGGGAAGAGGGAGCAAGCTCTAGGAGCATTTTCAGAAGGGAAAAGAAAAAAAGGAAAGACAATAGTCTTTCCGCTACAAAATTTACTAGGACGTAACAATAGGTTTCTTGGAAAAATCAAAACAATAGTTGCTATTTCTCACAATCCAAGTGAAGGTGCTGTTGTATTTTATTTGGTGGTGCTGAGTTTTTTTTAACCTTTTTATATTAAGCAATTTCCCTACCACCCTCTTCACAGTTTGCACCCGCTGCAGCGGATCCAGGACTAACCTACAAGGCTTTTACAGCATTGACTGTCACACTCTTCATAGCATTATGGATGCTGTATCCAGGTTAACAACTTGAGGGGATCCAGTTAGGAGGGTGTAGTTTAGGATTGGTTTGGGATATTGGCAGCAGCAGACCCAAGTTCAGACTACATGGAAAAAAACAAAGAACCAGGAGTTTGAAATAAAGAGTGCAAGTTGTTAGGTACTAAGATACATTACTGAGAGAAGGCGACAATGGGCATTTTATGAGACGGAAAGACAGACAGAAGTGGCAAGAGAACCACAGGAGGGATTTTACAGTATGGATGTGATAATGCCTTGCGGGCAGTCAGATACTACCAGGATGAAGTAGGCTTTGAATACTAGGCAGATAGAGCAGATATGGGTGATAACTGGATTAGACAGACAGAGAGTCTTCAACTGAAGAAGATTAAGACAGAAAATGTATCAATGACAAAATAGTCTAAAAAACACAGCACTTTCAGATATGTAATTTGCTACCCTGAATAAGGAGGATCTCTGCTATCAACTTTGGCATTTTTACACAGACTATAGAAGGCAACCAACATAACTACTGTACTACAGAAAAAAATCTGCTGTCTCCCTTTGAAGCCTGCTTAGGTACTAGGGCAGAACTACTAAAGGAAAATGGCTAACTGAAGCTGTCTTTAAAATTAATTTATGGGTTTTTTTGTTTATAAAAGCTTCAGGCAATTTACCTCTCTCCTCTACATTCTTCTTAGTTCAAAGGATTTGGAAGATTTTGGAATTCTCTTCTGCACATCCACTTACACAGTCTTCGTCGTGATCATATCTAAGCACCTCATAATCACTCAGACATTTTGTCCCTCCTACAAGGCAGGCAAGTACAATATTCTTCCACGTGGAGAACTGAGGCACAGGACAGATTAAATAATTTCCTTCAAAGCCACAAAGGACTCAGGGCAGCCTTTCTAGACTATCCTCTTAGTATAGCACTGTACCCTTTCCCATGTCTGTGACCACCTTTTTAATGCTGCCACTGACCATTCTGCCCTTTCCATCCTCATTCCTCAGCACTTCCTCTACGACTAGGTGCTAGATGTGCATGTGTTTGCAAAGGAGTCAGTTCCAAGGTGAGAGAAGGATGCAGACCACTGGGGCTGACGTGAGCCATCATTCCTTAAGACCAAAATCCGCAATACAAGGCCCTCAGAGTAGAAACTGTATTACTTCAGTGTCCAGCAAGTGCCTGGCGGACAGGGTTTTCTAACGTAAATAAATCAGTAATAATAAAAATGCTCTTGATCTCTACTGGTGCCTAAGTAACTTAGGGTGCAAGCCCTGTGAGGGGCTAATTGCCCCTGATTAGGATTGCTATCAATGTTTCCTCTTTAGACTCAAACTGTTCTACGGAGCAGCGAAGCAGTTATGTACACAAAGGAACTTACATCATTTTTGGACACTCTATGAAAGGTAACCCAGGGTCAAATTTAGATTCCCCTACCTCCGAATCACTCTGAGTTTTTATAGTACCCATCTGACTGAAAAAAAAGAGAATAATACCAACATCAGCTCATTATCTCCACTTCTGCACAGAACCAGGCCAACAAAAGGGTTAAAATCAGTACTTGAGTATACCCTGGGAAAGGAGAATCAGCCTTTCAGCATCAAGGTCAGGTTTTCAAGGACTTTTTGGAGGAAATAACAAGAAAATACAATTTGTCCATATCTTCACTTTGCGCAGTTATTCCCTGAAGGGCTCTCTGCAGAAATGCAGTTCTCAGATATTTAGGTTGGACTTTTTTTTTCAATGTACATCCTGGTTTAAAAGTTTTCTCCCCATGTACTTCCCTATCCCTCCCAGCCCTTCCTCATGCTGTGTTTTAAAGCTGGTTGAACATTCAAACAGCACTGTAATGGCCAGGGTCGTCTCACCTGCATGGTGGAGCACAGCAGCTGCTATAGCTTGCTGAGCAGCCTGTGTCAGTAAAATGCAGCACACTAATGATCCTTCAGCTGCTCTATGAATTGAGCCCTTTTACCCACCCTATCTGCAAGCTACCTCTTTCTTTGCTTGGAAAAAAAAAAAGAGTCAGCTGTCTTTGGCAAAGCTGATTGTAAAGGCTTTTTCCTACCACTGCACCTCCCAGCCCCTCAGTTTTGATGAAGTCATCAATCTAAAGATTGCATAACTGATGCACAGGCCTATCTTGTGTTATACTGGGAGATGGGCCAACTGCTTCCATTTATAGACAAAAGAGATGCCATGCTGCTGAATGGAGCCCTTTGCTCCAGCCAGGACAAGGGAAAAGAAAGGGAGGGAAAAAAAAATTAGGAACCAGACGGCAGGCTGTGAAGTGACATCACTAGGAGCTTCCTCCACCATTCCTCAGTGCACAGCTGCCTTCTGCAACTGCAGTCAGAGACCAGACTGAACATACTTCAGAAGGACACTTGCAGAGAGTTACTATCCTGGCTGTCCCAGATAGCTCCCCTCCACCATAGGCACATGCCTCCCTGGACCAAATCTATCCCTGGTGGAACACAGCTGAAGTTACTCAGTTCCACAATCAAGGCAATTCTGTATCTTTAAAAGTGGAAGAATGGTTTGAAATAAATCCCGCCAACCAGCTACAATCCATAGTCCTCTTCTACATACAGCACATACGTAGATCTGAGGACTATCGTGAAGGGGTTATTTCCAATGTGGTTTGTTTAGCCATTTTGATGTAGAAGAGGTGTTTTTTTTCTGTGGAAGCTCCCCATTTCTGTTTTCTATTGATATTTACCAGTTCAAATAAAATAAGCTCAGGACTGATTTATCAGATCAACACAGTCCCTGTGTGTCTGGAATATTTTTGGCTGCTTTCTATCCCTGTTAGCCAAAGTCCCTGTTCTCTGTCCAAAATAATGGTGAAATACCCAGTGATATTAGCAGAAGCATGGCATGGACACACTCCTGAAATAACAGAAAGAGGTACAGCCCAAGTAAAAAGGGCACTGGACAAGTGGAAAATGTATTCCAGTGTCTGGGACTGGGGCACTGAATCCTCAAGCAACACCCTGTCACTAGTTAGTCTGCCTACACTGCTGCTGTTAGGCTGAGAGCAGCCGTAACATGTCAGCTGCACGCTTCTTAGAGCTACGCTTTGTGCAGTGTGCATTCATCCACTGGCCATGGACCTAACTCACACACCACTCTCTTCACAGGCAACTCATGGGGGGGGATATGCCCCCTCCCCGATTGGCTACTGCTGCCAGTGCTGCCAGATTCTACCGGCAGTTGCTGATCACCACTCTCCCCCCCAGCGTCTGCGGGCAGTTGTCACTTGCTGCTGCCGCTGCCTTCTGCAGGCAGTTGCCAATTGCTGCTCACAGCCCCCCTCCCCTCCACCACCACTGCCCACAAATTGTGCCCTCACCCCAGTCTCGGGAGGCACCAGTCATACATGACTCTCTTCCATGCTCTCCTGCAGAGATCTGGAGAAGCAGTAGCATGGGTAGGACCACAGAGATCCCCAGTACAGACAGATAAGTTAGAGGCCTTTGAGTCAGCGTGGTCATAACCCTATGACTATTGTTACAGATATGTCACAGAGATCCAGGGCATTATGATTATGGGGCAGCTTGTGCTCCTTCCCTGGTGCTAAGGAGGGATTATGCAAGCATGTATGGAGGGGGCACACACATGGTCCCACTGGAAGAACTGGAAGAAATTCTGAAAGAAGTGCTATGTGAAATTCTCTCCATTAGCTCAGCCTGTTTGGGGGTTTTCCCAAAGAACAGTACCATCCAACTTCAGATTTTCTGCACCCACTATCTCCATGGAATTTTTATAGAGAAGGTAGGGGCTACCGTGAACTAACTTCCCATGCAGATGATTTTTTAGTGCAGCAGTCACCAACATTTTCCGGCAGCGGGCCTGAAAGACCCAGCATGGATTTAAGATGGGCCAGTGCTAGGATATGGCTGCTCCTACTTTCATATGCCACCAAAGCCCATGGGCTGTAGGTTGCTGACCTGTTTTAATGTGTACACAGAGCACTCTGTGTAGCATGATTTATTCTGCTTTCATAGTGCACAACAGGTACTGCGCTGTAAATGCACCCCATTGCTTGCTGCAAACTGATGCTGCTGAGCAAACAAGCCCTACTTGTTTGCAAACAAACACCCTGAAACCAGAAGCTCAGACTACTGCATGCTGAATCCCTACTGTCACTTTTAAACTTGGAAGCACATAAATGTTAACATACAATTTTAAAAGGAAGGTTCCTTCTGAAAAGCAAATATCAATCTACAGAATAGCTTTGCCGTTGAGATCCCACACTGCATACCCTCCATGCTGTACTTTAACAAAGGCACAAAAGGGCAAACAAAGGTTACAACAATGCCCAGTGCTGCTGTATAATACCCACACACCCCAGCAACCTCTGCTCTTCTATGTCCTGACAGTTACTGCCAGGGCACAGTCATGTACATTGACTGTGAGAAGGCCGTGCTGACAGTAGCTCAGAGTTCAGTTACGCAAGTAAGAACAGTGCCAAGCCATTTTTCATTTGCCTTAACCATTCCAACCAAAGACTTTAAACACGTGTTGGACCAGATAAAGCTGCCTAAATGCAACAAGGTATCAGGGCAGTCTACAAAATCTTCCAGAACTCATATTAATTTTGGCTCCCAGGAACAAAGATCAGGGTCAGATTTTCAGAAGTGCTCAGTTTTTACACTTACAGACAGATTTTTACAAGAGTCCAGCACTCACCAGGCTGAACTCTTGTGGAAAACTGGCCAATTGCTTTGTAGCTAAACAGTAGCTGAACTCTAGTCAAAATCTGGGCCTTCCTAGGCCTATAATGGGAATTTACACTTGTCAAAAAATTAAGATTGCTGAGAGTGGGTGGCCTTAGGAACAGGACAAACTGCAAAGGTATCCATGTGACTCATATCTTATGCCTTTTTCCTTTCTGTTGTGGAATTGGCATGCTCTTTCTATGCATCATTGTGTTCTTCCGACCAGAGCTCAAAGCAGTGGAAAAAAATTGGTTTAACATAAAAAGAACAAACAGTGAACAACCCCACTAGCTCCACATAGATGCCAACAGTGGGAAGGCAAAGGATGCAGAAAAACCTGCTCTTTGGACTAGTCAGGATCAAAACGTCCTCGAACACCATGTGCTTGATCCTGCCCCTCTGAAGTCAGTGGGAGTAGAACTCATCTCCTTTGGCCACCCCACCACTGACGGCACCCAAATGAAGTTAGTTATGTCCCTCTTGCTCCACTCCAGGCAACAGAAATTGAGGCAGAGTACATCCTGAAACAGATCAAAGGGACTCCTTTAACTAGAATGCGTTTTAATACAGCCAGCTGCAATTATACAGCCAGATACAAGGCATGTAGGTTGAAACTACAGAACAGAGGGCTGTAACCTGGACAGCAATGACTCTGAATAGGACTTAGGACAGTGGTTCCCAAACCGTGAGTCCTGACCCCAAATGGGGTTACAGCATCAGCAGATGGAGTTGCGAGGCTGCAGCTGAGCCAGACCAGCTCCACGCAGGACCCGCCTGCGTGGCCCAGTGGGCAGGACCCAGTACAGGAGGGAGTGCTGCACAGCTGTGGTCGCCAAGGTTAGGCATGGCAGCGACGCCGAGTTGTGCCTCCTCTGCCAGGCAGGCAGGGTGAGCTCAGTTTGGTGGCCAGGACAGTATGGCTCTCCCTCCCATACTGGATCCTGCTCACTGGGCTGCAGAGCCCCCAGGCGGAGGGCAGCGGGGCAAGGAGCCTTGAGCCAGCAGTGGGCAGCTGGCATCCTTTCCACCACCATGGGCTCCGTCTTGGCTGTGCTGCCTGCTGGGGGTGCCAGGGTCTTTGCTCCACTCCACCGCAGCTGTCACTTCTCATCGGCAGCAGCTGGGACTTAGGCACTGCCGTTGGCAGGGGGAATGGGGGATGCAGGCTGTGGTCCTGGGGACACCTAATGGGTAGGGGGTTGTGGGTTGAGAGTGAGTAAGGCCAGGGGGCCATAGGTCAGGAGTGAGGGGCAGCTAGGAGGGTGGGGGGCTGCAGGTTGGGTGTGAGAGGCCATGCTGAGGAAATAGGGTCATACTGAAGAAATAGGGTCATGCTAAGGAGAAGTTTGGGAAGCACTGGCTTAGGATGATGAAGACAAGCAACTCAAAACAAGTTCTTAGTGCACTGTGCTGTTTAGAAGGGCTCATGCAAACCTTAAGGTATAAATGGGGGTGATGGGAAGGGGCAAGGAGGCAACTTTTCTCCTGTATACAGTGTTGTTGAGGACAAATACTTGGATACAGCATACAGGTCTGGCCTCCACATTTTGGAAAATGAGAAAAAAAATGTAGGAAAGAGCCACAAAAATGAATCAAGGGAGAAAATACTTTATAGCAAGAGACTGTAAGAACTCAGCCCCTTTAGTTCATCACAAAGACGGCAGAGAGGTGGTATGGCTGGATGATTTAACGGTTCCTTCTGGCCTAAACTCTATGAACCTCTGACCTGCCCTACCTCAGAAATCCAGGAGGCAATGGGCTCTTGTCAGACGATTAGCCTCTCACTGGATTAGTTCACTTCTGCACAGTCATGTACCTTGTGTTTGTGGCTTTATAGCCACTGATTAGTTGTCTGTTATGACACACAAGGTGACAGCTGTATCTATTTAGAAGGAAGTGTCTTTAAGTTATTTTTAAACTATAATATTAACACACACACAAATATTTGTCTCATTAAAAGTGACTCTGTTATAGTTATGTCAATGGATGCTCCTGTTTTTTCCCACGAAACATCCCTATCAGTTGCTTTATGTCAGTGCTTACTATGCAGGTCAGGGATCTTAATCCACACCCCACTTCTTCAAATGGAGGCAGCCCCAAGCAAGGCCCTGGTAAGTGGAGTGGCACCACACAGCCAAGTGGGGAATGGGAAGGAGATTATAAATCCACTGATTGAAGACTTTCTGGCCCTGAACGAGCCAGCATAAAGCATGGACAGACAAGATATGCTGCTCCACAGCACTGAATCCACCAAAAGGTTCTGTGAAGTGCACTGTTTCATCTATTTGTTCTGCCATCTAATCTAAGGGAAGGGCTACAAATCTCTCCTTGTCCGTCTGTCTCTGCCTCTGGGCCCCTGGTTGCTATGATCTTTCCTATAGTATCTCAGGGAACAAGATCCTCTGACGTTTGACACTGGACCTCTCCATGCAACCAATTTGTTTTCCTTTCACCTCCCTTCCCCTGCACCTCTCCCCCCCATGTCTTTGTTACAGTTTATTCTTTCTGTGGAACAAATAGTATTTGTCAGACTATGATTTTGGTGTATTTATTTATCTATTAAAGGAGTAATTTCTTTATTTCCTTTGACAAGGCTTCTAAATAAGAAAGGGTTTTCCTGGCTACCCTCTAAGAGTTAAAGAGTGTCAGAAGTTCATCTCAAGGAATGCAAGGCCAAACAGCTCCTAATTTTACTTCATGTACTGCCGAGTCAGAAGCAGTGCTTTCAAATGCTATTCTTGTTTGTCCGTGTTACAAGACTGACTTCTGCATCAGCACAGCATTTAAAATCCACAAATCTTAAGCGATGCCTGTAGGTTTGGAAATGCAGCATTTTAAGGGAACACTCTCAGGAGAAAATCACATAGTAAAATAAGTTTCCTCTTTTATACTGCATACATCTTTGATGATTACAAGCAACCAAAAATTCCTGTTGCCAGCAAATCAGCCAATTTCACTTTATTTCTACCAGTTTCTAATTAGTTTCCCTTGCTGCTCCCAGCCACAAAGCACATTGCTAAAATGTTTGGGGTTGTAAATACTACTGGGGGAGTTGGTGGTCAGTTAGCATACAATTAAACATTTTTGTCTTTGGATTTTTACACCATTTATTTAAACTGAAACTGCTGTTCCAAGTACATCTTTTAAAAAAACCAAGGGTTCTAATTTTTTTGTATGTCTTTTAAAAGCAGGGAGAGGATTTCTTAAATAGATGTGCAGTGAAATATTAACATACACATTAGCAATTTTTAAGAGAGATGAGCTGTAGTTCAAATACTGCCCAATAGGAACTGGCTGCTACCTGATTTTTGTTCTGCTGGCTTGGCTAACTGGGGTTGGAGGTATCAGAGAAGTCTTAGACCAGGGACGGGCAATTATTTTGGGCAGAGGGCCATTTACTGAATTTTGGCATGCCATCAATGGCCACATGACAGGCAGCCAGGGGCAGATAAATTTTCTACATGTTTAGGGGCCCTGCAGGCCAGATAGAATGGCCTCGCAAGCCGTATCTGGCCTGCGGGACACTTTTTTCCCACCCTTGTCTTAGACCGATCCTTGTCTGGTATTTCTGGCAGAAATACCATGAGCTGAATAGGTTTAGACTCTGAGCTATCATGTGCACACACACATACCCTTTCTTCTGGTCCAGTGATTTGTGGTCCTTTCCCATTGATATTGAAGAATGATTGCGGTGTAGTCAGAGGGAGCTTGTCATACTGCCATTTTGTGAATCAATCAAATTCTTTGGTCCACAGTGCTCTCTATTCAGTAGCATACAGAGAAACAAAATTCTAATGAAATATAGCTATGATTTTTAAAAGGGAATTACAAGAAGCTATACTAGGGATTAATTTGGTCTCTTACCTACGACCACCACTTGATTTTCTCTTAGAGGCATAGACATGTTAACCTCAGCTGCTACTTACTGCAGAAGGTTGAAAGGAGCAATAGCATTCTGAAGGAACAAATTCCAGTTACGCTGGCTTAACACTTCAACCAGATCATGAATCCTATAATTACTACTACACACAGTGATTACCACAGGACATACCATCATGGTGTTTCATGGTACAACTTACCACACAACAAAAGACAGTAATGATCTTCAAGAAGAGAAACTGTGTTGAACAGAGCTATGCTTCTCTATACCCGTGGAGAATTTGGGCCCACTCACTCTAAACTCCCAAGCAGCTAAGAAGTAGGTTGGCATTTGGGAAGCAGAGCGCAGTAACAAGTCACTTAAGGAGAACAGGCTCCTAACATGGGTGCCAGCCAGTATTTCCACTAATAGAGTTTTAATATTGGTAAGTGTCACCCTCCAAGTCAGGGCCAACCAGCCCATCTTCAATTAGGGAGAGGCAGGCTTGTGAGGAGTAGGAATAACCAGCTTCAGAGAGCTGGGAACGAGAAGCAGGAAAAAGTAAAATGAAAGCTGGACAATAGCTTAAATATATACATCTACACAACCAGTGTAAAGGGGGAATGGACAAAAAATAAAGACACAATAAAAAGAGAATGCTATAAATACGTTAATGGGGGCAGCCTAGAAGGACCATTGGCTACATGGAAGAGATGCTTCATTGGAACTGTATCATTACTGTCACTGTCTGTCGCCTGGAAAATGACCCAACCAAGGCATGTGAGGCCAATCAATCTAATTGTCTCAGCCTTAGGACATTATCTACTGCAGAATTCCTTGAGCTGTGATGAGTTGGCATATAACTCACTGGGTCAGTCTGCAACAAAAAGCTTCAGACCCAGCTTCAATGCTGTGGCAGACACATGGTCCATGACTTGCATTGCCCTCACTCCTGAAGCCTATCCCACTTTTCCTGCAGGTTGGCACTGGTATTGCTGCTCTTTGGTCCCTGGGTCCAATCCCTATCTGCTGCCAGATTCCCAGCAATTACACGGCATCCAGCTCTAAACAAGGTGGCATTTCTCTAGGTCTGCAAAATGCTTTTTCCAGCTGGTCTGCCTTTCATTAACTGTATTTCAGTCCCTTGCTTAGGCCTGTGCTTAATGCCCGCGGTGCAACATGGCCAACCCACTGCCCATGGCAACTGGCCACCACTGTTTGATCCATGTTGATTACTGCAACACCTTAGTGTTGGATACTTGGTCAAACCTGACCATCATGAAGGAATGCAAGAAGCACCAGTGGATTTTCTCCAGCTTCTGGCTGCTGGAGCTATGTTGTGGCTATGACTATGCAGGCACTTCCATTCTAAGCGCTCACTTCTGCATAACATTATCACCTTCTATTCCCACCAGATTCACTGTAAGCTGAGAGCATGCGACACTTCTCAGGACTGGGATCTAATGTTTTCCTTTAGAGTTTTCATGCAGGGTTATAGCCTAAAGGGGCATTTTTATTCTTGTTGAAAGTTAGTTAAGTTCCCCTCTTTTGTTTTGTGTTTTTTTCTTAAATTCGCTGAGCATCACTAAGGTATTTCTCATACTTACGGACATTTTTCAGATGCTTTCTGAGCTGTGATAAATGAAATCCCTTTCATTTTAGAAATTCAAACTTGGCACTTACGCTAATCCTCAGCAAGGAATGTGCAGCTTGCCAAATCTGAAAGAATTCTGGCTGAGAAATAACACTAGGCCATATGCTCCTTTTCCTGCACTTGGAAGGATCTTACCTCAGAACGCCAGCGAGAAGCTGCAATGGCACCAAACAGCCTCGAAGGGGCCGAAGATTCACAGGAAATTCCAGAGCAAAGACAGTTGATCTTAGGATAGTCACATGAAGTGGCTGCCCCAAGGGGTTCCCCTCCGGCACCTTTGCCTTTGGCTCTATCCCTGGCTGCTGTCCTGATCTGAACACACTGATGGGGTCGGAGAGGGCATATGCCAAGTTAACGATGCTCAGAGCAGAGCTGCATTACCTTTGTCAGTATTTCTTGGCACAACCTACACTGCTTTGTCAAGGGAACGTGCCTCATAGCATGGCTGTTCCTTTGCCTCCTCTCCCCTTTCTGTCAGACCATGCCTCTATGTGACACAGAGCACACGCTGCAAGCGGTTGGCAGGAGCAATCCTCCTCTCTCAGGATTTCAGCCTTTCTGTTCTGATCCACATTGCATAACACAGCAAGGCAGAGTAACCATTACAAAAAAAGGAAGATAAAGCCACACAGACCTGCAAACACATCACTTTCCTTAAAGATTCAAGCTCAGACTGAACACGACTAATTAACAATGAACACATCAAAACAAACATGCTTGTGTTTATTACAAGTGATTACCTGTTCAAATTAATATACAAACTCCTTGCCCTGCATGCTCCTTTCCATCATAGCCCTTCTTCACCCTCAGAAAAATTCCCCTCTCTTTAAGTCGGAAGCTCCACTTATCTCATGCCAAAGCAACCTCTTCACTGCTGTTTTGCCAGCCAAAGTCCCAGAATGCAACAGCTGCTTCTCAGACCTCTTTCACAGGGGGTGGGCCACTGGACTGGATATGAACTGACCCAGCAGCAAACCCCCTGGGCCAAGAGTGGCCATTCTATGGTGTGTGTGCCACAAATGGCACAGGTAGGCACATAGCAGATCAGGGAGAGGGCAGGGAGCAGAAAGCAGAGCAGCAGATCAGACTGGGGAAGGGGATCAGAGTGGCAGTCTGGGGGGGTGGAGGGCTTAACGTGTGGCATACCTGCCAAAAAAGCTTGGACTCACTGCCTGGCCAATCCTCAAGGCTACCTACTACTATGTTATTTAGAGCTGATGCAGAGAACCTACTTATGGTGAACAGATGGTGTTGAGTCTCTACTGGATGTGCAATGGCTACTCTGCCTGTGCCTCCTTCTCGCAGATGTCTAATGTGGGGTTTACATATTGAAGATTTGAGCATCTGGGAAAATACTAAGGTAACTTGGAACCTGCCCAGGTCAGATGCAGTCCCTGGCTGTGTATCAAAGACAACCATCTCCCAAACTCCTGTTTATAAACTTATGCTACTCCATCTTAAAAGTAGCCAGGCTTTGTGCTCCAAGCACTCCTCTTGAAAGTCTGTTCTGGAACCCCATGTCTTCCCAACTAACTAATAATTTCTCACATGGCATCACAAATGATTTACTGAAGTCCATATTATCATATATTCTTTGTCTAGAAAAATCAGTAATTTAATCAATGATCTACACTTAGCAAACCTGCATTGCATTTTATTTCAGAACCCATTCACCTCTGTGTCTTGAATTGTCCTTCCCTTCAAAACGTGTTCTAAAGCCTTGTGCATTATAGAGGCCAATTGAACAGGCCTGCAGTTCCCTGAATCACTTTATTCCCTTTTCTTACATATAGGTATAATGTTAACTGTGTTCCACTCTTCCAGCACCACCCACGGCATAACAAATATAGTAAAAGTGGTTACTAAACCCGACATTTTCTTTAGCATTCTTGGATGACAACTATCCAGTTCCCCTACTTTGAACACATTGGCTAGGCATAGAAATTACACATAAACTGGTATAAGTGATTGGAAACTGGTTCAAGTCTGTAACACAACAGAAGTTCAGTGCACATAAACCACTTTCAAAATGTCTGAAACTGGTTTAAGATCAACTTGGATGGATGTAGTATCAGACTTGATTAGATTAAATCGGTTTATTGAACTTCTGTCACTGATCCCCTCCAGATTCAAGTTAACTCACAGTTCCCTAGCATCCCTGGATATTTTACACCTCCCCTGTAAACCCCACTTTGGAGTGTGTGGGCTAGCCTTGACCCAAGCTGTCTGCTCTCTAGCAGACTGTCCCTCAGTTTCTGGCCTAGGCCACTGCAGGCATATGGCTGCATTTCTGGAATCAAAAGCGAGTGTCTGTTCACTTGCTTATCACTTCAATCTGTGCATTTTAGACGAATCTGTGAAGATTGAATCGATTTAGCCACAGACTTTTTGACTGTGCTACTTGAGTTTTACTTCTGCCTCAGATACAATCATCTTCATTTCTATACATCATTCTCACTATCTGTGCTTTGTTGCCATGTTCACCATCACTGTCTGTACTAAAAACTTAGGCAAAGCATTCATTTATGTTTTTGATTTAGGCTGTATCTAGATTATTTGTAATCTCTATCCATTCTCACTGCACAGCAGCCCCACTTCTTTCCTTGTTCTCTTTTTATCTGTATGGTTAAAGAGTTTTTTGCCTCCTTTGTTATGCCTCATACAGAGGATGTTTGGAAATTTTATCTTTATCCCAGTGGCTTTTAACCAATATGACATAGCATTTTTTGCTGATCAGTTCCTTCTTGCACTCGTTACAAGCTTTATGCTTATTCCTAATATCTTTTCTGAGATGGTTATTCATCAGAGCTGTAGTCCTGCCCTACAGGTCTTCTCCTGTTTCATGGAATAGGAATTCCAGATGGCTTTTACAACTCCTCCATGAAAAACTGTCCCTCAGTTCTGCCATTTTCCTAGCTAAACAACTCAATATCTCCAACATAATTGAACCCCACATCTTCAATCCCAGCTGCTGCTCTTTTGCTACCTTTGACTCACTCCTCAAACCCTCCTTTCTTTCTATCCCTGTATTTTTCCATACATGGAATCTCACTGATTTCTTCCAAGACTCAAATTGACATAAAATAACAAAACTTTCCCCTCCTTTGGCCTATCTTTCCCCTCCTACAATTCTTCCCTCCCTCCACCTATCAAAGAGGCAGAAGATTAGCATTTACTACACTCCTCAAAAGCCTCCACTTGCCCCATCCTGTCTCCCAGGTTCTTCACATGCATTCCTCCCTCTTCTCCTTTACTTCTCCCTCTCCTATGACTCTTCCATCTCACAAAACAAAGGTATTTTACTTTCTCCTACCTCAAACCACAGTCTTTGGCCTTGATTGTTTCTCCAAGTACTGCCTTCTCCTTTTCTTCTTCAAGCTCACTGAATATGTTATCTACAATATTAAGACTTCCTCTTCTCCAATTCCATCCTAGCCCTTTTTCAAAATGACTCCCCACTCTTACATACTTCTGAAACTGTTTGAAGTTCCCAATAACCTCTTCCTAGCTGCACCTCAGAATCATCTTAAAGGCAGACTGAAAGCTTTTGGGGCTGGGCATCATGTCTACAATCTTTGTATATCACAAAAGACTCCTAGCCCATACTATTAATATGAATGATATTATATACATAATTGTATGCAGGCATAAAAAACCCACTACCACTACTAATATTAATACATTTATATGCCATTCATGTGAGAACACTGAAGCTGCTTCAACTTTTCTTTGTATAAAGAATGTGATTAAGAAGGTGATTTTATATGCATAAAGTCAGGAAATGCAAAGTTATGGTTCCCACGGCAATTGTAACTCAGACTCATATAAGGCACAAAGGTTATCACCATATACAATAATCAAAGATGCTGAACTCATGCAAAGTGACCAAGCGACTGTCATTCAGAAATCATAACTCTGAACTTCCTAACTCTTTGCAGGTAAAATTTCAAACATTCATGGTGTTTTTAGCATTTAATTCTAGATATCAAAGTCAAACACCCTCCAAATAGAAAAGGAAATGATGTTATATAGCAAAGACCCAGTCCTAGCAGGAGCTCATAGCCCTCATCACAGAAAGACTGCTAATGGCAACAAGAAATATTTACGTTACCTTATGAGCTCTGGGAGCTGTCAAAAGAGGGGGGAGTCTGCTGATCAGAGAAATCTTACAAGACATCAATATGTCAGAACAAGTGAAAAGACTTGACACAGAGGGGTACATTTTTGTTGAGCAATTTGCATTAGCACTTCTGAACAAATTCCATATTTCACATGCACTTCACAAACCAAAAGCAGCAGTGCTAATTGGTGCAGTTGCCACTCAACTGTGGCACTTTCTTTGAGTTCTCCCTAATATGAATGAGGAATATTGAGTTTTCAGAAATGCAATAATTATTGCATTCTTCCCCCTGCCCTTTCCATCTATATCATTTCGTTATTGCTACACCTTAAAAACACCCTTCAGTAGAAAAATGCAAACCTCAGAAAAGTTCAGTTGACACTGATGGCAAAGAATAACAACACTTGTGTTAAGATGGAGCAACTGCTAGCCTCATGAAGACAGTGAATTTGATTGTGCCAATAGTGCCAATAGTGTGTTAAATGCTTCTCTGAAAAAACAGCAGTGAATGGCATAGTGCTGGGTGAGCTGTAAGAATTCTAGGTGTTGATCTGTGATTGTTCTTTGCACTATCTAAAATGTTGACAGACATGACAGAATGTCTCTGCCTCTTCTTAGGTGGCATTAGAAGCTCTTTAACTTAACGCAGGAAAGATCTCTCATCCATCATTCTTTACCCTTCATAAAATCAAGTCTCCTGAGAAAAGGAGAGATCTCCCGTATTACAGCTTTCTATTACCATGACTTAAAATGCTCAGGCAGCTGCCACTGCTTTTTCCACTGAAGGCAAAATTTGGCTTATCCCTAGTAAAGGGCCATTATTTCTCCTTTGTATAAAATCTGCACTGTTATTTTTAAGCCATCTTTCTTCTCCATTTCTAAAGTATGGGACCTGGTAAAATAAATATGATAGGTAGTGCACGTGATCCCGTGTCAGCTATGCAATCCTCAAATTCACTTCTTGCTAATTGATGCAAACTCTATTACCATTTCATAACTACAACAAAACAGACAAGTTATGCAAGATTGCACCACTAGCTAACCTGTATTTAGCTCATACTTAAATGCCAGCAGAAGAGATTTGACATGAGTTAAAACTAGAGATTAACTGAAGAAAAACCCCAGTCCTGGACAGGTGGTAAAATTCAAAGTCAGTTCTAAATGTCCTGGCTTGTGTGCCTCTTTATACATCTCAATGTCTGTCTATAATATGCACCTGTAATGTATTTCCACCTCCAATTCTGTAACTTGAAGAACCCACCCAGTTTCACTCCTCTCCTTCCACTTCCAAAGCTTATGATTTAATTCTGCTCTGACTGGGCCTGTCTACACATTAAATTAAGGAGCTTTAGGTAAGGCACACTAAATCTAGAACCTCCATTGTGAGATACTACAAAAATGTGTGTTAGCATATTTTAAGTGCATTAGCTAAAGAGCACAGTTTTTGTGATGCTTTAATGTGCATTAAATTAGGCTAATGCACATTAAAGTGCGTGTGTAGATGCAGCTACTGAAATCAACGGTTGCAGGAGCACCTCTCAATTGTTCCTCCATCATTCTGAAGGAGGTAGCCCAGATGCAGCTCCATGTAGCTCCCAACTATTTTGGGTTCCTGGTGTAATTAGAAGTGGTGCTTACAAGTTGCAACACTGTCCCGATGCTCCCAGGCTGCTGCCAAATGAATAGCTAAGTTTGAGTGTCCGATATGGATCACACCAAGCTGTGTGTTATGCTGTCACAAGACTGCTGGGCAAGTTCATGTGACTAAAATTCTTAGGCCATTGACAGGTCTCAGATTTCCTTCCGCCAGACCCCTGGCTGTCCTCATAGTTGAACACTTGTTACATTCTAATGACTAAATCCTGATCTGGGTCCAATTTATTTTGAGTATCACTCTAGTCTTCTCCTTGTTTGGAAGTTGGTGCCATATATATTGCTTTAATATATCTCATTATCTTCTTATATTCCCCCATCTCTCTCTCTCCATTGTCTGTCTTTTGTCTTATGCCTAGATTAGAAACACTCTGTAGGGACTGTCTCATTGTTCTGCTTTTGTGTAGTGTCTAGACCAGTGGGATCCTGGTCCATCTGTCACTAGGGCTCCTAGGCACTATGGCAACAGAGGTGGCACATAGGGGGTGCAAAAGGGTGCATGTACACCCTCTGAGACTGCTGGTACAACCCCTGTCAGCCAGTGTTCCCAGACACAGGGGCAGGCCAGAGTGCTGGTGCCTTCCCTGAGAGCACCAGCAGGGAGTGGGGGCTCACCTTGAAGTGCCAGTGCTCTCCCCCAGTGGCACACCTAGAAGTGCCACTTGAGGGTTGGTGGGATCTGCTGCAGAGGGACTCCTTCCCCCTGGTCAGTGGGATCAGCTGTGGGGGGATGCTCCCCCTCAAAAGATGACTGGCCCTTGGCGGGGGAGGGGGGCAAGTGCCCCCCCGACCCAAGAGACACCATGAGACACCATGTATGACAATATAATAAATAATGAACTATTCTGTTTTCTTTATGAATGAGTCTAAAGTAGCCCTTAGCATCCCAAGGAAGTGACTGTCAACCAGGGACCTGTGGCACTCAGTTCAGTGGCACCCAGCCCCTGTATCAGAAGATAAGTGATCATTTCTCTTCCTGCCCAGTGCCAAGCACTCCAGTATTCCACAAACAAGCAGCGCCTGTGGTTGCTCTTCAGTCCCCAACAGCCCCCAAACTGGTCCCTACATTCCCAACAGTGTGCTGTGCCACATTTACATGGACAGGCAGGTAGGTGGATGGACATGGAGCCACAGGGCTGCACTTTTCAGTTTGGCTCCACTCCGCCACTCCTCCAAAACTCCTAGACCTGGCAGTGGGGGCTGCAGGTGCATACAACTGCAATTGCCAGCATTCGAGTCCCCAGAGAAGCAGCACTTGCTCCTTCAGGTACAGACTGGGAGCAGGAAGGGGGCAGATGACGGAAAAAGCATGGCACAGTGAGGTGAGGTCTTGCTCTTGCTGCCCTCACCTGGCACCAGGTAGATTTTAGTTTTCAGCCAGGGTCTGCTAAATTCCAAAAAGTTAAGGAAGGGGGCTGAAATAATTGAGAACCTCTGCCCTGATATTTTATATTCTAAGCAATGATCCATTGGTTTTATAGTTTGTAGAGTTATATATAGCTTGCTCAGCTTTAGACCTGAAGCTGGGCATGACTTCAAGCAGCAGCTGTGGACTGAAACTGAGCTTGAATATACTTACTAATTTGGAGGTATAGAGTTGAGTGAATAATGAAATCCCCTCAGGATATGGCTTCCTCCTCCCTGTTCCGATACCTCCCCCCTCTTCAAATACATCCAAATATTTGTGAGAGAGGTGCATGCCATGCAAACTAATCTTAAGCCAACCTATCAATTCACAGAACGTGTAGGATGGCCATCATTTTTATTTCTGATGAGTCTAGCCACCTGATGGCTTTGGGCACCTCATATTGCCTTTTTCTTAATGTGCTTTAGTTTTTAGATGCAGCTTCTCACCTGTTTAAACATCATTCATTAGAAGATACCTAACAGCTAAGTATGGCTCTGTGTAGATATACTGTTATTACCTGCCGAGTTCATGTGATGCACACCTGCGGCTTTTTGGCAATGCACCTAGTTGAAGTGTATGAGACTTCTAGTTTCAAAGCCACTCTTATATCTTTGTTCTCTAATGAATGCTTCATTTGTTTAGCTTTTTTTCTTTATGTTCTACTGTGATTCTGTCATTAGCATCTCTAAAATGTTTTTCCACAAAAATCACCCTCAATACAAGGCAAAGTTGTGATCATACCAGGAGGTACATAAATGGATCACAGCCCTTGCTTAAGATAAATTTATCAAGTCTTAATCTGTTTCAGCAACATTGTTGCTTCACATCTTAAGCAAGGACATAATCACCTGAAAATCAAGTTGAGTGATATTCCTGTATAATTTAGTTAGCAAGATATTCTCACAATATTTCAAACAAAGAATGCATTACTTTTTAAGGGGATAGTGGTCATATTTTCAGTGTACCTGTAAAAAATGCATCTAAACAGTTCTGAGTGATTAATTCCTGTGCAGATAAAGCTGTATTTTTGCATTTTAAATTCCTGTGTATACACAGTTGCTTGCCTACACACACAAATACATTTTTGGAGTGTGTAAAACAGGATGCTCCTGCAAAGTTTTCAGATACAGTTGAGAAAGACTGTTGAAAAAAGGTCTTTGTTTGGATTTCATGGAATTCTGAGCAGGTGAACCAAAACCTGTTTTTCTAAATACAGTCACACACACAACTATACATGAATGAAACACAAATTTCAACTGAACTTAAACAACGACAAAAAATGTGCATTATATTATATTAACCATCACCATTTCTTTCATTGCCCTTCCAAACCCATTGCATCCTACTGCATGTTTCACCAATGGGAATCAAATAGCTGGGCCAGATGTAGGGAGACCAAGAAGATTGACAACTACTCCTCTTTGGCCAGCCATTTCTCTTTATATGGAATTCAGAACCCTCATATGTACCATGTGATGGCAAATTCAGTGGGCCAAGTTTTTTTTTTTAAATTTAATTCCAAGAGCCAAATCATTTCTGAATTCTACCGAGCAAAGCCCAATAGTCAAGCTCCAAATTTTGACTGAGCAGAGCTCAATCATTCAAATCTGTGTAGCTCTGCCACCAGGCAAGTATTCTCCTTCCTAGACCCATCAATGTGGGATTTCAGATATTCCTCATATCCATGGGTCAACTTTGCCAATGCTCCAATTAGTTCAACTTGTAGAGTTGTCAAACCTCTTCCCTGAGATCAATTTGACTGATCCCAAGAGAGAACGGACAGCAAGGTCATGATCCAAAGGTTTCATAAGTAAGAAGACAGCCTAGGAAGGAAGAGAAATATGGCCTAAATGTTAGAGATGCCATGACTTCTGGGTTCTAGTCAAGGCTCCTTGGACATGTAAGCCAACTTAACACTGATGACTATGGGCATTTTTACATGTGTAAGTGTCACTGTGCCAATCACTTTGAAAAGCACCTGGGGCTGTGATGCCTGCAGTTGTATAAGTTGCAAAATGTGCATCAGCACAAAGAAAATGGCTGTGGTGCGCTTTTGAACTAAAACACCTTGGAGGTGCTTTAGGTTAAAAGCGCACTGCCACCATTTTCTCTGCACTGACGTGCATTTCATCATTTATACAATTGCAAATGACACAGCATGGTGTGTGTCAGGTCCCATGTGGAGCAGACTCGATTAATCGAGTCTGCACTGAAGCGGTAGATCTCTGGTGTGTCTGAGACCTAAAAGGTATAAATGCCCAATGTGCCAGCATCTGCACAACTCTTCACTTACTAATTGATAAGAGAATTAGTACCAGTAAAGAGCTTTGAGATCTTCCAGTGACAGGGCTATGTAGCCTGATTCTTATCTTGTGTGGTGACAAGTAATCTCCAGTACAAGTGCAATCAGTTCAGCGTTTTGCAGCATTTTGCAGGTGCTCAGTGTTAACAAGCCCAAGACGCTTAGTATCTAGTCATCTTCAGCCTAATTGTATTACTAGTAATAGCTTTTTTAAAGCTATGTGTGGCCTATTTTCTGTGACTGGCTTCCCTCCAAAGATATCTGTTACTCTGAACCGAGGGGATATCTTTGCTCATCACTTCTGATGAGACCTTTGTCATTTCTAAACTGTCAGCAACCATCTGAAGAATGCAGTAGCAACAGTAACTGTGAAGAATATGCAGCCATCCTGCGTGCACTCCTTACCCCTAGGATTTTACAGTAAGAAACTCAACAGAAAATATAGGAGAGGAGCAAACTGCAGTGCTTCAGTTAGTCTGGCTAGTCATGGAAAGCAGTGAAGAACAGGGCAAGTGAGATTCCCCACACCTCACATCATAGGCTAAACTACAGTAAATCCTCTGGGAAGCTTCTGAGATTACTTCTCTAAAACTAGGGGAAAGAAATTATATATAAACTGATTTAAGTCGTCAGAAACTGGCTTAAACCTGTAACAGAACAGAAGCTCAGTGCATATAAACCAGTTTCAAAATGGCCGAAACTGGTTTAAGATAAACCTGGTTGAAAGTTGTATCAAACTTAACTGATTTGGGTCAAACTATTTTTTGGAACTTCTGTCTCTGACCCCCTGCCTGGTTTAAGTTAAATCAGAGTCCCTCAGCATCCAGGCACGCTTTTCAGCTCTGGGTTGGGCTCCGCTCTCTGCTCGAGACAGCAAGGCTGGCCCTGCATCTCTGCTCTATAGTCGGAGCAAGGGCAGGGGCGTGGTCAGACACCAGCTGGCATGGCCCTCTAAAGCAAAGGGGGCGGGAAGGGGACTTATCCCACCTCCCTCCCATTTCCCCCAGGGGACTGCAGCCAGGATCTGCCTGGCCAGGGTCTCACCTGCCTCACTGCTCCAGTGGCAGGGGCATGGCCAGATGTCAGCTGGCATGGCCCTGCCATCTACCTGCCTCACCTGAGGCTGAGGTTGGGGCTGGGGAACTGAGCTGAGCTGGCCCGTGGGTGCTGCTGAGGGCAGGCATGGAAGGGCCAGCCTGGGCTGGGCCAGGAAAGTAAGGCCCTTCCCAGGTAACTGAGTCTTGGGCTGGGGCCATGGGAGATATGCACCCGAATTGCTCCCAGATTCCTAAGCCCATGCTGGGCTGGGCTGTCATGGAGCCATAGCTGGCTGGGAAGGGTCCTGCCACCGCAGCCCAGCCTGTGCCAGCCCTCAGCAGTTCTTTCTGTGGGCCAGCCCAGCTCAGTCCTTAGCACCAGCCTCAGCCCCAGGCGAGGCAGGCAGATGGCGGGGCCATGCCAGCTGGCTCTGACCATGACCCCCACTGTGTGAGTGACTAGCATGGGAGAAAGCTGGGCAGACCCTGGCTGGGGTCCCCTTGCCCGTAGGAGAGAGGGGGAGACAGGAGAGTTTAATCCCCCTCCCTGCCCCCACTTCACCTGAGGATCTGCCCTGCCCAGTGTCTGGCCACATACCGCCCCCACCTGGGGACAAGCCTGGCAAGGGCTGCTTTTCTCTTTCCCCTCCAGGCACACCCCAGTTCGGGTCCCTGCAGGCCAGGGTGGGGATTTAAATCCCTCCTCAATCATATTCAGTGGCCTGTCAGGGCCTGGCCATGACCCTCGCCCCCTAGGTCAGCTTCCCTCCAGCATTGCAGCGGCTGCTGAAGGGAAGGGAGGGCTCACTAGTGCCCCCTGGCTTCTACCTTGAGCCACTGCAGGCATGCAGCTGCATTTCCAGACTCAAAAGTGAATGTCTACTCACTTGCAAATCGGTTCAAGCTACACAGTTAGACTAACCTGCAAAGATTGACTCAATTCAGGCTCAGGCTTTTAGAATGTCTGTACTTAGCCTTATTGACCCTGTTCTCCTCTTGTTGCTGTTTTTCCTTCCTGGCAACTGTGTCTGATGCTTATCAATAGTGATTGTAAGAACACAATAACATCTGGAATGTTTACTCCTCACCTGGCAGTAATCTCTCTTGTCCTGAAAACTAAACATTGCTAGTCCATATGAATCAACAGCAAAATGCAGCTGCAGAAGCTTGCTGCATCTCCAGCAGGTGCAGTACTTACACAGACTATCTTGCAGAAGGAAATGACTGAAGACATATTAAGGGAACGGCATGACATAGTGTCTAAATATAAACACAATCTTTCATTTAGTTTTTGCCTTCCCCAAAGTGTTGTTTTATAATAAACAAACACATCTTATGTAAGAAGATGGACTTGGCGGGGGGAAACTGAGGGGAGAGGAGGATGGAAAGACCAAACAATGTAATTAGTAGAAAGCAGATTTAAAACAAACAACAATAAGTTATTTTTTATACAGCACATAATTCACTAGTGGAACTCACTGCCACAAGATGTTATTACAGCTGATAAACAGCTTCAAAAGAAGACTGGGCAAATCATTACGGATAATTATAACTTGGGTTACTTGATAATTATGTGGGTAACTTGATAATTATGGATGCAATTTCCAAATTAGCACCTCCTAGGCCTCTGAACTGAACTGTTGTAAGCATAAGGGATAGGATCTACTATAAAAACCTCTTCCCTTTGGACCCAGTTTTTGCCACTATCAGTACTACAAGATGCAGAGTAGACTCATTAGCTGCGCAGTAAAAATCATGCATCTACATATGCACCCCTATTAGGCTGGAGTTAACTAATTTACTCCACTCTTATAAATACAAGTACCATCCTGCTGCAGAATAAAAAAAAACACAGTAGTACACATGTAGATGCTGCCCTGGCTGGCTAGGGCAGGTGGCTGCTTCAGTGTCGGGGCTACCTGCCAGCTAGTCCCGCACTGAAGCACCCTCTTGCCCCAGCCAGCCCCTCCACAGCATGTTGAGCCAAGAGGAGCAGTCCCAGGCTGGCAGGCTGACCCCCAGGCCTCCTGCCAGCTGAAGCTGCTCTGACTTGGGTCAACATGCTGCAGCCTCATGTGCAGAATATGGCATGGCCGGGAGCAATAAACTCCAGAGCAATAAGCCCCAGAGTTTATTCTTTCACATTAACATGCATGTTAATAGACATGCCCTGTGAGATGCAGATACTGGGCTAGATGGACCTGTGGTCTGACACAGGATGGCAATTCTTATATTCTTATAGACCAAAATATTGCTCATGTCATACCTAATGATTAGAATAGCATTTGAAAGTAGATCTGAAAATACAGAAAACAAACTTAAAAAATCCTTGGCAAACAATCTGTGACATTCCTTATTCACTACTAGTTGGGAACAGGTGATGGGAAGTGGATGGATATAGTCATTTACTTTTGTATTTCTCTATTGCTACCTTCCTCAGCTGATCTTCACCTCCTTCTGAGGGCAATTCATTTAAAATAAAAACAAAAAAAACTCCATCTTTCACCGGCTACCCAAAAAGCTGTAGTTTCCTAGCAAGAGTGAAAAGTAATTTTTGAAGCCAAGCAAGTCACTGCATAACAGGGTGAAGCCTGTACCTACAACTGATTTGATTCAGAGAAACTTCTACAAATTGGAGGACTGGACCAAAATAAATCTCATAAAGCTCAATAAGGAGAAGTGCAAATACCTGCACTTAGGATAGAAAAATCCCATGCGCTGGTACAGGCTGGGGACCCACTGGCTAAGCAGCAGCTCTGCAAAAAAGGACCTGAGGGTTACAGTGGGCAATAAGTTGAATATGAGCCAATAGTGTGTCCTTGTTGTGAAAAAGGTTAATGGCATCCTGGGCTGCATTGGTAGGTGTGCTTCCAGAAGGTCAAGGGAACTGATTATTCCCCTCTGTTCAGCACTGGTGAGGTCATAGCAGGAGTACTGTGTCCAATTTTGAGCCCTTGACTACAGAAATTGGAGAGCCCAGCAGAGGGCAACAAAATGGTTAGGAGGTGGAGAATAAGATTTCTGAGGAGAGGCTGAGGGAACCGGACTTATGTAGTATAGAGAAGAGGAGACTGAGAGGGGATTTAATAGCAGCCTTCAACTACCTGAAGGGTAGTTTCAAAGAGGATGGAGCTGGACTGTTCTCAGTGGTGGCAGATGAAAGAACAAGGAGCAGTGGTCTCAAGCTGCCGCAAGGGAAGCTTAGGTTAGATATTAGGAAAACTCTCACTAAGCAGGCAGTAAAACACTGGAGCAGGTTATCCAATCCAGAGAGGTTGTGGGATCTCCATCCTTTATTTAACCTCCATCCAGGTTTTTAAGACCCGGTTAGACAAACCTTTGTCTGGGATGATCTAGTTGGGGCTGGCCTGGTTTGAGCAGGGGGTTGGACTAGGTGACCTCCTTGAGGTCCTTTCCAACCCTAATACTAGGATAGCTGAACTCAGGGATTATAAAGCATTAAAGAACCCCAGAGGTTGTGATTTGGGTTCCCTGGTCTTTACTCAAGAAATTATATGAGGTGTAGAAGCTGAAAGGGGAGCTTGAGAAGATTCCAGTTGCCAAAATAAACTAAACTGCCTAATTAATCAAACTAAACTCCTCCCCAAAACTGTTCGGCACTGGAAAAAAAACAACCTGAGGTTGAGGTTGCCCTTGTTTATTTGGCTGTGTGTTGGACTGAGAGGGTATATTTAGCTTTAGTGTGCTTGCAGGATTGCATCTTGCAGCTCAACAGGAAATCTCTGGAGTCAAAGCTAAAGATATCGCTGCATGCTCGGAAATTTACGACCAGCTGTAAAAGTGGAGCTGTGGTGGTCAGAGTGCTGGAACAGTCTCCTTTCTAAATGAGAGAGAAGGCTGAATTAAACACTTCAATTTACTGAATCCAGGGCAGGGAGGGGGAACCCAACAAGTTAAAAACAGCAAGAGCGGAGGCTCTTCTGTTGCTAAAATAAAATCAAAGCGATATACCCCCTCCCCATCACCAAATATGAACTCACATGGAGTGGGTGGAGAAGGGAAGAATTCCAGGGATGGAGGGGAGGGGGAAAGGTAGCATGGCAGCAAAATGCTGCGGAAAGAGGAGAGAGATCCCCTCCTCCTCTAAAGCTATAAGAAACCTAATAGTCCTCAAAACCATTTCAAAGGAGACAAAAATCAATCAACAGATTCTTCTTTGTAGTGAGAAAATTAGACAAGTTGCAGCACCTAAGCGTGCAGCCAGCTGCAATCCATGATCAGTCAAACAGATTCCTTTTTGTTCAGCCTTACCCTCTTCATTTTTAAACTTCTTTTTTGGCTGGATGCTTTTAAGGCATCTCCATGCTCCTTGCCAATGCAAATCATGCCAGACAAGGCTGTGGTGGAATGGATGAAGGTTCTGATCTTGTGATCAGCCCTCACAAGTAGTAGGAGGAACAATTCACTGTGCAAAAAGTTTTAAGTATTTTTTTAAAAACTTTCAAAACAAATGTGCCCACGGACACCTAAACATGTACAGAGGATGGGCTAGAGTCTGCTAGTATCTTTTGTTGAACCAATTATATAGCTGGGAAAGAGATCAAGTAAGCTTCAGGGTACAAAATGTCTTCCCCTCAGCTTCTTGCACATTCTCAGGACCATCAACAATATTAGTATTCACTCAAGGGAGCTATTCTGAGTTTATATCAGAGAAACTGCAGTTTTATCTAGCGAGGGAACTTTGCCCTGGTGGAACCACCCTGGTGAAGTTACACTGGTACAAACAATTTATAAGCTGTGCCTCTGTGCCTAAGCTTAACCTATGTAGCAGTAACAAGCTGTAAGTTCTGGCTAAGCAGCAGAAGCCCTGCAAGCCTGCGCTTAAAGAGACCATAGTGTAAATCTTTGCAGATGTAACAACAAGCTTGGCCAGCAAACGCCATCAACATATCCAACAAAACATAATTAAACAATGTGCTTTATTATGGCTTTATCGTAACATTTTAAAAGTCAAGTGTAACCAAATGTATTAAATGTTACTTTACTATAATAAATGTATTTTTATTAAAATACTGAAATAGTTTGTAAAAACAAAGCAGCCTTGTCAACCCCTCCCCTCCAAACTAGAGCAAAAAGTAACAGGTCAGTGTTAAGCAGTATTCCTCAATGAAAAGAAAAGAAAAGAAAAGAAAAAGCCCTCCCTTTTTACTTTCCCAAGTCTTTCAGTCCACAGAAAAACTAGTTAAATCCAGTTCTAAAAGTTTCAATGAAACAAACAAAAAATAAAATAAAACCAATCAAAAACTATTTATTTAAATATAAAAACCAGCCAATTATAAATATTTGGTATAGGCTAAAATAACACCTCAAACTTTTCTGAAGCTCAGCACACCAACTCAAGAAACCCAGGGAAACAGAGAAGCTTGGCCAGCAGACTTGTTTCTTCCCTGAATCCAAGCAGGATTCCTAAACATTGTCTTTATTAATACAAGTAAGTCTTTGTTATTGCATATCCTAATAAAGCTTTCAAGTTGTAACTGAAATGGTCTCACTGTTCAATCAATCTCCTCTCACCCACACTTAAAATTGAGTTTAACAAATTAGCATGGACCCACCTCATCAGTATGGGTGGTGATAAGTGCCTCTTGTGAGATGCTGAGCTGTCAACTCCCACCAAAAGCAATGGAAGATGAGGCCATTTAGTACAGTGCAGGATCAGGCCCTTTCCCCCCCTAAATAAGGTGAGACACAGACATTATCCAACACCAAGACAGTTTTCCATCAGGACAACAGGATGACAGTATGTGCAGAACAGTCCCTGTTTTCTGTGAATAGGTTCTTACCCCATAACATCATAGTCTCAATATTGAGAAGGTCATGTGTTGGAAGCCCTGAGGGACATGGTACGTCCCTTTCATTTTGTCAATTTTGGGACAGGACTCCAGGTGTTTTGTTTTTTTTAATTTTTGTATTTTGTTTTTGAAGTAAAAAAGAAAAATCAAATGGAAATGTTAACCTGTGAGCCTCTCAGGATACAAGGTATTCAGTCAACAGTTACTTAATTTACATGAGAGCTCTGGTCTTTTGACTTTGTATGCCGTTGAAACAAAGGCTGCAACCCTGTTAGCCTAAATAAAACTAGTTGTTCCCCTAAAAGCTGAAAATGCCACCCTACCTTTAAGAGCCAGCTGAGCAGACTCACAAACCTGTAGACAGTTCCTGAATTCAAGATGGGGAAGGGGACTGAGCCACATAGTATGTGCAGATTTTCTTAACTCTAGGGGGGAGGATGTGTTTTGATAACCCAGGGGCTGGCAGTCAGAACTCACTATGCATTCCTGACTGCTACTTATTGTTTGATGTTCAAGAAACCAGTTCATCTCCATGTGCCTCAGTTTCCCCGTCACTAAAATGAGGATGACAATACCTCCTTACCTCATACAACTCCCATGCACTTTGCCAATGAATAGCTGTAAAGTTGCTTTAGGATCTTGGAAAGTGCAAAAGAAGAGTGCAAAGCCTTAATATACGGTTGAAGAGAATGTCCTTTAATTTTAAATGCCTCTTTTGTGTGTAGCCATTTAGAAGCCAGTAGGGAGAAGTACTGTTCACAACAGAACAAAATATAAAAAGAAATGGAAAGAGAAGCATGCTTCATTCCCTTCCCTCTTCCCTTGCTATAATATTACCAGAAAATGACTTTGAGAACAAGCAGGGAGAAAAACGGCAGGGCTGGTTGGCTGGTAAGCAGGGATTTATTCTGGTCTAGACAGCACTAGTTTTGCTGAATTCTGACGCAGCCTTTGCTTACTTCTGGAGCCCCGTCAAACCCACTAAGCAGCAGAGACTGGAGAATCTGTCATGGCTGTCGGAAGTTGACAGCTGTACGTTCACTCTTCAACAATCTGTTTCCCCTTTGTCAGGTGTAATTTGAGTGCTACACACCAACAGGCACACTCAGCCCCTCATTACAGATGGCTCTGCAATGCCAGAGTGAGGTTCAGTCACCTCCGCAAGATTTAAGGAACAACATCAAAATAGTACCAAAGACTGGCAGCAACACTGCAGTTTCCCAGCCGGCAGATCAGTGCTGCTGCAGTGCGTGCAATGTTTCACATATAGTGCTGGCTTGTTACTCTATCAACAGTAGTTTATGGCTGAGCCGGCTAAATAAATCAAAGTTCAACATTGAGCAGAAGACTCCTTGCTAGCAATGGACTCTGAAGCTTTCCCAGGAGCAAGAGAATAGCAAGTGTGCGGTGAGCCCATCTGTCAAGGCGCTGCTCTTTGAAAAGCATGAATTAGCACGAGAGTACAAGGCTGCTGACTAACCTTCTATGCTGGGGCAGCACTTCTGAATGGTGACAGCCCCCTTTATAGCACTGCATGTCAATCCCCAAAACTCACTGTGTGAGCCATGACCTGACTGGCAGATGATGGAAGTCAAACCACAGTCTCCTGAGTACATGCTCAGAATGCACAAGTGCTGCCTCGGTTAAGCTTCTCCCACCTTCTATTACATCTTGTAGTTTGAACTGAAAAGGTGCTCCTTCAATAATCCCGGTGTCTCAGGGCACAGCTTTCTAAGGGCACTGTTCAGAGAGGCAGAGAATAAATCACAAAAGTCAAGAGATGGAGAAGCTCAGCCAGCCCATCTCCCAGCCAGTGCGGGTGTTTTGCCTTCAGGACACGCTGTCCAACACACAAGAACTGCTGTAATAAGAAACATGCACAGCTCATCATTACCGCTTACCAAACAAATAGAGAGCTGGGGAGGGGGTAATGAAGACCCTTACATCAAATGCTTGCTAGCAGAAGGCTCCTTCTAGAGACAACCCGGGAAAGATCTTGTTAAAAGCTTATCGGGTAAGTGCCATTTTTAAGAATAGACATATGTCACTATTCATCAGCCTCCCCCCTACTTGGGTTCAGGCAATTACAGCATAACTATGGGGTCAGTGTAAAGCTCTATGCTGCGTTAGCATACAAGATACAAGACTGATGTTGTCAGCTAATTCAGGTTTTGAAATATCATGGATTTAAAGAAAAGGAAAGTGTTCTCCACAGGCTCTCTTTCCTCTGGAGGAAAACAACAACAACAGAAACCCCCCAAAACATTTGTTTAAAAGAAAAAGTGGGGCGTGTTCCCAAGAGACCATCAGCAATGCAAGTTTTTTTTTCCTAGCAGCCTCATGGAGCCCCCTAATTTTAAGCTCGACTGAGACAGAGTGGTTTTGGCACTTGAAAAGAGAGTTCTGCAGCAGCCCCTCCAATAAACCCCTGCCAGTGCACTGTGATCTCTGTCAGTAGATCCTTAGCAATGCACAGTAAATTGCTGCTGGCCATCTCTGTGACCCGTATCCAAGCTCTGCAGGTCTCATCCCCAAATCCAAGATTCCTATGCGTGTGGAAAGAACAATGCCATTGAGATCTCCATGTAAAGCCCCATATGTACAGAGGACTCTGTTTAATCAGCCTTCCCACGAAAGCTGCTACTAGTAAGTACGTGGGCAGCGGCGCCACTGGTGACTGCACCGTAGGTACAGTGGTTGCTTGCAGCTCTTGCTGCTGGTGCGGTGGGCACCTCTGGGATCCTTTCAGTTCTTAGAATTTGTAGAGGTTTGGGAAATAGGCAATCGGGAAGGAAAAAAAAGATTGGTGAGGACAGGTTGCAGGCATTTGCAGAATCTGGGAGGTAGGTGTAGTTCTCGCACATTTGCAAGGGCTGAGGAAGCATTCAGATTTGTAATATCCTGTAATATACCAAGCAACATGAAATAATAATGACACATAATGCACCACTGGAAGATGAAATTCTTCCCTACTGCTCCTGAATGAAGAGAGAAAGAACACAGGCACCCAGAGTGCTGCAAAATGAAGTGGCAACCTGATGTTATCAAATCCAAACACCCCAAAATCAAAAAATAAGGACCCCCCACAAACCATGGGGCTGTGAAATAATGAATTTGGAGTACTTTTATTACGCTGTACCTTGAGGCTCTGGGGTTTGCATTTACAACCTTTCTTTTTGCCAACACCAAGCCTAGAAACTATTTTTTTTCAAAAATGAATGCCAAGATTTATCATGTGACCCATCTGATTCCAGGAATTAGACCTTTAAGATTACAAGGCACACAGTAAGGACATGAGAGCTGACAGCACTGGCTAAGTACAGATGTTCAAAAAGCCCCTGGCAGAAGTGCTTTAACTACAGTGCTTTACTTAAAGCACTATAAGTTAGAGTGCACCTGAACTGAACAAACACTCCCTGTTGGGGAAGAGGGGCTCACAGTGGCCACTGGGAGCATTCCTGTGGCCCCTCTTCCCAGTGCCACCCGTGTCCCTGTCAGATGTCAACTGTCAGCAGCGGCCTGGAGGGAAAGACCCTGGACTTGTTCCCTGTGGCCTCCCTGCCGGGGCTGTGCTGAGGTGTAGCCTGGCAGGGGCAGCTGCAGGGAAAGAGACTTTGGAGTCCTTCCTCTGCAGTCTGCCCCCTCCCTTCCACCAACGAACAACATGATACACTGCCTGGCTGTGGGTCCTCCAGGGTAGGGAAGAGACCCCAGACCCCTTCCCCCCAGCACCACCCCCCTCCAGCTGGGTTGTGGCATGTTGCACGACCAGGGTAGCTGTGGGGACAGAAACTTCCCTTCCTTTGCTCCCCTTACAAGGCTGCACCTTGGGCTGGCATCACAGGCTGTCACTGACTAGGGTCAGTGCCAGCTGAGGGGGTGAGGCCAGCCCAGGCTCAGGCAAAGCAATCAAGCTGTGCCCAAGGCCAGAGCGCAGTGCTGTCTGGGATGGTGGTGATCACAGTCTAAGTTAACCTTTGATGGGATCTGGTACAGGTGCTCAATAAAGTTCCCTAACAGAAAGCGCTTTAGGTTAGTACACATGCATCGAGAGTTAATTTAGAGTGCAATCTGCCATTTTTAAAGCGCTCTAAGAGCCATGAATGTCTGTTCAGTTATGGCTTTAGAGTGCTTTCTGCCTGCTTAATGCATGATATATGTAACATAAGTACCTAGCCACTATGCTTATGCTCCCAAACCTGGAAAAATTAAAAGAAAAAAAAATAAAGGACATAATTTTCAGCGAGTAACCCTGAGGGAGAAGCTTAAAAAAGTTCTATAAGTGAAGAGGGTAAATCTGATTTAGAAAACTACTCCATTTTTTTCTAGTGCTAACCACACGATTAAGTCTAACAAGTGAAAATAACAGGAGAGCAATACACAAGTCATTGTGCTTTTCAGTCCAGTTCCACAGAGACTCTTTCCAAGGTTTTATTATTTAGCATTGGAGTTAGAAATCAAGAATCTTGGGTTCCAGTCTTTCATTTTATCATGAACACACCACCATTTGACACTGAGCAAATCTGTACAATGGAGATAATGTGTAGAGTTTGCTGACACTTCCAGGTGGACCCATTTCATATACTTATACTTATTCTACTTTCATCGCATCCATTCTGAGGGCAAAATCTGCCCTTGCATCATGCCAATAGCAATGGAAGTTACTCACACGGTTTGAAAAGCTAATTTTGGCTTGGTTAAAGAGAAAGATCTGTGTTGTTTGTTTTACAGCAGAGGCCTCTTTCCAAGGGGATATTGAACTCTTTTCTGAAAAACAACAAATCATGAATGTTTGCCTCAGCCACACAAACTTTTTGGAAACTTTGGGGATTCATTTGAGAAAGGAAGGAGGAATCGCACAAAATCCTACAAGGAAGGATTTGTTTTAAACTATTTTCCTTGTTTCTAAATAACCTGCTTCTTTCCCAACTCATAGTTCATTTAGCATATCTTTAGGTGTCGACTAATTGCTTTTCAGGCAAATCTGTTTGCAAGGCTCACTTTGACCACCTTGGTTTAATAAGCAAAGTCTGAACGTTTTTGGGCTCGTGTGGGCAAATCTGGAATGTGATAGTAAGCAGTAAATATTGAAGAGAAACAGAGTATGTAAGGAATTTTATTGCTGTGTACACTTCTGAGGAAGAAAGAGAAGGGGCGGCCAGCAGAGGGAGGAGAGACCCAAGTCATGTGTTTTTGGGAGGGAAGCCACAGTAACCTTCTGTTCAGATAACTCCACAAGATGTTTCTTTATGTGGAGTATACTCCATTGTAGGCTCCCTGTTTCAACATAAACCTCATGTTTACTTCTCCCTCCTTTCTGATATAAGGCTATAATACAAGACTAAGTATTCTATTAGGGCCTTTTATACTGAGACTGTTAAGCTGCATCTCCTTTGGCATTGTAAACCCTTGTTTTCATGGGCAAAATTTACAGGCACACATGTGGACCTGATGCTCCTCAGATTTACCTCAATATTACATACTGGTGTACCTCATCTGACCTCAGTGGGGTTGTTCCTGACTTATACCAGCATAAATATGAAGCGAATTAAGCCCTATATGGACTTCAGTTCCCAGAAAATTCTGCCTGCAGGGAATCTGAAAAGCAGACTCCAACTTCTGTCCTTTTAAAGATACACCATAAAAAAGGCAAGAAGGTTAATGACTTCAGGTATTTTAACATCTCCCATACCAGTGGTTTTATAAAGCGGTTTGCTTTATAAAATGGAATTTTGCCAGCAGAAGCCATTTATGTGTTTGGGTTGTCTGCAGCGAAGAAATAGTTTAAAATGATGTTTACAACACTGGGAACATCTTTGCCCTACATGTTCTGAAATAAAAGTCCCACTCATTATTCATGTTTGTGCACATCCTTAATCACTGGTTACAGTGTTACGGTCTTTAAATAAGTACATGTCAGATGGCAGACCTGTGCAGCACTGTGGTCAGGTCAACGTTACTAAAGAGTTCAGTGGCCAAAATGGCTCTGAAAAATAAGCATCAGCATTTACTGACAGACCCACATACTCACTGCTTTAATTTTATTTTTGTCTGAGGTGGGATCTGTTCCCGGGTGCTCTGAAATGGGGGTTTGAGATATATTCTGGGGGAGGGACTTGAAAAGCATTTTCTTGGAAGGGAAATATTCCTGAGATTCTGGTAATTACTGATCCACTTTATTGTGCTAAATTAAAAAATAACAAGAGCATCTCAAAGACCCTCACATGTAACCCATAACCACAAAATAAGCAGGTCCCTTCCTTCTTCCCCTTTTTTCTCACTTCCCAGTTACTATCCTAGATTTCTCCTTTGATCTTCCTCCTCTTTGGGTATTTTTTTGTTATTCTCTCCACTTTCTCCTATCAGGAGACGAGCAGCTACCGTGTAGTAGAAGGAACCCCTGCACACCCTGCTCTCACTCTCATGTAACTCTTACATCTGTCAGATCTGTAGTGTAGGTAGAGGAATATGGAGGAATTCAGATACAGATCTTCTTCATGCCACACCACTGGACTCCTATGAAGCGTATTAATCTATTCCCCATTTCCTGTGCATTGGTTGGATTGAGAAGCAAAAGTTGAACAATGCTGAACTCATACCTTACATTTTCTGATAGTTCCTCCATGGAGCATTTAGTTTATGCTCCAAAACAGACAGTTCGCTGACAAATTACTTTTCCTTGGCTAGTCATACAGCAAACCAAAAAGGTTGCATTGCAGCATACTCTGGCTGACTCATCCCTCCCAACATGACAGCACTTAACAGCCAATGAAAAGCCAAGAAGATATACATGCACATTTTATCTCTAAGGGAAAATTACAACCTGCAGAAGCAAGATGACACATTTAACAAATCTAGAAAAAGCAGTGAGGACTGTGAGAGTAAAGCACATGCATGTGTACATGATCAGAAGTTGCCCTGTTCACTGAAAGAGAGCCATTTGCCCAGTCACCTATGGTGGCTCAGCACCAACATGTAGAGATGGAAATACTGAATTTAGGATTCAAGATTCAGGAAGTGATTCAGTAGGATCTAGATCAGAGCTGTCCAAATGCGGCCTCCTGGCCAGAGGGTTAACATGCATCCCCTAGGCTCCCATCCAGCTGCCACCGCCCCTTGCTGTGGCTGTAGCAGCAATCAGGGGCCTGGAGCTTCCCCAGCTTCCACTGCCTGACCCAGCCCCAGGCAGCTCACGGTGCTGGGTAAGCTAGCAGCCAGCGTACTCATAAGGCACACCACCATGGTGGTACTGAAGGTGAAGGCAGGGCAGAGTTTTGTGCCATGTGGAAGGACAGGTAAGGAATAACTGTCTGCCCATGTGTGGTACATAATGGTGAGTGAGCTACTGTCCACCTGTGCGCATGGTACACTGGGGTGGAGGGCATTTTCCCCTGCACGTGGTAGAGTGGGTATATATGTGTACATGGTGTGCAGCCTGGGGGGGCCTATGGCTCCTGCCAGTGCATCTCCTGCAGCATACAGCCCCCAGTGGTGTGGCCCATGGGTCATGCCCTGCCACACCAATCATTTAGAAGTGGAACAGCCCTGATCTAGATATACCTGGTTTTGATTTCTGGATCTTTGCTTAAAAGAGTCAGAAGCCTGCAAAGACAAAGTCCTCAGCTCTAAAAGGAAGAAAAAAGGATCCTTTATTCATCAGAGTCTCATATCAAAAAAAGGAATAGCACTGACGGCTGTAATGGAACTCACATCCAGTGTTTCTTGGCCTGAATTAGGCCTAGTTGAAATTTTTCTTTTAGAAGTCTTCTCATAGTAAATTGAGATCTCAGCCAAGTAAAAAATTATCCTTTTTTTGTGAAAAAAAATGAACATTTTGTTGAGAAAACTGAACACTTTTTAAGCTACAAATCCAATCTCTTGAATTTGAGCAGAAATTCTCATTTTTTTCCATGAACATTTACATTTTCTGGAGAAAGAAACCCATTCTCTATGAAAAAACATATTGGCAAATTTTTCCCAGGTGTGGCATTCTTAACACAGTGTTCGGAACTGATTCTTGCACAAGCGAATGGACTTTGTTGATGGCTCAGGGTAGTTCTCAGGGTCCTATTGATTCATTATATTTAAGAACCTATATTCTGTTTGGTGTTACTTTTAATGGATAAAATTCAAGGTTTGAGGGGAAAATGTATATGGTCTGGGACAGAATTGGAGATACTCTGTAATAATTTATGAATACCATAAATTGTTTTTGAAATACTTACTGATGAACATATCGGCTTAGTTTAAGAGGAGGTTGTAGGAAAAGCAATAATAAAGGAAACAAGAAGTCAGGATAAGCCACCTCTTGGTAAATACTTGCAAGATAATGCCTTCATGGTTATTAAATGTGAAGAGTCTACCTCCTGGCTCAAACTTAACCAACGAGCACTTTGACAAGCAGTTAAAGCCCAGGAAAGCCCAAACACTAAGAAAAGAACAAAGGGCTGTAGCAGTTAGGGACTTCTTTGGAGGGGGGATGAGGGGAGATATCTGTTTAGAAGCTGCTTCTGAAAAGTAACACAGGAAATCATGAAAAAGTTATATCTCTCAAGGCCCTGGGCTATTTATGATAACACCTGATGGGGACTTGTTTCCAGTTACTTGGGGCTGAATCCCCAGGTGGCCTTAAGTCAAGTGACACCTGCAGAGAATCCCTTTTCAGCCAGTGTGCCAACTGCATGGTTGTTTTAATCATTACAAGACTGCCCAACTGTAGAGAGAAGTAGTGAAGCAGAAGGGGGCAACTTGGACATAAAATGGCAGGATAGAGGCAAAACAGTGAACCAGGCAATATCAGGACTTGGATGTGAAATCCTGAAGTCAAGGGAGGCAGGCTGGGTACTTCATATTTCAATCAATCTGGTCATTACCACTTCTAGCTTAGTTCTGGGTGGATCTATCCCACCCATGCAGCTTAAGGAGATGAAGGTCTTTGCAGCCCTTAAACCCCTCAAATGGCCTATTGCTGATCCCATGTAATGTACTGGGGCAACACTCTCAAGGCTTGGGTACTGTGACAAAGGCAGCTTCCAGGCCTGGTGTTAAGATGGCCCTGCCCCTATCTTTGAGCAAACCAACTGCCTCTTTCTCCTGCCATGCCTTGATGTCATATTATTCCAATATTATTAGGTGGAAGTCTGCCCTTTGATCTGCCCTGAAGTCAAAGGCTCAATGTACATGCTCCAGCCAACCCTACACATGTCTCATGCCTTGCATATGTCATGCTATAAAATAAACAACTCCAATTTGCAGCTGGATTGAATATAGCCCCTTGTAAGGCCGCTCACATACGGTCCACTTGGGCCTCTCTCTTATTGCCCCCCTCTCACAAGGGCCTCTCACCTATTCAGGCCACGCTCCCACCGCCCTACTCCAAAGATATCCGCAGGCTTGTCCACTCATACCTCCGACAGCCCTGGCCCAGCCTGTTGGGCCTCTCCCGTGACCCTCATCTGAGCAGTGATTGCTGATTCATCCACTTATTCTCTTCATCCAGCCCTGGTCCAGCCTTTTGCATCCTCTGTGACCTTCTGGGCAGTGACCACTGATTCACCCCACTCTGGGCTCTCTTGGCTCTAGCCCCTACTGGGGCTTGAGGTCAACCCCCCCTTGGGGCTCAGCCACTCCTCCCTGAGCTTAACTGGCCCCACTACTTCCCCGCCCCCATCAGTCTGTGGGGAAGAAAGAGAGTGGGCAGATTGAGGCAGAGGGAGAAAAAATTATTTGGGGGCACACTGCCCCAGCAGGGAAGTCCCACCCAGCTGGGGCTCCACTCAACTTACCCCTGCTCCAGCCTTTTCGGTACTGTCACTCAGTGCAGGGGCTTTGATCTAGCCCCTGTCCCTTCCCTCCCCATGGACTGACCAGCTGGGCTAGGGCACATGTGGGCATGCACATGGGCACCAGCCCCATACCCCAGCCTTGAATCGACGCCAAGAGACTCTGAGATCTACAGCAAGAAGCTCCAAGATCCATCGGTGGATCAAGATCCGCTAGTTGGTGACCGCTGCTGTAGTGCTTGATGCCCTAGGCACTCTTGGCCCAGGTATTTGTCAAATCCAGGATGGTAAGTCATTAACTAAGACAGACATGAAGATAGATTGTGAACTTTGAATCCTTTTCCACAAAATGCATTGTTCCTACTGTTAAAATAAGCTATACTCTAGTTTCAAGAAAATTGTAAGAACAAGCTATGCTTCCACAAGGAAGAACCACAGGTTTCAAAACTTAGTTGGATCTGCTAAGTAAACCTGAATGAAACAGCATATTGTAGCTTAGAGCCAAATCTAGGAGTGGGAGAACTGTAGAATTTCATCCCACGATATAAAAAACAAGACCTTACCCTTTTTTAAAGACTGATTCAGAAAGACCAGGAAGGAGGAAGTGGTGCGGTTAGCCCTGTAACTCTGACATGGTTATTTTAGAGTTCATGTCTCAGAATCCCAAGACCTAAAGCTTCAACTTCCCCCCAACCTTTCACTGGCCATGGTGGTAGGATTTGACCAAACAGCCCATGTGAGATAAGACACTAACCACTTTGACATACAAAAGTAGCCAGTTTTGACATACAGCTGCTCTACAACCTTGACTTGGATAATGTACCTGTGCTTTATTTTCATGGTAAGAGGAAAAAACAGGATGTTTTTATTTTTTGCTAGATAAAGAAGGTAATTACTTTGCAAAGCTGTTATACAATGACAGCAATTCTAAAACTTTATTGTGTAGGTCAAAATATTTCCAATTTGTCCTTATCTATCCTGATTTGCAAAGTTCAATAAAAAAATAACAAAAAAGGCCCCGGTACACATTTCCATAGTTAGCATTTCCAAAAATCATCTAATGCATACAAGAGAAAAATCTGTTATGTTGACCCATGTATTCCATATATGAGTTCTTCTTTCTACACAAAAACAAGTTCCTCAAACCTCCATTTTATAAACATCACAAATGTACCCAAGGACTTCCTAGATTTGAAATCTGGATGCCTGAGAAAAAATACAATTGTTAGTGACTCAAGACAGGTGGGGATGGAAAATATGCCCCTGTAAGAGACAGTATAAAGATGATTTTTTACCAAAGCTATGGGAAAGTGACCCTGTCTTTGGCTGCCTAGTTCCAGGAGTGACTAATGAGGACAAGTATTAACACAGGACGTCTGTAAAACCTGGCTAGGACCACCCTGGCAGCAACTGTCCTGGCTCAGTCTGTGTGTCATGTCCCAGATGACTGGAAGGCTCTTAAATCAAATTACTGAACTCAGTGCATTATTCTAACCATTATGGAGCAGGTCTATAGCAGCCGAGGAGTTACACAGTACTAACTAAAGCTGCCATAGTGCTGTTCCCTACAGTATGAAGTACTCTCTTTTTTGTCTAAGAGGTTCTACAGAGCACGTGTCTCTAAGTAAGCTCTCTTCTTCACAGCAGTGGAAGAAGTCTACAGAAATGACATTATGTCCAGACTGTTCTCCACCACCAAATATGCATGTGTTTCTCTTTCCTGGCTTCCTGTCACAGGATACCTAAAAATCATGAAGATCTGTGTGGGTGATGTGGAGGCAAAAGGACCATGTGGTTGGTGCTGCAGTGTCTACAGAAGCAGTTAACAAACGTTTATAGAAATGGTGTTTTGCTGGTGCCAGATATATAGAGACCTTAAAGAGAATGGGGTTTCTTTGGGTCTTTTATGTCATTGTGTAGAGCTGCAATACAGGACAATGAAACTGGAAACATCTTTGCCTGTTTTTGACATGCAAATGCTTCCTTGAGGATATGGTCTCCACCAGACAGATGGCTAATTTCTTTATCCTAACCTCATTCTCCAGTGCTTCTCTGTTAGCATGATGTCCTACCCCTGGAGTGAAGCCCTAATTGCTGTCAAACGTTCAGAGACAAAAGTGGTGTCTACACATCATTCATGCAAGTGTTGTTACAGGGCTGTGAATTAAACAGCAGCAGAAGCTGCTTTTCAATTGACTCCCATGCAAGCTGCTTGCTCAGACATGGGCTCCTGTTTTAAAGGATCAAGGTTCACAATTTCAGTTTCAATAAAGGCAGAGCCATAGGCAGCAGCAGATGATTCTCATTTGACTGAAGTAGCAGCCACTGCTTAAGCCTACACTAGGTTTGCAAATGCTACAAGATTTTCTCCCCTCCTCCCCTTTCCCCCATCATTTAGAACTGATTACATTAAAAAAAAGGGGCATTTTCCTTTGTCTTTACTATGTAGATCCAAGTGGCTGTTCCGTTTGGAATTGGAACTGAGCACAAAGCCAAGACAAATAGCGCCTCATCTGTCTCATCCACATGTGAAACATATTTTGGAGCTGACTAACTTCTTGCCTCCCGGAAACCCTCATGCAATTGAACAGACAGGTAATACTAATGGCCAGACTGGTGACAGCCAGCTATTGGTCGTCTGATTGGATGCACATTCATCTTCAAATTATGTTGTATGACAGCAGAGGCTGCTGAACACCATTTTAACATGCAGAGTAACTCCTCAGGAGGCTCTTCATTATGCATTCATCGGGCTATTTTCAGACTAAGCAGCATGTCAGTGACTGCGTTTATCCCTTTCCACCTGGGCAGAGGAAATCGTGCAGTGTCCCTCCAGGGAATTCTTATATATTAAAACCCACACGTCGATTCTTCTAAGCAGACAAATTGACCAGATGTATTTATGAATTTCCAGCAAAAAAATAAGGTTCCTAAATGTGGGGTCACTACAAAAAAAGGACATGTTCAAACAGTGACCCCTGTTGAAAGGACGGCAAATAATATGTAACCTACATGAAGCCTTGGCCCCCTTCACATCATTTTCAGGCACATGTGCATGTGTGCATACAGACACTGCCTGTTACACAAGATACACACATGCACCCACACGAGTCTCTAATGCTGACAGAGTATATGGAGCAGCACACTTTCAATTTCCTGTTTCGCAAACTGTCTTATAAAAAAGTATGCTTGGATCTGCAGTAGCATTCCAAGCAGTCCTGGCGAGTCACAAGACAATCTGATTCAGAGCTAGCATTTTGGTGTTTTAGTCTTCTCTTATGCTGTCCGCAGCACCAAGCAGTCGGTATTTGCAAGGAGGCTCAGAGGGACCTTCCCTCTCTTTCTGTTTCTCCTCTCCAGTGTGATTTGCTTCCACACTTGCTAAGAATCCTTCATCTCTTGCCCTTTAACAAATTCTGCTGGTGACTTCCTGTGAGTGGATTCATGTCCAAGCCTGTAACTACACAGCAGTGACAGAGCAGTGTAAAAGTACAACATTATTCCTCTTCCTGTTTTCCTGTTTCCCTATCTATCCTTGATGGAAAACAGAGTTAGCAAAGAACTATTCCCACTGTGCCTCAGCTCCTCTGTGGAGCTTGCAAATCCATGCAACAGAACTTACAAAGTTCTGGGAGCATCTGCATCTTTATTACTACTAGCAAGTGGCTTGACCTGGGAACCTGGATCCCAAATAGCTCCCAAACACAGAATTTTGCCATATCATAGATTCCTAACCTAAAATTGAAAACTAAATCAAACCCCAAACTCCGTTGTTCGTCCTAACTTTACTAAAAGCTGAACCAGAATAGCAAAACCAAATACCCTCAAAGTTTGCTCCAGTTTGGAACCAGAGATAAATCAGATCCACGTGGGGCCTGCTCTAATCATCACATTTCAACATTTCTAGTGGCACACAGCACAGACACCTGGAAAGACAGTTGTATCTCTTTAGCACCATGGAAGTCCACAACATCAGGAGAACCTCTCACCATTTGCAAAGTGTAAGCTTTTGAAATGAAAGACTGTTTATTGAAATCGGCATATCTGTGGTGACTACCCAGATGATTAGAAGTAACAGCTGTGAAGCCAGCAGTATGGGATGCCCAATATACCAGAAGCTACAAGGCACTTTATAACTTGCTTCGCTCAATTTAACAACTACAAAAGAAGACATTTAGGGTCAGGTTCTTCTGCCTGTTAAAGTCACTTTGTGTTGTGTAACCATCTCCAGTACCAACTTTTCCCCCAATGCCTATGGAAGGAAAGAGGAGAGAATGTATCTGAAACATTCTGGGGAGCGAGCATAGTAGAATTGTATCTTATCTCCTGCCTCTGTATAAGGTCTAATATGGACTTTAAGACAGAGGTCCAAGTCTGAGTGGCCACTGCTTCTTTATCTTCCTCCACAACTGGGTAGCAGAAAACAAGGATGCTGCACTGGCTCCCAACATCCTCTATTTTCAGCTCACCAGACTTAGGCTGTTCTCTAGGTAACAAAGGGTAAAGTCTATGACAGGGTGGCTTCATGCAATGAAGGAATAGGGAGTGCATTTATATGGCAGAGAGAAAACTAGAACAATGACAGCAAGTGCAAGCACCTCTTATGCGATACCTGGATTGCTGTGGAAGGTTTTTGGACAGCAGCCTCACTATGAACTATATTTCAGTTGGACTGTATAGTAACTGTTACTCAGGGACACTGAACAGCATTGCCAACAATGTGCTCAAGTCTGTACACTACAAGCCAGAAAGAACAACACATTGTGAGTATTCTCCTACTCGACTCGAGTGGATGAAATGGCTGTAGAACTGCACCATGTAGGTGTTGTTCTGTGCTGTAGTTAAAAAGAAAATGATCTGAAACTGATAGTATTAAAATATCATTATGAATTTGAATGTAATGCTGAATTATATACTATATAAAATATCATTATGAATTTAGAACTGCTGCAGGTTTCAGATGAAGGGCCAGATATATGATATATGCTGATACATGACCCTGAACTACACAAATCCAGTTCTGTTCAAATCTGTACTTTACAGGTAATCACATCACATGAACTTAAAGCTTCATTTTATTTTTATGCATTTTTGAAAGCTAAATATGCATGTTGTAATTTCACTTTGTTCTATTAGTACAGTACCTGTAAAACTACACCCACCTTTTAGACCTTGATCATAAGGCAGAACTGATAGCTTGAACTGAGGAGATGCTGTGAAGAACCTACATGACCCTTCAAATAAATCTTTGGACTCTTGTTTGAGCCAATCAATTCTGCTCTCCAAGTGTCAGCTGGTAGCAGACATATCTGTCAATATCACAAGTGCTGCAGTCACCAGGGCAGGTTGTATTCACAGTTGGAAACTTAGCTCAGCAATTGCTTACATTTAAGTAAAGGATAACCCTGGATTATGCGTTTCACACAGTTGAGGTTAAAACAGGGTTGGATTTCAGATTAATGCTGGTTCAGTTCTTTCATCTGACATACACAGCACATAATGTTGCCCTCAATAATGATTCCTCACAGCCCCGTTCACTATGTGCATCTCAACTGTCTGCGAAAAACAAGGAATGTGCTTCATTTAAAACTAGTATTTACCTCTGTTCCACATAGATCTGATATTAGCTCTTTTGTTACTGCAAATTATTCACATAAGAAATTCTTCTGAACTGTGAAATTAATTTAGAGAAGAAAACCCAAATGCAGAATAGGAGATTAGCTAGGCAGCAGTGTCGCTGAAAAAAATCTGTGTTTTTTGGTGGATCACAGACTCAACATGAGCTGGTAAGTACTGCCTGCCAAGAAAGCAAATGCAATTTTGGCCTGCATTAACAGAAGTAGAGCATGTAAGACACAGGCTGTGATAGCATCACTCTACTCAGTGTGGGTTAGTCCTCAGCTGATTCTTGTGTGGAGTTCTCATCTCCGCAATTTAAGAAGGATGTAGAAATATTAAGGAAGATCCACAGTTGAGCAATAAAGATGATAAAGGGTTTGGAATGCAAGCCGGCTGAGAAAAAAATGTGAGAACTGGGTATGTTCAGTTTGGAAACACAAGATTAAAGGGGGGGGTGCAATAGTAGTTTTTAAACATTTGCACAGTGTATTTATGCTTCCTTAGCTTGCAGACTAGAGATGTTGCAAAGGCTCACAACACATCTAGCCCCACAGTAAATCTGTTTGTTTGTATAATCTCCTGAAGGAGTGAATTAAACATAACTCAGGACTCGGGCATAGATGGCATCTTCACGTTTTACATGCCATCATCACTGATTAAGTCAATATTTCAAACAAGGATCTAATAATACAAAACTGGGTATTACTGGCATATCAGCCATGGGGGCTCACTCCCTCTATAGGAAGTTTAGAGAAGAGACAGGGCACTGAGTGTGGAGAAGCAGTTGCCCACCTTGACTCTCTGGCAGCCTGACTGCATTGCTATCACTTCCTTTTAGGCTCTGTTAATGACAGTTGCACCATTTGAATGACAAAGTGGAAGACAGCAGACCAACCCAACACTTTGAGCATAGTGGTGAATGCCCTGTCTGTAGCCCCAGAGAGACTAGACACTGGTGTCAATGGGATCATCTCCATAACTCATTACAGGCTAAATCCTAGTTCTGAAAAGTCTGAGATGTTCACAGATGCCAGATACCGTCAGATCCATGTTGTCACCACCATTCCTTCAGCTGCTGCTTGTGAGTACATCTGTATTATTCCCAGGGCACTCCTGAAAGCATACTCTCCAGCACACCTCACCTCCATGCTCCCACTCTGCATGTGCCAAACTCAAAGATGAGGTGGTACGATTCTATGGGACGTGGGAGACAGATCTCTGGAGCAATGGTGGTGAGGGTGTCTTCAAAGCAGACTCACTGTATTTCTGGGGTCAGCATATGTGGAGCAGGAGCAGGTGGACAAGATGTGCTTAGGAGCAGCACTAGTAGGAGAGATGCTGAAGTGATACAGACATGCTGTATGTCTTCATGCTTATAGCTGCTGACCTTAGTGACACAGTTTCACCCTGTTAGCTCTGCAGAATCCACTTACCAATGGGAGAGGAAGCTGGGCTAATGCAGCTCCACAATTCTACAGAGGCTGAATACCTAATTTCTGTTATGACCTCTGTTGCCCTTTTGCAACCTCACAGAAAGCAATAGGGGCAAAGGTAGATTTTGACCTTTGAAATTTTTGCAATTGGTGATGTCCTGCAAGGAGGAGAGGATCCTGCTTGATTTTTGCAAATCCCAGGTAGAAGAAAATGGACTGGTAATTAGAAAAGATCACCTTTTAATTGTTCTGAGTGTACCTGATACAGAGGTCAAAGAAACCCCTGTAAGGTTTTTTTCGCAGCATTATTTTTCAAAGAGCCATAGTTTGTAATAGAAATGCTGTTCTCTCTCTATACTATTCCAAACGCTTCTTGGAAGTTATTAATCCATGCTCCCAAATCCCAAATGAAACAAAAGCAGAACAGGAATTATTTCTGGTACTTCAAAAATGTCACTATCCATGCAAGACCATCTATTATACCTGACATGTACACAATATTGCATTAACTCTTTCACTGCTGGTCTTCTCCCACACCTACTGTGCTGCAGGCGGCCATTAATATTCTCCTGAAATCTATCTAATTTAGTCACACATCGCTCAGTGCATCCTTCACTACTGTGTTCAAGAGCTAGGCCATATAATTCTGATGCAGCTCCTTAGTGAATTCTTCATGAAGATTCATTCAATGTTTGGCAAATGGCAAGCAAGTAATGGACATTGGTATGACTTTACTGTAATTCAGCAATATACCAGTGAGCTATAATCAAGTAATTATGGAGAAACTCTACACAACAGCAATCTGATCCCTAGGGCCCCTGACGCTGAAGAATAGTACAAACCTTACATATTTTGGAAGATGTGCTAGAATTTAGTAGTTCCAGCACCTCTCCTTATTGATCAAGAGGATCCCAACTCTCTCTTCTTTTCAGGATTTTTCACTTCTTGAGCAACCAGGAGATGCCAAGAACTACAGGGTGCTGCTATGTGTGACTATGTTATTCTACTCTCCCTGGTTCATTCAGGCACGTACAACAAGTACTGCATACTAATACAAGCACTGACCCTTGGCTCTCTGAAAATGAATCAAGCTAGTGCACCTCTTCATTCCAGTGGAAGAGCTGCTTTCACACATTTGGTCTACAAGTTCAACACAATATTTTGCTAAAGAACGTTGATTCCCCACAGGGCGATCCTGCCTGCACAAAGCCAGGGTCTCATCATCTCCTCTGGCAAGCACTTTAGTTCAGGAAATAGCTCTTCCCCTGCCTCTTATTCCACATGTGAACTGCAAACTTGTCCACAAAGTCAAACACTTCCCTAGAACTAAGGCAGATATTTTAATTCCATGTTATGATTTTTAACAAGCGTCTCAAAGACAAAATTAATTTTAACTCTCTGGTTCACATTTAAACAGCAGTAAATGTAGTTTAATATCTTTTCAAAAGTGGTAATAACAGAAGTGAGAAAATAAAGGGAATTAGGAAGTGGAACAGGAAACGGAATATTATATTTGCAGAAAATAGATACAATTTTCATGCAGAACAGATTAACATGAACCAAAGAGATTTACAAACGGAGAGAAAGAGAGAGAGAGAACTGAAGTTTCCAGAGGAGGACAATTTTGTGACTAAAGCAGAGGCCTCAGGTACAAATCAATTGTTATTATATTCGTAGCTCTTCCCCTTCCTTCATAATTGATTTTTGGCCAATCCCTTAATCTTTTTAGGCCTTGGTTTTCCTCTTTTTTTTAAATGCTTCACACAGAGGGATGACTTATTAGGAGGTTAAATCCTGAAGAACTAACTGACACAAGTGGCTTTTGAGTGAACAAGGCTTCCAGACTGTGGTCCTACTGCTTAATAAAAAGCAGGATGAAATCTTTGGAGAGAGGAGTTCATAGCCATACAGCCATCTGATATCATGCAAAATTAACTGTTGTCTCTAGAAAGAAAAGGAAGGAGATGACTAGTGCTACTTATCTGATACATGGAGATTAGGATTGCTTATCTGATACTGCTGATGGACTCCATTGCTCAAGGTCCATGATAGTCCATGGTAGTCATCACCCAACTCAATGTTTTACAGAATTCTGTTTATACACAGATGCTGGGACCTCAGGATGAAAAGAAGTCAGGGTGCTTATCAACTCCTATCCATCGTATCTTGTGTTCATAACCTGTAACCAAGGTTTCTCACTTTCTTCTAAGTGTTTGACTCTGTCTTTAAAAGTTGGAGAGCCTCTACACAATATGAAATCTAAGTAACTGTCATAGGAGAAATTGGAGGAAACTAGGAAAATCAAGGACTGTGAACTCTGAGTGCTTTTGCTTAAACTCCTAGGGCCCAGTTACCCTTTTGGGACCAAAGAGCAAGCAGGAGCAAACTAAACTGTAAGCGCAAGGTCATTTTTCTCTACGCTGCCCAGCGGATACAAGCAATTCCTATTGAAGCTAGTGTGAGTTCCTTGTCTCCTGGCTGCGAGAAACATGCTAACTAGCTGCACTCCATTGGCCCTCTGAATCGTTCCCTTTGAGTCATGTTTGGAGGCTAAAGTGCATGTAGTTACCAACTGGACTTAGGGTCCCTGTTTCCCAGAAAAGAAAAGAAAAGAAAAGAAAAGAAAAG
>JAGPOW010000290.1:33972266-34008103 GCA_030014935.1 Caiman crocodilus | reverse complement strand
AGAAAAGAAAAGAAAAGAAAAGAAAAGAAAAGTAAAAAGAAAAATTATAAAAAAGGTGGCTGAAGTGCCAGAAAGTTAGCCTCTCTGCACCAACTCCCTGGGCAAAGAAGAAATGCAGTGAGGTCACCTTTGACCTTCCACTGGAGTGGAAGATCCAGTTAGCCCAATGGACACCAGTGACCTAATTGGTCCCACAGAATCAATCACTTCAAGCTGTGTTTTAAAACAGGAATAAATAAAAATATTAACTCCTAATATATAACCTTGGCAAGAGCCAAGTCTGTCTGAGATGGAGGGGCACAGGGCTATAGCAGGAATGGCCACCATTGAACAGGTGAGTGTAAGCTGAGTGCCACTGACACCCACAGAAGACAGCACAAACTAAATCACTGCAGGGACACAGGAGACAACCTCAGCAGCACTTCAACCTTCAGCACAAGCAAGCTAGTAAAACTGGCACATTTAATCATTCCAGACTGCTACACGCCCAAAAAGAAAGAGCCGACAGCCATGCCATTCTGTCCAGGGTCACTGATGCCCACTAGAGACCATTCTGGCAGGAGGGGAGGGGAGGGGGACGGCATATGTGGTGCAGTGTGCAGGCCCATCAAATCTAAGCTCTAAGTGTCCTTGATTTTGTGGATCTGAAGAAGACAGGAAAATGATCTTTTGAAAACTGTGCAGTACTTATCAAGAGCTAGGGAAAGAAACAGTGTGCGAGTGAGAGAGAGGGAACCAAAAACGAAAGGGTGAAAGGGTTGGGAGTGAGCTGGGATTTGAATTATCCCATAGTCAAAGTTTATCAAACTGTTCTAGGTTTAACACAGGATTGCTCTGGCACAAGATTTCCAAGTTGAGAGCACAATACAAACACCTAGGTAGATGAGTAGCATAAATAAAGATGCACAATAAGCAATCCATGAGCAAGCATGCACTTATACTGGATATTCACCAGCAAGAGAGACAAGACTGAAAATAGGATGCTCAATTTTTGAATCAGCAAATAGACACCTCTTTACAAGACAGTACATTATATTTGTATCCTTTTTCTTATAATATTATCAGCCCTGTACAAGTAACTAAGGGCTACCCCAGCTGGCTGGTTATACAGGTTATCTGTTCAGTAAAGAAATCTGCTGGTCAATCAGACTCTTCCTTTTATGACAAGACACTTGACAATTAGAGAGCAGTTAGGTACAATGTAAATTCTACTGTCTACAGGCAGAAACCAACTGTAGTAAGAAGCTCTGGTTAGGTTTCAAACATGGATGATTAAGGTCAGAGAGAATCTGTTAGTTTGAAGTCAGGCAGACAGCAGGGTGCCTTCTGATTAAGGTCAATCGTCTGAATCTGCATTTATGCACCTAAATAAAAATACCCTCAGACAGCCACCACCTTCAGCCTCAGAAAGTACTCCTGAGATATGAGACGCTCACAGCTCTCAATGACTCCAGCATGTCTAAAAATCAGGCCACTTTGATTTAGGTCCCTAAAATTGGACATCCCAGTTGGTAACATTTGACTAAGGGATTAAATACCTACACAATTTCTCTCAGACCTAGGATTGGTCACTTGGCAGGCCCAGTCTGGCCTGACCGACTATGGGAGATTTAGGATAGGACACGTGATGCTCTAGGCCAGGGCAGAGCTAGGTGCAGGAAAAGTTGAACTGTGGGTACCTGCAAGAGCCCAGGCCTTTGTCTTATCATGAGCAAGACTAAAAAGTGGAGGAATGCTAAGACAGTAGTACTTAATCTCTGACCCATGGGGCACATCTGGCACTTGGAGCCATGTCATCTGTCTCCCGGGGCTCCCCACAGTTCTGGAAACTTGGCAAAACAGGAACGGTGGCAGTGTGATTTGCCATGGCTTCCAGATCCCTGGCAATTAATGTTGCCACCACTCCCACACTGCCATTGGGAGTCGTGCAGGCTGGGTGACATGGCCCTGTGCACCAGATGGTGCTGACACATGGGCTTGCTCAGTGGCAAGATCCAGCACACAAGGTTGGACTAGTGTGTGGAGTCAGGGCATGGCCAGGTCCAGTCCACTGAACCAGGCCAGACCTTGAGCAATGGAGTCCATCAGCAGTCCAGGCCAGCCCATTAGATCACATCTGTTTACCGACTCAGTACACCAACTACATGCTGGATCCGGCCTGTGGATCAATCCTACCTGTGGGATGTGGCCTCTGGACCCTACTGTCTTTCATTATATGGGTGACAGTGGAGCTTAGAAGCAGCAACTGAGATGAGGCCCTGCTGGACCTTACACTGTAAAAGCACAGATGTGGCAATCACTGCTCCTGTGAGTTGAAGCTAAGTTAAGAAGGGACGTGGGACAAGGAAGTGACTTGCCTGCTATCCCCAGGCAGAGATCAGAACAGAAGCCAGGTCTCCTGACTCAAGCCCAGCACTGTGTGGTACCTGGGGTCCATAACACCCTCCAGCTTTTTTGCATGGACTGGCTGTCTTTGGTATTTAATTTACACATTTGTCTAATGCCTGAAAACACTCTATCATCATTGTTGCTCCCAAAGGGTTCAGATGGGTCATTGCAACAGCAGCAATTATAGAGAAATATATAAAACCCCTCTACAGCCACTGTGAAAGGGAAGGAGCAAATTAAAAACTGCCTCTTCCCTAGCTTGTGGCTGGTGGCTGCTACTCTAATGCTGCTTGGGAACCCTGTTATTTTATTATCACCGTCTTTATGACTGCCCAGGGAGAGAGCTATCGCAGCTTTGCGGCTTTCACACGCAGCTGTCCTACTGCGCCACTGCAGCCGACAAGCTGACACCAGACCCCAGCGCTAGGCTTTTTATGGCAATTCCACTCCTAACCTGAGAGATGAGGAGCATGCAGTCATTCAACGACCCAAGAAGATATTAGCTAATTGAAATTGTGCCACCAGTGCACTAAATGCTAGTCACTTAAATCAATCTCTCTTCTTCCTCTCACCTCCATATCTCCCTCCTCCCCTGCCCCCCTTCCCTGTTCCCATTGCCTGCTGTGTGCCTTCCTTCTCCATATTTCCTTCCCCCCTGCCCACAAAAAAAACCCCTGTCTGACTTCAAATCCCTCCAGGGCGATTAAAGCAGGATGAACAACAAAGGGAAGGCGACATGAAAACCTATTATTTATACTCTGTGCTACGCTCTCTCCTTCATTTCACAGAGCCCACCCCTGTGCAGGTATCCTCCTCCCCCCAGGAGCAGAGGGGGGAGCTAATGACCTCCACCAGCTGGGCTACCTAAGGTGGCGCACAGTCAGAAGAGTTTTTTTTCTGCGCCTAAGAGGCACTCGTCTTTCTCAGAGCAATTACCACGAATGATTTATGTGGCCAGTCAAGAGGGCCTGCCAGGGTTCTTATTTCATCTATGAAAAAAGGAACTCTGCTGGAATTTTATCAGGGAGCTTGGATTAAATTGACAGCTGCCTTTTGTTTTTAAAGCCCTTCCCTTCAGAGCCGGCATTCTGCTTGGAAACAGGAAAAAAAAACAATAACGAGGAAAGACTGAAGCAAATAATAATAATAATAATAATAATAATAATAATAATAATAATAATAACAATAAAAAACAGAAATATCCATTTTCTTCTTTTCTTTCCATGTACTTTTTAAGCACAGCTGTTTTGGAGAATCTGATGTCTGAGAATGATCTTGGCTTGCATCGACTCAAAACAGCATTTTATTTCACTCCACTGAAGCCACCAAGGCAACGGCTTTTAGTCCCTGGTACAAGTGTCTGTTAGACTGACAGAGGAAAACGATGGAGTCTCAATCTCAACAAGAGAACAATCCATGAATTCATTTTAAAATGCTACTCAGCACCACCGCATACAAAGAGACACAGCCAGACGCATACACACAGACACATGGAGACACATGCAACCCCACTGAGACACACAAAGACACAGACACACACATACACTCCAAAACACAGACAGACGCACTGGGAGGGACACACAAATGTAGGGAGAGGCAGGCTGTACAGAGATTCAAGCATGCACAAACCCCAACAGATTTACAAAGCACAGGCAGACATATCGAGACTGAGGAATGCACATGCTGAAACAAAAGCCCTTACAGACACACACAAGCAAAAAGACATGAACAGAGACATATGCAACAAATACCAAGAGACATGCAGTTATGGGCAAGAAAAAAAGCCATACAACGAACACTGACAAGGCCAAATGCAATCAGGAGACAGACAGACACACAGACAGGTATGGTTAAAATCTCAGACTCCACCTACAGCAAGAATTATAAATGACTATTTAACTGAAAGCTGTGCTTTATCCCTGATTTCTCTGCATCTTTGCATCTTGCTGGGTGCTGTAACCTCCCAACATATTCTAAAGTATTTTGTTTCAAATAAAGGATTTTTTGGTTGAGAAGCCGAGCCAAACACAACTACATAAAGTCATCAAGAACACAGTCAGCTACAGCAATAGTTCTAACATGTTTAGATCTAGATTCATTACTACAAAATTAGTCTATTTTTGATATAAAGAACCATTCTCTCTCAACATTCTCATTTTGCGGGGAAGGGAAGGGAAGAAGAATGCTGTCCTGTTTGCTGAAACAATTAAAGAGATTGAGATGAACAGTCCAATAGCTACAGTAAAAAAGTAACAGAAAAATAGTGTGTGGAGGTATACATGGTATTTCACACAAAGGGTAGGCGTGTCCCATTTCCAGGGACAACCTACAATTGTAGCAATTTCAGAACATGACTTAAAGGTTTCAAATAATACACCTGCCCGTATGCCTTCACCCATTTTTTTGCAGTTTAGCCATCTCATATCCATATTTATTTTAAAACTATTCTCTCTTTGTTGCTTTTTGACAGACCCAAACACCAGGGAAAGCTAACTATACAAGACAAACATTAAAACTGACCAGACACAAAGTGCCAGCAAATGCACACTGTCACTAAATTAGAGAAATAGGAAAAAAACTGTCTCCTCTGATCACTTCTACCTCCAATCTCCCCTGATATTACTATCAGCACTAAGAATTAAGTTGCAGAAGAAACAGCATTTCTGAGTTGATGCCCTCCCTTTAAAGTGCCCCAAACTTGCTGCTTCTTGATATTCTGATCCCTTTTGTTACAGCCTGTTCTCCAAGCCCATGTGTGAGAAGAACTGTGCAACTGCATGCATTTCTATCAGGATAACTAATTCAGTGGGCTGGTCTTTTAGAAACACTTCAATAGGGCTGCTCTTCTAGCTCCACCAGGTATCTTTATACTGCCATAACCTTAAGTGTTTAGGCAGACCACATCACCATCTAGTAGGTGTCTTAGGCCTGCTGGGTGTTATCTACATGGGGACACTCAAGAAAGTTATGTATGGCAACACAGAAAGGGTAAGTCAATGTGTAAGTTAAAAGCCACATACAGATGCTCTCCTCCAGGGAAAAAATGGCCCTAGATCAGAACTCCTACAAGAGGCACTATTAAGTTGTAAAAGCCACACTGGATGGACCTGGTGACACTAAAACAAGAAAGCACTGCCAAAGGACTACCTTACATCTTATAAAGGAGCCATGTTTTTTGTTTACACCTCTCTCCCTTCCCACAGCACCACTCTGCACCTGAGTAAGAGAGCCCACGTGCACTAATCGACGCGCAATGACTTCACATCTTTAGTTGATTTCCCTTAAGTTTCCCAACACTTTCTACATAGACATGGCTTTGAAAGGGACATTGATGAGGCAGGAAAAAAGTTAAAAACAACCAAAACTGATATGGCTGATTTGTAAGGAATAAAGTCATTACAGACCTACAGTCTGGATCCCCTAGTTTCAAATCTATGGGCTCCAGGGTGCGGGGTGAGGGGGCACTTTAATTAGAGCGGCTCTGAAGGCTACTCTAATTAAAGTGCGTGCAGCATCATGTGTATTTAGCACTTCAAAATAGCAGTAGGGGCACCTTAACTAAAGCTTGATCAATGAGCTTTAGTTAAAACTGCCTTTGCTGCCATTTTGAAATGTAGGAATGCTGAATACACGACGTGGAGGCTGCTGGAGTGCACTAATTAGCATACTCCAGCAGATTGACAGCAGACTCAATTAATCAAGTCTGCTTCAACGTATGCTAATTAGCACACATCTGAGCAGAGCTCCATTGTGCTCTATGGTTCACAAAGGGTAGCCTTTTCAGCTAGCTGATGGTATAGTCAGCTAGCAGTATAATTAAAGTTAACTACTAGTTTAGGCAACTTTTATAAACTACCTGTAGGTGCATGTGCTGCAGCTACTGGAAATTCACACAATGACCCCAGCCATTACTGGTTCCTAAAAGAGTTTGCCTAGAGTAGTAACTCCTCCTTGGCTCTGGTCAGGCCAGTTGGGTGACGATGGGGGTCTGCAGGCTCCATGTCACACAAAGATGACAACTGGAACCTGACCCCTTCTGCTAATTAGGTGTGTGTACACGGGGCTACTGGCAAGATGCCAATACCTCCCTCATTTGGGTACAGCTTATCCATTTCTTCTCTCAACTTAGTTCTCTCAGCACAGGAAGCCCAATCTCCATCCCAACACTTATTTCTCTGGCACATCTAGACTTCAGGGATACAGGCAAGTGTGCACAACAACAGTGAAGAATCTGGTGTCACAAAAAGAATAAAACAAGCCTTGATACTTTTGTTGGGCTTTGTTCCATTTGTAGCTCTTTTTTTCCCACAATCTTTACAAGGCTGCCAAGCTCTCAGACCCAGAAATAGTGAGTCAGGCAGCAGAAAAATCAGAGGGGAGGGAGAGACTTAGATAAAAATAGAGAGAAATGTTGATTGCATTGTTACTGCTTCAATTAAGCTCAGGCGCACCAGCCTGATGAGTCAACAGCAATGACAAGAGGGCACTGAAAACAAGAGAGACTGCAGTGCATAACCAGCTACCAGCACCATTAACATGGGGGGCACTCAACTCCCAGGCCAGTAACTTTTCTAATCAAAGAAGAAAGAGCCCTCTGACATTATCCCTTTGGTGCGAGTTTGACAACAACAATAACCACTGAAAGGGCAGAGTGTTAATGTGGACTGAGTAGCAAGATCTGATGCCTTTGGAAAGAAACAGATGGGTGTAAGTAGAGATCCTGGATTCACAGTCAATAGATTTGAACTGCCCCACCCCAATGTGATATATATTATTTCTAAAAGAAATAGCCAGGCTATTTGACAGTGTTCTAACCTTCCGAGCTACCCTCACTGCTATGGCCTGACAGTGACACTGGTCCCATCATGCAGAGTTTCTGTTGCCCAGTGTTTTTGTCCACATGATTCCACAAGCACACACTAACTAATGGGGGAGGGAGAGAGAGTATTTTCAGTAGGATCGTTAGAGAGGTCCAATGGCATCAGAAAGAAAGAGAATTCACTGTACAGCTAGCATTTTAGCAGGGTGAAGAACATATCCTAGATGTCCTTGTTATTTCTTTCTTTGTTTCTGCAATGGTATTATAGAATGGTGAGAGAGAGGTAGTTAGTCTGACGCCACGCAGAAGGTAGGGTAGACATACACATTACCACTTAATTAAGTGGTAAGGCAGGGATGGAGCAAAGGGAGGGGATGACTGGATGGAAGACAAAGACACTACATCCTGTGAAGCATTCACCTCACTCTGAAAATGTTTTACAAGATGTAGACTATCAATGTTTATTAAACTATTAGTGCTCTCCCATTAATGAAGAAAGCCCACACTATTGCCATCAAAAGCATACTGAGGAAGCATGGATACAACTGGTTACAACCAGCAGCAGTCATAAAGAAGTAGGGCTGGCAGGGACCTCAGGAGGTCATCTAATCCAAGCTCCTGCCCAAGGCACAATCCGTATCCAAAATATACCATACAAATCCACTGTCTAATCTCTAAGCAAATGCTACAGAAGCAGGCAAAACCCCCCACATTCTATACCAATCTGACCATGGGGTAAAATTCCTTCCTGGCCCCAAATATGACAATTGGTCTGACTCTGAGGAACATAGCTTTATGTCCCTGAAGGAGCAATGGCACACCCTAATCAAAATCTCCAGCCTTGGCTGCAGCCAACACTCAAAGCCTCTGAGAAAGGCTTTAAAAAACTCTCATGTGTAGCAGCAGGGAGGAAAAAATATTTCCCTCAAACCATATGTGGCAAGCAGCAAAGCCCAGAAGCACTGGAAACATAGACATAGCTATGCCTAGATCATCCTGGACCAGTGACTGTCCAACCTCCTGTTGAACACCTCCAGTGATGAGGAGTCCATGGCTTCCCACAGAAGTTACAGTCACACACAGCTACATCCATAACCTGCCTAGGCTCAGTTTGCAAAGGTTTGCAGTGAGGAACTCAGGAGAAAATGAAAGTCTGGCCTTCTTTCTTTTAGTATGAAACATGCAATAGATCTGAGGGCTAGACCATCTATGATGACTGCTTTTGACCCCTTGCTTTTTCTACTACAGAGTATCAAAGACACAGCCCTGGGACCAGAACTGACCCATGAAGCCCTAGCCTCTAATCCATGGTGCTGCTTATGGGTCTTGGATTAGACTAGTATGTCGTGTGCTGTGTGCACCAGAATGGCCCCCAGCATTGCATGCAGCATACAGGACCAGTCTGGCACATATTGCACGCAGGGCTGTAAGAGGGTGCACATGCTGCAGACAAGCCCCACAGTCTAGATCCTTTGCACGGGGCTAGTCTGTGGGTCTGAACCAGCCCACGGGGCCTCATGCCGTTCATGCCCTTATGGGCCCTCATGCCGCTCATCAAGACTGCGGGGTTATGAGTTGAACACCCTTTTTCTATTGCATCTATCTCACTATGGCAGGGCTGCCCACCTTTAGAGTGGCTGGGGGCTGAATGTGTCACAGGGGCCACAGGCTGCATACCACAATGACTGCATGCCATGGGGACTGCACAAGCTCCCTGGGACCCCTGCTGCATGCAACTTACCCACTACATGAGCAGTGAAAGCCCCCCCACTGCTGCTGCAGTGTGAGCTCCCCCATGGAGCTGGGCGATTTTCCTCCATAACCACGCCATCATCACATGGGTGATCGCCACCCTCCCACTGCTGCCCCACAAACCCATCTCCACTGTCACTGCCACATGGGTGTCCCTCACCACCACTGCCTTGTGAGCAGCACAAGCTGCCCACCAAGTCCCTCTGCTGGTGCTGGTGCTGCTGCATGGGCAGCAAGCTCACCAGGCCTCTGGTCATATTGTCTTGTGCCAGAGAGCAACAGAGGGAGTGGCAGCTGGGCAGAAGCCCACAGGCTTCACTTTAACCCTTTTGCAACCTTGATGAAGCCCACGGGCTGCAAGTTGGACAGCCCTGTTGTATGGCACCAAGTGCTGCTGTATTTCAACCTTAGAATTGAACAGATGACTTCTGTCAGTATGAAAAGCAGCTAGAAAGGCACTGGGATGTGAAGGGCTATGGAATTCTAAGCTGAGAGTATGCTTAGGTCATGGCTATCTAGATGGCAGGCGGCTGCATGTCCTATAGGCTCCATCACACCATGCCACAGTCTGCCCAGTCTCCATGCCTCATAGATGCCCCCTACCATGACCATACTGAGTGCCCATGAACTCTTCCATGTACCATGTACCCACAACCTCACACTGCTGCACTGTGGCTCTTCCCCCACTATTATACTGTACACCTATGATCTCTCCTCTAATCACTACACTCGCCCTCGCTTCCCTGACTTGCCACAGTAGCCTACCCCCCTGAAATGAAGGCACGAAGTGGCAGCTGGAGGAGGGAGCAGAAGCAAGCCCAGAGCATCCAGCTGCTATTGAAGCTAGAGCAATGGGTGGGAGTGGTGGCCTGGGAGCCACCAGTTGTATACCTCTATGCTTAGGTCAGAAAAAGGCCAAGGTCTGACCCATGCCTGACAGCCTATTCTGCTAGTATGGTTAAGGCACACTGGTTTCTGCAGCCAACAACACTAAAAGAATGACTAGCATCTTTCAAGGGCACTTAGGGGCAGCTGGACACTTTTGACTCCTCTAATTTGATGACCAGGTATTGTTTATAGTTTGGTCAACTGAGGGCTGACTTGGGCCTACCCCTGGAGTAATGCTCAAACTTGTGCCTAAGGAATGAGGCACCTGTAACAACTCTGCCACTTAGCCACTTGCTATTATGTTTACAGTACTAAATTTTATTATCCTAAACACTGATCATTTATATACTTGTGAAGGCCACAGCAGGGTTCATCTAGATTTTAGTGTGGGAAAGGACATAGCAATAAATAACCCCCTGAGGCACTCCAGGAGTATGACTGGGAATTACACCCTCTTTTTTACAATTATTACTTTATCTGAGTTAAAAGTAACAGCATGCAGGAAAAGAAATATGCTTGGACTACACCCTTCACTGCCTTGGGTGGGACCCTGCACACCCAACCAAATCCTTGGGATACAGTTGTTGGCTTCTAAGACATGAATTGACTAGAAAGGAAAAGGCTTGGCAAGGGCATAGAATAAGAGGAGTTTGAAAGTTCTCAGATCCAGTGTTTGCACATGCATGGGGCTGTATCCAAGGTTCACAGTCTTTCTGGTAGCTATTCATCAAAACATTTGCATTGCCAATTTGGAAGACATTCATTAAACCTATGTTTAGTTTGTAAGTATCAGGCCAGACTGTTCAAATAAATGACCTACCAAATTAATCTCTTTCCCTAATGTTATCTCCTGATATTTCAGATGACTTCATGCCAGATATCCTGCTAAAGAAAAGCGGGTTGGGGCTAAGGAGGGTGTGCTCAGGGGAAGCGCCCAGCCTATATTCATTCTATTCCACTCCCCTGTGAGTCTCTTTCTATCACACCACCAAGCACAACACAATTAGTGAAAAGGGACCACTTTTCCTCTAGGAGTCAAGGTCCCAAAAAGGTACAGCTTCAACATCATTAGCAGTTCATCTTCTTAAACCTCCGGGCAGCCCCTAGGCAGATCCCCTCATGCAAACCCCCTCCCCCCTCCCCTTTTTGGTGTCTACTTATCAAACTAATGAAGCACATCTAGATTGAAAGGTCTTGGGATAGAAGACAGCAGCTTAACAGTGATTCAATACATGCCCCTTCCCCTCCTCCTCTTTATTATATAAAGAAAGCAGAATTTCCTACACTTAAATGGGGGGTAGGGGGAAGGATAATGGGAGGGAGACGCTTGTCTAGTAATTCCCTGCAGAAAGAGATGTCTGTTTACTTTCTTTGACTGAGCATTTGCATATTAAAAAGGCTCAGCTCCTTTGTGAATAGGATTTATCAGTGCCACATTTTCTGTTTGATAGGGCAGAGCACACAATATCAACTCCAGGTACAAGAAGGCTAACACAACTTCCTGTGGCCTTTCACCGGTCCTTTTACAATGAAAGTCCCCTCCATCCAGTGAAGTGTGCTGCTCAGGAAGAATAAGGAGAGTTCAATAGCAATTTTAGTGGGTTGGCTGGATGCAGAAATAGGTGATGAAGGTAAGGAATAATGCTTCTTGTGCTGTAGTCCTGAGACAGGTGTACCACTGCAAAAGCAATGAAAGTATGACAAGGCCCCATTAGGGTTTTTCCATTCACTGATATCTGGAGAGGCAATTTCCAGCTTTAGGTAAAAACACATAAACATCTCTCATCACGTCACTGATCTAAATATAGATGATTACTTCAAGGCAGGGAAAAAAAGTCTTATTCTTATACCTTCAAATGTTGTGAAGCCCTACAAGCTGACTGCAGTACAGAGGAGCAATAGATAACCAGTCAGATGTGAAGAGAGGAAAAAAATGCATGTTCTAGAATGATTGCCCTGATAGGTCATTATATTTCTCAGCATAACATTCATCCGCATTTGTAAGATGGGTGTCTTGGAAAGTTTCATTACATAGAGCTGGTTCCTGTTATGAGCACAGTCAATTTTAGCACAGGGCACCCTTCTTTCCCCTTGGACTCTATGAAGGTCTTTAGATTCAATAAAGAGCCTCCACATCTCAAATCCACATTGACCACATGCCCTAGCATATACACCTTAAAGATCCAGGGTAAATTTTTTAAAGGAGTGACTCAAGAGTGTAAATCCTGTCTTCAAAAATGCCTGAGGATATGGACAGACATAACATTTTTCACACATCAAGTATCTTAAAACTACAACAAAAAATGGGAGGACAGATGATGCACAGTGCTACATCATTACAAATCAGCCCTTAATGTATCAAAAATTACTGGGGATGAAAAAACAACTCAGATGTCCTTGCTTTAGAGTGAAGTGCTTCAGATAACCTCTATCCAGTTATGGGCTCCACAATTTAAAAGGATGTGGAGAAGCTTGAGAGAGTCCAGAGAGCCACACACATGATGAGAAGACCGGAGAACAGGCCTTATGAAGAGAGGGTAAGAGCCATGGGACTCTTCAGCCTGGAAAAGCGGAGGCTCAGGGGGAACCTGGTAGTAGCGTAGAAATACATGTGAGGTCTCCATCAGGATCTGGGGGAATGTCTGTTCACCAGAGTGCCCCAAGGGATGACAAGGACCAACAGTCACAAACTCCTCCAAGACTATTTTAGGGTGGACATAACAAAAACCTTCTTTACTGTCCAAGCCCCCAGGGCCTGGAATAGGCTCCCTCCAGAGGTGGTGCAAGTACCTACTCTGGACACCTTTAAGAAGTGTTTGAACACTTATCTTGCTGGGATCCTTTGACTCTAGCTGACTTCTTGCCCCTGGGGCAGGGGGCTGGACTCGATGATCTCCCAAGGTCCCTTCTAGCCCTTATGTCTATGAAATCTAACCTCTCCAGCCACCTGTAACAGGGAGATCTGTCCTCTTAAGAGGCAGCCAGCCCTATTAAGGATCTGCAGCTGTGGGGCATTCTGCTAATAAGGAAGTGCCCCACTAAAGGCTTAAAACCCAGGGGAGAGAACAGAAAGCACAAATTGTGAGGGAATAGTTTGTAGAGAAAGAAGCCAGCGGTGCACAGAAGCAGTTAGCTACAATGAGCCAGGCTGCTTTGCTGGGGATAGGACATGAGGATTTGACTTTGTCTGTTTATGGCTTCAAGACTGTGTTTTAGTTGGGAGGAGTAAGTGAAGCTCCTCCAAGAACAATCCCACTGGCAGAAGCCAGCAAAGTAACCCACTAATACCAACCAAATTACATGGAACTTGCCTATAACATTATCTCCCCTTCAGTTACTATCATATTAAAGGGAGGCCATATTCTCCATCCTACAAAAGATAGAATGGTCTCTGCTTGCATTATTGGGCTGATGCACAGCAGTCCTTACCACTAGGGAAACTAGTCTTAGTGCTGTATATGGTAACTGGTAACCCACGGGTCTCCTGCATACACATGCTTGTTGTCAATGATACAGTACCTGGTAAGCCAGTGCAAGGGAAGAGAATAGCACCTGCTCTTCTCTGAAGTGGCTGCCTTTTCTCTGCCTGTACTGCAGGTGGAGCAGCAGGGTTCAACCTGCTCTTCACTGGGCTCTCCAGGCATTAATACAGCATAAATATTAAGTCATGGTGCTTAGAGCAGCTGATTAGGAGTCAGGATTCCTTAGACTGATTTCATGTCCTGCCTCATACACACTCCAGTGTAAAAAAGAGAATGGTAGTTGCATGTTCTGGGAGCAGAATTAGGCCTTCAGTTGCTCCATGGGTCTGTTTCCACCTGTAATAAGGCATAGTTGTACATATAAAAGTGTAAAGCATAGGGATGTTGTAAGGTTCACATGTCAACTTGTTTGCAAAGAACTCTAAGTCTTGAGGTATAAAGTGCATGTGTTTAAAGCACCGTATTATCAATGGTCTACCTCCAGCACTCTTCACTCTGCTTCAACTCAATCCTAATTCTGCTGCGTCCATAGGGTTTTCATCTAAGTGAGGACTCAATGAAAACTGAGTAAAGACTGCAGGATTAAGACCATTATTATTGTTATGGAGAAGCTGAATGCTTGTGTCATAATACCAAATACTCTTTAAAAAAGTTTACAAGGTATATTGTTGTAAGAGCCTTCTGCTGCACAGTTTCCCTGAGTGTCATGTAATTGCCTGCTGTTAAGGGAACGACAAGCCACTTCAAGTTTAAGCTGCCAGAGAATGCCTTCATTTAGAATGAAACAGAAATTCCCTCATGCTCCCTAACACCAGGAATGATCTTGCATTTGCAGTATTGGCTTGTTTCTTCTGAGAAAAAAGAAGACATAGATCAAATTGATCTACTTAGCTAGCACGTGTCTAGAAGCCCTTCTGCACTGGCTGGGACTTATCAAACAAGCCCTGAGTCTTGAAAAAAAATCCCAAACCAAAAAAGCTGAGGGTATATGCTAACAACAGATCCTGAGTCACAGGTACCAATGCTGAGCAGAAACCAACAGAGGTATATGCACATTTTTTTTAAATGATAACCAAATTCTAAAAAATTGTTATCTCACATGGGTGTACACTTGAGGAAAGTCCTCATTTATATAAAATAACTCCTAATTTATATCAAGGAAAGTGAGAATAGAACTTGGTCTTGAGCAATGAGAGGAGAAAGGTTTTAGCTAAAAAGAACTGGGAAAAAGAAGCTTAACAAAATCCTCACCGACTGAACTGAGGCTTGTGGTGTGCCATCCCAGATGCTATCTGGGAACTCTGCCCAGAGACATCAATGGCTCCATCACTGGAATGACCCTCCCACACTAAATCCTGTTTCCAGACCTTCTGCACAGAAAGTTTAGTAAAGGCCCAGGGCCTTTGTTACCTATTTTTTACCCAGACATGAGTAGCAACCAAAAATAAAAGCAGATCAAAAACAATGTAGTGTAAGTCAGCGAAAAACATTACCACTGGGGGCAAGGGAGAGGGGGCAGTAAATGCACACACCTTTCACCGCTGGAGACCACAGTTCAAATTCTGTTCATGTCACAAGTGAAATTAAGCTGAGGCCTTATTCAGCTCTTATCACAAAAATCCTTCATGGAACTAGCATAGCAGTGACTTGAATTCTTCCATGAAATGAAGGCCTAGAATAGACCAAGATGTCCTAAGTTAGGGATCCAACTCTCCTCTGTAAATGATGCATGGAAACCTATTGCTGTATTTGCCTGTGTTATACGCCTGGCTCAATCCAGTGCTATTAGTCTCTCACTTTTTGAGTGCTGTTCTCAAAAATGGAAGATTTAAAACATTGTTGTGACATGTCATTTTAAAACACACAGCGATCCAAATGCCTGGAAATCAAAACAATGATTGTGGCAACAACATGAAGGTATTGTTCTTTGTAAAGCAGTCCTCCAACCTGGCATTTCTGCTTATTATGCCATTTTCAATCAGCACTTCAATTAATAGATTGCCACTGAGTACTATAAACAGAGCCAAAACCCAACATTCCTCTCCTCACAAAATACCTGCTGCCATATTAGTCCCATACAGCAGTGGTTCCCAATCTTTTTAGACCATGGACAGGCAAACCGCCAACTGGAAGTGACCATGGACTGGAAGTGACTACAGATCAGCAAATTGCAGACCAGCATACTGCAGACTGGAAGTGACCGGCATACTGCAGACCGGCAGCCAACCCTTTTTCATTCTGAGTATAAAAAAAGGATTGGTTGCCGGTCCACAGTATGCTGGTCACTTCTGTACTTCCAGTCCAGCAGCCAACCCTCCTGCAGACTGGCAGCCAACACTTTGGAAACAGGTACTGGGCTATGGCCCAGGGATCGGGAACCTCAGCCATATACAATAGAAGAGGCTGCTGTCTCTCCCTGCCTAAAAGAGCATTTCTCATAGATACTTATTCTTGTACTCCTGGCTACTTTTAATGTGTGATATCAACATACTCTTTGGTATACGAGACGTTCAGTACTCTGTAAAATTAGCTGCTAACTTGATGTTCTTCATAGCTACCAGAAAATCCTCCTAATGTGAAGGCCACAAAGAAGCTCAATTTCATTTTGAGGATGGATGCATGCATGAATAGGGTTCCTGAGCATGTCAACATTCATGCAAGCATGGGAGAATGCTCAGCATGTGTATGACCAGAGCTTTGTGCACTTCTGATGGGAAAGAAAAATTAATCTGTCCAGGGCTATTCTCCCTAGGAGGACAGCCGTTTCTGCATTACTAGTTCTCCCTCTCCTTTAATGATAGCTCTCACAGTCACAGAGTACCCATGAAGCAGTACAAAGGAGACAATGCTTGCATGGTCTTAAATTTTCTATTAGTCACTTTGGTGTTGGAAGAAAAAAAGTGCTGTATCTTAAGGTGAAAAGTTGCACAAACAGCTGGGCTCCGGTTCAGGGTGGTCTGTGCCAGGAGAGTTCTTCCAAGGCACAATAAAATGCTCTAAGTGTGTATCTAGTTTAATCTAATCACTGCCCAGAGTGATTAGTGATTTATTCTGCACTCCCCATCCATCTAATTCCATCTAGGGAGTCCCATAGGTCTTTTACCTGCCTTAAGAAAGCCCTACTGCTTCAACTCAGAACTGTGTGACAGCCATTGCTTCAGCTAGCCATGGACTCTCAAGATAAGCACCCTGAACTCAGCCCTGCTTCCACAAAAGCCAATAGGGAGTCTGTTTTTGGGGAAGAGAAGATTTACCCTTCATGAAATTTGTATGAAATTTGTGAGAAAAAGTTGACACGTGCATACAAAAAGCCTATACAAGTAATTTGATAATATGTTCCTTTGACACACAAAGACTTCTCTAAGGTAAACCAAAGCCAAAGTCTTGTTTACAGCAGAGATATACCATATTTACTCAGATATAAGACAATCCTAATTATAAGACCATAAGAGGTATCACATGTTATATTAAATCTACACTTGATGTGTTTTCCAGGTATAGAATTCAATTATTGGAGGTCTGTCTTGAATTTGTGAGCCTCCTACTGCTACAGCAGGGAAAATAAATCTGGGGGGGTCAGATAGCCCCTTTGCCCTCTGCCCTCCCCTACTTCTTCACTCTGCAGCCCCTTCCCTCCTCCTTACTGTCAGAACCTGTGCTTCCTGAGCATATGGAACTGAGAAACTAATTTGAAAACAAAAGCCTTGAAATCAAACACGGCTATAGCAATTTCCATATAATACCCTGAGACTTGGTCCAACCAGAAATTATTACTTTTACCTTAGCACCTACTTAAAGAGAGTACAAACCATGCTTTTTTGTTTTTTAAATTTTATGTCTCAAGCCAAATTAGCCAAATCAGTTCTGAATTCTATTGACTGAGTGGAGCTCAGTCATTCAAATCTGTGTGGTACTACCATCAGCAAGTATCCTACCTCCCAGATTCTTCAGCCTGGGTTTCATATATTCCCAAATCCATGGCAGGAATCCAGTGTACAAGCCCCAAGCCAGATACCTTGGAGTTCAGATGCCCTCTAGTCTCACTTGCCCCTAGCCAAAAGGCCATTGGAGCAAGATGGAGGGAAAGCCCAAGAACAATCCCAAACTATGCATGATACAAGTCCAACCAAAGCCAAAAGATTCATGATTTACCATTTTGCTTATTAGGCTGGGCTCCAGCAGAGACAACAGCATTTCAAGCCATGATGACCCCACAGCTCAGCACTGCTCAGTATGTGTGTGTACGCCAGATCTCCCCCTCCCCCCCAAAGGATCCATGTGTTAATTAGCTCCCCACTCATGACTGGAACCACGTGTTCTTGTGAGTCCTGGGACTCTGTAAAAATGTATATACAGAAGAGGTCCAGATCTACCTCTTGCACGAATGACATGTGCCCCGGCAGCTGGGGAGGTATGGCAGCGGTGGGAGTGCAGTGGTGGCGGTGAGAGTACAGTGGTGGTAAGCAGGAGCTCCCGCAGACACCGCCGATGCTGTTGGCGGCGGTGGAGTGGTGGCAAGCACTGACCAGGGTTGGCAACCATCCACAGACGCCACTGCCAGTGGTGGCAGCAGCCTGTGGGGATTGCAGACCGCCCACCAGCACCACCAGTGGTGGAGTGGCGAGCAGCAACCGCCTACAGGTGCTTCCGACAGTGTTGGTGGCGCCTTTTTGTAGGGGGTGAACCCTCCCATTCAAGGGGTGCACAGGCACCTGCATGCATCCCCTACACATCACCCCTGGCCTCATGGAGAGTGGGGCTATACTAATCATATGCAACAAGTTAAGAGAGGGAGTGACAGAGGGATTATGGGTAAATTATTTGGGGCCCCATTTGGAAATGTTTGCCAGACATTTAAGGAATCATTGGAAATGGGAAAGAAAGGATCAGCTAAGCTATGGTTGTGAAGAGGAAGAAAAAAATGCATGTAATATAGTGGCTCACCATGACTTGAGAGTCAGTTCTGAGGGGGACCGCACTCAGTGAGTACTACCAAATATCTTATTCAGACTTGCTATACTAATCTATTCTTCAGTCTTTTTGGCATGAGGGGGAAGGAGCTGGGGCTGACTCTGGCCCTCCTGGTATCAGCCTGGCAGTACCCAGTGGTAGTTCCTTGCAGAGCAAACACTTGCCCATTTTTTTAAGAAGGCCATACAAACCCTGCCCCCCTCTCCCAAAACCCAAAGGCTCCCATCAGCATCTTGGCCTTCTGGCTAAGATCAAGCATTTTTGGCACTAAGGGGAGGGTATCAGAGCTAGATCTGGCCCTCCCAGAGCCAGCCTGGTATTGCAGTACCTCCAGGCCCAGTGCCAGTTCCCTGTGGAGGGAACACTCACCAGCATTTTTTAAGGGCCAAAAAAAAAAGGTTCCCGTCAACATTTTTGGCATCAGGGGAAGGTGTCACAGCTTGCTCTGACCTCTTTGAATACTGGCCTGACATTGCAGTACCTTCAGGCCCAGTGCTTGTTCTCTCCTTGGGAAGCAACTGCCCAATTTTTTAAAGGGACACACACACACACGGTTCTTATCAGCATGTTTGCCTCATATGGGCCGTGTGTTTTATAGCCATGCTCAGTGTTGGCTGCATTTAATCAACTTCGTAGTTGGTTTCCATTACTAAACACATGCTGCTTTTGGCAGCAGTTCAGAGATAAGCACTGTATTTAATGTGGTTTTCTTGTATGCAAATATAAAATGAGGGGCTTTTCTGTGCATGTTGATTGGGGGAAAAAAACTTTGCCAGATAGGAGTAAATATGGTATTTTTAATTTTCTACTATTACTGCCATGTCTGCTACTCTTCCAGTTGTACGTAGGAGAGTAAATGTACATGAGGCACCAACAGCTGGCAGTAGCATTACCATGCTATTTAGTTCTGCTTCTGAAAGTGTGGGATGGTTAAAATATCAGCAGCCAGAGTATTTGAGCGGTCCCTCTATTGCCTCCTGTACTGGTAGTAAAGGAGAGGGAAATTTTAAGAAGCAACCTCCAGCATAGACACAGTTGAAGAGAGCTACAAGGAAAAGGTGCTACTGAGGTTTGAGAATTGCACAGACATAGGGAGCCACTGGTGAAGGGGCACCATGGAACTGAGAAAGTCTGGAAATGTGGGGGGAATTAACAGGCATGAAGGAACAGAGTTACCTAGTTTGTCTTATGTTACAAAGATGGACCTCAGTTACAAAATGAGGAGCTAGTGATCCAGTTAGCTTTTCAGACCTCTCCAAATTTAAGAGCATTTGGAAGTAGGTTTCTGGTTAAGTCAAACAAACATCTATCTGTTTTGGTTGTAGTGAGTGTGTATCATCTCACTGCAATCAGCCCAACACCCCATCTCTTATTTAAAATGTAAATACTAATTTGAGGGTTATGGGAGAATACAGCTATTTTATTTTCAGTTTTTTAAAAAAAGAGTCCTGGCATCATAACAGTAATTTATGATTTTACTGGTGTATTATCATTGGGTAATAAGTGCAATTCGAAACTGCCAATTATCTTATAAGAGGGGTATCACCTTTTCTGTTTTGAATGACTCCATCGATAAATGCAGGTTCTGCTTACTAACACTCTGTCACGTAATCAGTGGCCTTACAGCAGGAGAGGCAAGGGAGAGAAAGAGAGAGAAAAACAAAACAGCAAACATACAAACACTTTCTGTTAGCTAAGTCCTTGGCTCAGAAACAGAGGGAAGGGGAGGGAGGGCGGGTAGTTGGGAGGAATAGCCTGGAGCAGTCGGCAGGTCACACACACAGAGTGTGCAACAGCAAACTCAGTTTACAAAGAGACATCTGTTCCATTACTTCGATGCATTGTGGCTAATTACATCCTGGCCCGTCTGTGAAATGACAGCCACTTATTCTCCAGTGAACCGTAAAATCTGTACATGTTCGATTTGGGGAGTGGGGAGTAAAGGGAGGGCAGGGTAGGAGGGGGATGGGGAGAGAACAGGAGAAAGAGAGAGGAGAAGCACCAAGAAAACATGTGGTGCCTCTTCTACCAATTCAGCACCAGAATGGGAGACATGGTAGAAAAGCCCTAACAAGGCATTGCCATTTTGAAATGGGACTCTGATGCCAGATCTAACTTGAGACTCTTCATTCCCCTCCCTGCTTAGGGTGCAAGCTGTTGCCAGAAGTGCACCAAACAGATATCAGTATACTTTACTCTTAGGTTACTAAAGGGTGTCTGTTGCTGCTGCTGTTTTTAAATCTTCCTCTTCTACCAGTACTGCTTTGTTAATTGCTATTCCCCAATACACCATTTTAATTTTAGAATTAGCTGACAAGGATTTCTATTTTCCTGACACCTCACTCTTCCTTGACACTCTGGAGAAGGACATGGCAAGAAAGTGAAATGACTGTCAATGTGCAGATGATGTTGAAGAGTTTTTGGATAAATGCTTGCCTTTAAAAGTAGGAGACAGGACTTACTGGTCTAAGAGACCCATTCTACTCCTTTGTTCCTAATTTGTCTATGTTACAAAGTATTTTTGTGCCTGAACAGGCCTTGGAATAGTAGCAGAGTCAAGTAATATACAATACAGAGTCAAGTAATATACAATGGTGACCATGTTACCAAGAGTCAGTGTAGACCTGCTGACATGCAGCCTCCAACACTGTGTTAGCTAACAATAAAGACATCCTGATCTTCTCAGGTTTGCTAGAAGAAGGGAAGGGAAACCTTTCAGAAAATCTGGGAGGAGAACCAAAAGAGCCAGAGACAGGAAAAGTCTGAAAATGACTGTAACTAGGAATTAAATGTGGGCCTCTCTGCTTGTTACCAGCAGTGGCCTGCCATGATTGCAGCAGTGGAACGGCTGACATGGTACTGCCATCCCCACAGCCCATGGCATTTCTTCCTATAAGGACCTGCTGGCTTCCCTGGGTGTTTGGTAGAGCAGGTGAACAGCACATGTTGCAAGTTCAAAGTCTGAAGTTGGCAATTTAGAATCTTTCTGGCATACGTAGAATCAAGCAAGGAGGTAGGTTGACAATGAAGGGGTAAAGGATGGGGAGTCTCTGTGGACCAAGAGGATACTAGGCCCACCAGTCAGATGTAATGCTGCTCTTATGTGATTTCTGCACAAAGAAATCCCATTATTAGTCAGTTTATGGCTTTGGCAGGACCTTGTAGGTACTGACTGACTTCTGCTTAACCCAAAACTTACAGCAAGAGGAAGGGATGCAAAATTACATTAATTGATTTTGAAGTGGGGAAAAGGAGATTTTTAATTAATTTCTATAGGTCAAAGCTGCTGAAGTCTAGCAAAGTCTAATAGTACTAGCCATGCTCTGAAAATCTGTCACAAGAATGAGGTAGTCTGGGGAAGAGAGAAGATTTTCTTCTGCGTTTGGCTGTAGCATGAGGTGCCTATTAATCCAGTTGATCCTCTGGCCACCTTATAGACTGCAGATTTAACATGCATTCAAGATGGCCCAATCTAGGGGGAAAGTACAAGTAATCTGTGTTCACTTATACAATGCCGAGAGAGAAGCAGAAGTATACATTGCTGACACCCACTGCCTTAAAACAAAGCCATCTGAGGCTGAAGCACCAGGAAACTGAAATATGCTGCTGTGTCTGTGTTTCAGGATTCTGTCTTCTGTAGGGCAACAGTAAGATTAGGGGGCAGCTGGGTGGTTGAACAGAGTGGGATCTTGTGCCTATCACAATTCTGAAGTCAAGCCAGCATGCTAGAAAAGCCAGTTGTAAAGGAAATAGATTTTTCATTCAAATGTTCACCACTTTCTCCAATTTTTAGTCAGTGTTTTGTGATATTTTTAACCTCATTTTTGACAGAATTTTTTAGAACTTCTCTGATTTTAACTTCCAAGTGAACCATTATAACTGTCTAACCTGAACTCCTATGTAATCCACAGTACCTCTATGCATGATATTTAGTCACTTCCAGCTGAGTTAGTGCATATCGTCTGCAAAGTCATTCTGTTTGGGTGTAGAGATCTGAAGTCATGGGAAATCCACTCTTTTCCTTTATTTTACCATCTGATGGGCATTGAAGGAACACTTACTGATTTGACTGGGAAATGCACACTGGATGCAACCATCCCACAAATCCTGCTGAATTAATGGATGGTTGTTCCAGGAAAAAGGAACAGGATCTGAAGAGGAAAGGATGTACTTTCCCCCAAGGTCTTACACCCAGTGTCTGAGGTGCACTGATAGGGGAGCTAGCTGAGGAAGCCTATGCTTCTTCTGCCTATGCTGTACATAAGCTAAGGAGAAAAAGAGGACATCATTTTCCATGGAATGCCATGCTGACTCTCGCTCACACTAAATTCATGGGATAAAAGAAAAGATTAATGGAAAAAGAAGCTCAGAGAGTGTAACTTTGCAAAGAGCTTGCTGGAACGATCTGTAGTAATGTGATCTCTTCCAGAAGCTGGGACTTGTTTGGGTTTTCCCCTTCTCTTTGTTTAAATTTTCTTGTTAATACTTTTTTAACTTCAGGAGAAATTAACATTTTGGAGAAAGGACATCTGTGTTACAAATGCAACATTTCTGCCCTCTCCCTAATTCTTTCTAAGAGGGCAGGAAGCGTGGACTTTTCAAATGACCTTTCTAAAGCAGAGAATAAAGATAGCAAGGAAAAGATTTTAAAAATATGGGTCTCTTCAGAGTAGCAGGGAAGACCACCATCTGAAGAGAAAATTTCTAGCTAAGCACCAGTAGCAACAGCTGAAAATACTAGTACTAAAATATGGATTAGGAGTTGGGAGTTGCCAGATAGATGCCACAATCATGAAGCTTCACAATCCTGTCTGCCTTAGTACTGCAGAAATGGCGCTCATCCTTCTTGTAACAGGCTTCATGTGCTAATTTATGTCATGGTAAGAAGAGAGTAGAACACCTGTTACTTCTTGGTCCCCATTATCTAAAAAGCCTTGCTCCCTACCTCGCTGCAAAGCAATGGGAGAGTAGGCTGTATGAAGACAGGAAGCTGTCATTTTGATCTGATAGAAAAAAAGGTGCTCTTGACATTTGAAGTAATTGAATCTAAAGGTACAAACATTTATAACTACTGCCCTATGTATGATTTTTGTACTGATTTACCTAGGTCAGTTCCTAACCCTCAAAAGCTAAGCTAGTACATAACCTCCAGTTTCTCCGAGTATCAAAAAATTAATGAAACAAGTGACAAAAACGTCAAAAGAATCCATTAAAAAACAGAAAAGTCAGCAAAGGAACATTTTTTATATAAGGGTGATGTTTGCCCAATCTATTATTTAATGTTTTTAAAAAAAGGAAGGGTGTGTGTGTGTGTGTGCGCGTGTGTGCATACACGCAGAGATTAGGTCATTAAAAGGCTTACTACCCAGGTTCTACAAAAAATGCAAAGTTTTCTTTGCACAAACACTTTATCTATGAACAAACGTGCCCACAATTTTGGGACTGCTTTTGAAAATATGGACCTCTGTGTGGCGAGGGAGCCTGGCAACAAATATATCAGGAAAGAAGGGCCAGGAAACAAATTCAATAGGTAAACCAAAGCAGCTGCAACAGTATCACTCTGCGGACCTATTGCAGGCTTGGGGGCACCTCTTTTGGAAGGACTGAGACTCAGGTGTAATTGGTGCCCGCAAAATGAACCAAAAATGAACCTCAGGCTACTTTGGCACTTGCAACCAAGTGGACCACGAGCAGGGCTGGGGGGGCACCAAGTGAACCCATATAAAAAAGTGACCCTTTGGAAAATTCATCCTGTGTAGTCCATCGAGGGCCTCAAAGTGTCCAGGATTATTTAACTAAGCTAGCTTCAAGTCCTTAGCTAGCTATATGGTATGAATTATCCTTATTCCTGTTTTAGAGATAGAACAACTGAGGCCCGGATAGGTCTCACTGTAAATCAGCAGCAATGTGAGGAATAACATTCAGGAAGTTCAACCCCTCCCTAGCTTGGTCACGCAGATCATTATAACCTTCATGTTTCAGGCATCCAAACTGTAAGATTTAATCCCTGAAGTGTCTCCTGGCAGTACAAACATGAGGAACTTAAGCCTTTTGGTAAGGCTGCTATCAAGTAGTTTAAATGGCCACTTCGTAGAGATCAATGAATATGCAGCTGGATGCAAGTCCACTGCTCTATTCAGAGTCATTCAGGAAGTGCATTGGTCCCAGTACGCCAGCCCTCATGACTGGTCACAATTAGCAAAGCTTGCTCAGAAGAGACCCAGGTCATTAGCTGGCATAGAAAGTTAATCACCTGTCCACCATTACAAAAGGGACAGTCCCTTCAGGAGGAAGGGTTGGTGGCTGAGATCACTCAGGGGACAATGCCTGCTCTCTAAATGGTATCCTATGAATAAATCAACCTACAAATCCCACAGCGGCTGAGCCTTCACAAACAGAAACGCTCAGAAAGGATATACATTTTAAAGGGGAAAAAAAGCCCCTTCTCCCATTGAACCCCAGGTTTCAAACGGCTGATTCTCTGTCATGACTCCTGTTAACCCCTCCGTGCCCAGGAAGGCTTGTTCTGCAGCACAGAGCGTGTTTTGTTGTTCCCACACTACATTATTTGTTGAAATAAATATGGAAATAAGGCTGAGCAAGACAGCTAAGCCAGCCAGACTGAAATAAATTCATCACTCATGGGCTCTCAAGGGAAGAAAACCGTGCATTTTTTTCTAAATGATTATTTCTGAAGCACTGAAGGAATGGCTATATCACTAATGAGGCCAGTGCTCCATGACTGCTGATTATAAATGACCTAAAAAGAGACAAGGGGATGGTGTATGTGTGTATAGGGGGAGGGGAGAACGAGATGAATTGTTCTTCTCTTAGGATCCCAAATTGCCTCTCCCCTGCCTCCTCAAAAGTAGGAGGGTATTTGTGGTTCACCACAAACATAAAACTCGCATATTTACGGAGCCATGCGACATAGTTTGGGTCTTGGTACAGCACTCTTCTAATATGTAAGAGCATAATCACAACATACCCGCTTCTCTCCAACTTAGCTACTATCTACAGGCTGCCACAGTAATTAAAAAGGAAAATTAGCTTACTTGGCCTGCATTAGGTTTGAATTATGGGCACTGAAGAGGCAGCTGGCCTGGAGAAGGGCAGCTGACCCTAGAGGAGGGTGTACAGAGGGTGTGGATACACAGCCATGAATAAAACTCACTTGTGTCTTCCTTCACTCACTAATTCCCATGGAAACGGAAACTCACTGCAAATGACTAAAATCCACTTGCAAAATCTTACTCATATGCTTTGCTGGCTGCACCCACCCCAGGTTGAGGCTGCACTGATTATGGAGCCATTACGCATGCAGACCTCCCTGAACATGGCTGATTTTCAAGCAGGACAGAATGACCATGTGTCCAGGTTTTCAGAAGGAAAGCAAGAAAGCAGCAACAAATGACAGCCTGAATTTACTGAGTGATAAGGCAACCCTGATCAAAAAGCTTCAGCTTTCAGATTTCTTAGCAGTATTATGTATATCACATACAATAACAACAGGAAAAACAGGCTAGCTAGAGAGACCTCCCTTAATATATAACATAACATATTACTCACATCTCTGGATACCAAAAGGGAAAGAATTTTGTTTTCATAAAATGGGTTATTTTTTATCCCACTGAATTACTCAGGATACCCTTAATGGAGAGAGATCTGAAAATGGGTTTCTGCAGCAGCTCAGACAAAGGAGCCTTGACAGATATTAGATGGATTATAGTCATGCACCACTGCCAGAGGTTCCTTAACACTTTCTCAAGACTGTCCCTTGTCTCTGCTCTTCTGCAGCCAGCAATGTCTTCTTACAACAACCTGACGGGGCTCAGGAGATGCAGCTTCGCTTCTGTCATAACCGTTCCATTGCATACTGATTTACAGCTGCAAAATGATACATAATAAGAGCTAAGGCTCATGCTAAGGCTCCTAATGCAACTTCCACTCTCCATTTCAGCTTATCAGATCAAGTCCCCACATAACAGTTACAATCTCAGTCATCACTTCTGGAGGGTTTTCATCCCCTCACTGAAAACACCACTGCTTGGGGGTCTACTACCCTTTGCTTGTCTCTTACTGGTATGCCTCTTAGATACAAAAGAGGGTCTCAGACACAGTGGCATCAAATGTTAGGCTTGGGATAGCTTATGATTGAAAAGGGAAAATATATTTTAAGAAGTCTGAGTTTCTTTCTTTTTCCCCCAAGTCCTTTTTTTCAAACTTTTACAGCAATTTTTTACAAAAAGAATATCCTTTCTATACAATTTAGAAGCCAAATTCTGAAGTAGTTAAATACTTTGCTAATAGCCTCTAAATAGTGGTTTAGAAATCCTACAGGAGGGAACTACTGTCAATCAAATTCCAGGGGACCTAAAAGTAATTGCTATAGAACACCACTGGTTTAACCCCATTAAAGTCTATAGGACTAGATAGACACAAGATGTTAACCTATTTATAGCTGACAGATGCCCTGAAAGCTGTTTTCTCAGGAACATTCATATCAATTAATGACATTTCAGTCAGTTGCATTCTGCCAACACCATGACCAATTTCCACTACTTCCACCAAAAAGTAAAAGATCAAGAGGGCTTGGGGCATTTTTTGGTTTTTCTTTTCTATTTAGGCTTGTAGATAATACAGATACACATATATATGCCTCTTATTTGCTCATCAAAATAATTTGGTCTCTTGAAGACAGAAAGGAAAATTGAGAGAGAAAGTGAGAATTGTGCATGGAGTTATACTAACTCCTTCTCCCTTGGTTAGACCAGAGAGCGCAGAGAAATCAGACCAGATGTTGCATCTGTATCATTTCTGAAGTACTTTAATGAATCTGACCCCAGGCTGCAGCTCTCAAAGAGTGTAGTGGCGTGTCAATGTAAACAGCTAAAACTAGTGTCATGTCAAGTGGTAACAAGGCCACTGCCATTTTTACAAGCATTGTGCACTTAGCAGATAAAAATGAGCATCCTATCGGAGCTCTCCACAAGTCACACTTATCAACCGCAAGAAGGAACAATGCCCCGTGTGATCAGTGACTTGGTGCCAGTGATAGGAAGTCAAATATCTTGCATTCTGTCTTTCGGTATGATGAAGCGACTAATAACCACTGTATGGGGAGGGTGGTGTCGTTAAATCTTTTTTTCTTGTTGTTGGTCCACTGGCAAGTGCTAATAGCTTTCCAGCGCTCCTTTAAGTAAACAGAACTAATTACACTGCCCAATGCCACCCAGGCTTACTGACAGCTAATTATGTTGTGGAGTGGTTTCTTAATACATACATTTATTTGTACAGGGCCATGTCCAGCATGAGCCAAATTTATGCAGGCCTTATATCATCAGCCTGGTATTAAAACACAGCTAGATACACAGCAGATTCAGATCACAGAACTTAAGTCGACAAGCTATCCCAGGAATCCAAAATGCAAGACAACATGGACTGTGTATATTGTAGAATGTGTGTAGCTCTGTTGCTGCTAACCTCACAGGCACACAACATGACTCTGTAGCACACAGCTGAAAATACTTATGTAAGCAAAGGGCTGTTTTACATTACTTAGATTTTTGCTATACTTTTAACTGACTGCTATCATTTGATATCTATCTGTGTAGCACTGATAACATGTATAGGACAGAAAAAGTGATACTAACTGTCCGTAAGACTGTAGAGCTCAACACATAAACACAAAGAAGACAGGATGAACTGGGAAGCTGTTGTACAAGACAGAGAACAGAGAGAAAGAGAGAGAGAGACATTAAATGACATTACAGGTAAAGAAAGAACTCATAGTAGTCTCCTAACACACAAGCCCCTGACCTTAATAACCCTTGTAGACAGAAAAACTGGGAAAGAATACTTTAAAATATATAAGGGGACAGAAATTCAGTTTTGCCATTCTTACCATGAAAGATCACAAGTGACATATTAGAAGTTAGTACACTTAAACTCTTACAAAGTCATTCTCTAAAAGGATTGAAATGTTGAAGCAAGGTCCCTTTGGTATCCACAGCTCTACACCAAATGAAAAGCCCAATAAAAGATGAAACTTCCAAAAATTTTAGAACAGGTACTCTATATGAATAGCACATCCCCTTCCCCACTCCCAAAGGAAAGATATGAAGCTTGGATACTGAGGGAGGGAGAGTTCACCACTCCCTTTACACACATATAATTCCCTTTAGCATTAATAAGGTTACATGCATGCATAAAGAGCAGCGCATACCTTGTTAAACATGTCTGAGTGGCAGTTGCACTGATAGAAGAGAACAGAATAGCTTCTTCTGAGTCTGGTCAAAAACCCATGTACAAAGGTGTGCCCAATTAGACACACAGTTGACATCTAATCTTGTGCCACAGAAGTCACAAAGCACAGCTACACACAAAAGAAATGCTAGTTTGCCTTTTCAAACATACCTAAATATAATATGTGATACACAGCTAGCATTTGAAAAAGGAGTTTCTAAAACCTTGTGTAATGGCTATATCAGCGGCACACAAACTTTCTGGGCTGCAAGCTGTATCTGGTGCATGGGATCAGTCTGTGATCCAAGACAGGGCTGACATACTCATGCTGGATCAAGCCTACCACACCAGCCCTGCACATACTGGATCAGGCCAGCTGCCCTGGTCCCAATCCAGACTGAGCCTGCTGCCCTGACCCCATGTGCCAGCCTAATTCAACACACAGGGCCATGTCTTCTGGTGTGGGGCTTGGAAATTTTGGGGCAGGCGAGCGGTAACAGTATTGATTGCCACCACTTCTCTGCCACCAAATTTCTAGAACCATTGGGAACCCTGCGGGCCAGGTGACATGACTTCAGGGGCTGGATCTGGCTCATGGGCTAGAGGATGAGCAACAATGGGCTACACCATTTAGGACATAGGCTACCATCTTCCACATCACTCTATGGCTATGCTTATGTCTTCACTCCAAAAACGGTACATTCTTACAGCACAACTGCCAACTGGAGACACCTATTGCTGTAAAACTGTGCTGGAAACAAGCATGGCTAGCTTTTACTGTGACTGGACTGACCTTGACCAGTTAGGTGAAGGTAAAATCTACAGGGAGACAGATATATCTAGTGAGCCGTCTCAATAAGCTATGAATTTGTCTCATCCCTTTTATACAATGTATCAGTAAAAGGAATCAAGTAGCACACACAAAACTCTAAGAAACAGGGAAGCTGTGAAACAAACCAACAAACAACTGGGATAAAACTGAAACTCCCTTCCCTTGGTTTGCCTGCATAAAGAGTAGTACAGTACTGTACAGTAGCAGACCACAACACTACAGTCTGAGTAATGCTAGAGGGTTTAGAAATTCCAGGCAGACATAGAAACTCAGTGCCGCATATTGCAGAGTTTTGTAACTTATAATATGAGGGAGTGAGGCAAAAGAAATCAGTTGTGAATCCAGCAATACCCTGCATAAAGGGGTGAAAGTAAGGACAAAATTCATGACCTTGCCTTTGAACTTCCTGATTTTGGTCAATGCCATGTGACAACAGCAAAGAATCACAGTTGTTTTCTTTCAATACTGAACAAAGAACTATATTAAAATAAAGGAAATAACATTAACCCTACAGCTACCTAGATCTTTCTCTGCCTTAGATCTACCTGTTTGGATTTCAGACACAGATTTAAAGAAATTTTACAGTCAGCCTCAGACAGAACTAAATATAGACCTATCTGGTACTTTCCCAGGGAAAAAGAGCAAGTGAGTGGTAAGGATTCTTCTGTGAGGCCCCTTGAAGTGTTTTTCTTCACTTGTTCTTCAGGGGCCTGGGGACGGCTAAAGTACTGCTCAAATAAACCATGTGCCAGGCCCCCCAAAATGCTCAGACTGAATTAAAAATAATTAGATACTTTAAAAAAATTAAATTTTGAATTCTTTATATTTGTATTTTGAATTTCACTGTAAAGGTTCTGTGTTTTCAGGCTTTTTTCCCAGGACTTTGAAAAGAATAAGCCATTTATGAATCAACACCCACAGGACTGGGATAAATGCCTTCCCTGCCTTCTTGCTTATTGAGCAGTTCCCCACAAATCAACAGGCCTCTTCACTTTGGAACTACTGTATGGCACAAGGGAAGACCTCTGGACCTAATGAGCACTGGGTTTGCATGGATGTCTCAGAAACTGGCAGTGCTAATACAGGCAGATGCCCTAAGAGAGAAACCCCCTGTTGGGTATCTGAGCTGAAACTGCTCCCCAGGGAAAAATCAGTGGAACAGTCCAAAATGAATGTCTCCATGTACAGAATCTAAAAGGAATTTTCCATGTACAGAATCTAATTATTGGAGGGTCATCTTAAATTCCCGTCCCACATCTCCACTGCTTCAGCAGGGAAAGTAGCAGCACAGGAGCAGGTCGGGGAAGTGGGGGCAAGCAGCCTGACTCCCTCCACTTGCGCCCCTGCCACCTGCCTGCATATTCCAGTGCCTCCCCCACCCCCGCCATGGTGCTTGTGTCCCCCCGCAATGCCTGCCTCCTCATAATGCCTGCACTCCCTGCCACCTGTTCCCTCTGTTCCTGAGCCTCTGCCATGCTGGTGCCCCTTGTCACCTCTGCCCTTCCCTGCAGTCGCTACCCCCAGCCTTCCTCCCTGTAGCCTCTGCTTCTTCTCTGCAGCCTCTGCCCTGCCCCCAACTGCTTACTACATGATGTGGCTCAGACCCCATTTCAGCTTGGAACATGGAGCACAGGGTAGCCCATGGTCCCACCCCAGCCATGCAGCAGCAGCTGCAGTGGTGGCAGCTCTAGAGGTACAATGCTGAATGCTCCAGTTTATCAGGGGCACCCACAGACAGGGTGATCCTGGAATCACACTGGTGATATAGTAAAAGTGTCTTCCCAGAACAGAGTATTGTGGGATGTTAAAGATACCAAAAAAATCTAGTGGAATATTCTGTTCCCCCAGTACATGGCAGGTCTGAATAGTTTTACTGTCATGGATTCTGAATTACAATTTTATATTCCACATGGGTCCTGAGATGGAAAATACACAGTCAAACCAGCTAAATTACAAAATCAGTTGCCCTTCAGGACTGCATCTATTTGAACTAAAACTAATCTCTTGTGCAAGACTGGAATCTGTCATAGAACAGAATGCATGGGGGCTACTGATGCAGAAAGAGATAAGCAATGACCAGAGAAACAGTTGGGGACTGGCTTTAGATTTTTAGGACTTCTTCATTTAGGAGTGGTTGGATGCAAACCTTGGCTGCCATACATCATAAGGACAGCAAACAACCGAGAGATTTGGAATAGTGATCCTAAATCCCTCTACTTTACCCTTCTTCAAGTGCTAAGCATCAGGGTGTTCAGACTGACGTTATTGTACAGACCTACTTTTAATTGATAGAGGAGAAAGTAGAGGTCACAGGAAGAGCAAAGACATATAATCTAATTTTCATTTCATCCATTAATCATGCACAATTTCAAACAGCCATTAAAGGTGGGATTTTAAAGTGAATTCTGCACAGACAGGAAAAAAATATTCTTGTTCCGGTTGCCCAGATACTACATGGAAAACCCCTCTCCCTACAGCCAACTCTAGTGTGTGTGTGTATATATATATATATATATGCCTTTAGCAAAATGACTTGTAAAGTCCCCAAGTCCTGAAGTGTACTGGCCAGGCTTTCATGATGAATGGGAAAAATCACCTTTCACTGCAGTCAGACCAGCAGATTAATATACAAAAAATATTTCTGAGAATTGACTGCACCTGCACAGCAGAGGAATAACCTCATCAATTCACTCACACAGGCTGCTGATAGTCACAGGACTGAGCTGTCACAGGCTCAGATTTTAGGGCTGTCTCCAAGTTATATTTTAATAGATTCATTACTTAGTTTTAGAATGTTTCCAGGGTTTTAAAATACCAAGAGCTATTAGCATTAGACATTAAATTGTATTTACTGCTCCTGATTTTACAGTTGAAGAATTTTGAAAATATTGGTAACAGGGTGATAAATGGGTTAACTGAAAGATTTATGAAGTCAATACATAGGGCTTTCACTTTACACACCCTGTGCTGATAACCTTACTGAGATTGGTGGGTAATGTTTGTGAAGCCATGGATATGGGACAGGTAGCAGGAATTATATTTATCTATCAAAGGTTTTGATGAAATTGACCATGAAAATTTGTCATGCAAACTCGAATGCAACTCAAAGCTTTTGTACGGGACCTTTTTATATGATTTAGATTCTATTAATCTATTCACTGAACACAGTGACTATTTAAGATTTCATCTTTGCATATTACCATTCCACCCTGCTGTATGTTAGACAGTGTAGTACCAAGTGCAGTCTCTACATAATTGGACTGCATTTGGTAGACTGTACCTCAGTTCCATTCCCTTATAACATTAAAAGCATAGATGGCTTTAAAAACTAAATCAGAAATGGAGTTTCCAGATTCTACCCAAACTGAAAATGTTCAGAATGCTGTGGTATCTATGTACCTGGCTAATGTAATAAGAAAATTATCCCAGGATAATATGCCAAAGTAAATAATAATAACATATCCTTTTCAGGCCTACTTTTCTATGATTCTATATAACCAATGGGTTGCAAGCTAGTAAAGGTTTCAATATCAGACTCTTTTAATCCAATTTATTCTGCCACTTTTCCTATTGAGGCCAAGTGGCTGGATACAGTTTTCAGTCTTATTTGCGCACTGGTGATTTGCTGTTATCCAACTGTGCCACATTATTTTCTGTATCATCAACTGGATTAAATTTCTTCTGATGAACATCATTGTCTGTGATGAGGGCCTATGGATGAATGCATATAGGATCATTGGCATTAGATGGGGCTCAAATAAAAATCTATTCTCGCACGGGTAAATACGACCTTTTTTGTCATCCACTCCTGCAGGATCTTAGCTTTCTTTAAAATAAAAATAATAATGGTGCAGATTAAGTGGAGTCATACCCATTTATGACAACTGAGAATCTAATAGTATATTTCCAGTTCTTACAGCTATGAAAAAAACCCTCCAAACATAAACCAAGTGTGAACAGATGATGTGATGTCATCTCAAGTCTACAAAAAAACTGCTTCCATGCTGCTTACTTTATAAAGGAGATCAGGAGAGTGTGGCTGCCAAGAGGATTGGGACAGGCATGGAGAGGGGGACTCAGCTGCTGCTGGTAGGAGTAAGCTATGCTGGGGAAGGAGCACTGGGTGATGTGTTACCACCTGGAGTAGGGGCCCTAACCACTTTTGCATGGAGCTCTAGCTATGTTTATACAGCCACCAGCAATACTACCCTGCCAGCCCAACAGAAAGCACCCGTGTGTACCACAGAAATCAGCCAGCAGTTAGCTAGTATCCATAGGACCACTGGGCAGGGGGCAGTGTGCACAGAGCAGGTGGCCATACTTGGGGCAGTGGTGTATTTTGTCTGGCAGCGTCCATGTTTGTCCAGCACCTAGCGTGTTGGGATGGGGTATGTTTTATGACACATGAATTCACATTCTGTATTATTTCTCTGTGGAAACCCCTCAGAACAGCTCATGGGGTCTCCAAGATGGTTGCAGCAGGGGGAAACAGAACAGGCAGAGCAGAGGAGAAAGACAAAACAGCCCCTTCGACCAGAGAAGACTTTGATGAGTTAATCGCAGAAATCATAGCTCTAAAACCCTCTATGGAGGCACAGATTGATAAAATCTAAGCAGAAATAAAAGAAACTGGGGGCAGGGTGAGATACCGGAGATAAAGGTGGAGGAAAACCTGCACTCAAGAGTAAATCTGCAAAATAAAATCAAATGACTGAAAAAAGAGATTGTAAAGAAAATTGAGGACACAGTAAATTGAGAGAGAAGAAATTAAACAAGAATTAGAGGGCTCCCAGAACTTGTGGAGAAGGGAGAGCCAGCAGAATATTTAAAGCAGGTATTTCACAACTTCTAACAGCTGAAAATAAAGGTAACAGTCCTCATAGACGGAGTACACAGAACTCTCTATTCCCCCCCCCCCCAACTCAAACAAACCTGGCGATGTGATACTAAGTTTGCATTGTTTTGAACAAAAACAGCAGATTCTGAAGAAGATGGGAGACTGTTGATCTGACTCTGGAAGGATATAAAGTACAAGCTACATTAAGGAAAAAGAAGAGATTGAGTGAAATTATAACATCTCTCAGAGAAACCAATACAAGATACAGATGAGGATTTGCTTTTAAACTTATCCTCACACATCAAGAACAGCAGTACATTACAAAGGAGAAAAAGGAAGGCCTTAAAATCCTTAAGAAATTGAACTTAGTGGATAGAACCCTTCAATCTCAGTCTGAGGCTGACACAGACAACAAGAAGCAACACAGTAATAGTGAATGGCAAACTGTTAAGCCAAGGAAAAGAAGGTACCAAAGTATAAGGACACAAAGACTGAGAGAAGTAACAAAAACTAGTGATATTCAAGAAGATTTCAGCAGGACTAAATAATAGTATGACAAAGATGAAAAGAAAAAAAATAGGAGGGTAACATCACAAGGGACAAATATACAAACAGTAATGTTTGGAACTGATATAATTAGGGAAATAGGGTAGGAAAGGCACATTATAAAGCTAAAAGCAAAGGATAAGGGGTGGGGGATTAGTATAAATATAATGTAACAGGAAGAAACTGGCAGAAGGAAGTCCTCTGCCCAACTCCCTCCACAAACCAGTATCTGATAAATTATAGGCCGTGATCCCCTGGGATGAGAGTTAGAAACCTTCCAGGAAGGCGTTCACATCTCAGCAGGGGAGGGGTTAAGGGTTAGGATGAATCTCCACAAATTAGGAAAGGAGTATTACAATATGGATTGTTTGGGGATCCAAATGGGAGGGAAACTGGACTAGATAAATAATGAGGGTGGAGGGGGGGAGCTTTAGTAAATAAAGTTAAAATTAATTTTAGGGCTAGAATGTATAAAAGGATATATAGGGGCCAAAAAAGTAATTCAGGCATATTAAGGAGACTAACATATAACTCAGATATATTTTATTTTGTACACTGTGAAGAAGGGAAGGCAGTTCCAGCTATTACATTTATTACTATTGCTGGTGATACGAAACAGCTTACGTGAACATTGGCCAGTCTTCAGCTGAGAGAGTGTGATCCCTAACAGAGTCTCTGACTATTATTGGACGTTATATTAACAGATACAGGCAGTCCTTAGACTTATGACACAAATGGTTCCTGAAAACCATGTCTTAAGTTGAAATGTTGTAACTTGGAACCAATTTTCTCATAAGAAACAATGTTATAAAAGGGGGATTGGTTCCTGAACCAAGGCCCGATACCCTATTTTCACCAAAAATACCCCAGAATTTTGTACTTGATCAATTATAGATGAGTAATATATCTACATTAATGAATTTATGTTGTAAATAGCAATCATATTGATTTGGCAGGACTTCTTTGAGATGACTTTGCTGGTCTTTTTGAAGGGTTCTTGGTTGGACTTTTTGAAGGGTTCTTGGCTGGAGTCTTCTCAGGAGTCTTGGCTGCAGGTTTTTCTGGAGTCTTGTCTGC